>CM053562.1:31301542-31451209 GCA_028646485.1 Cryptoprocta ferox
AAAAAAAAAAAAAAACCTCACATGACTTTTCTGTACAAATTGAAAATCTAATAATAAAATTCATATGGAAATGCAAAGGACCTAGAATAACCAAAAGAATTTTAAATGGAAAAAAATTGGAGGGTTTACCTGACCAATAATAGACACAACTAAATGGAAATTTATTCCATGCTGATGGATTAGAAGAAGGATTGTATTGTTAAAATGTCTACACTGCCCAAAGCAGTCTACAGATTTAATGCAATCCCTATCAAAATTCCAATGGCATTTTTCACAGAGATAGAACAAATAATCCTAAAATTTGTACGGAACCACAAAAGAACCCAAATAGCCAAAGCAATCTGGAGAAAGAAGAACAAAATTGCAAGCACTACGCTACCTCATTTCAAATTATATTACAAAGCTATAGTAATCATAACAGTAGGTCCTGGCATAAAAAGGTTAATGCACAGCATGGTGACTATAGTTAATAATACTATTATTATTTTTTGTATTGTATTATATGTATTGTATATTTGAAAGTTATTTGTATATGTATTATATGTATTGTATATTTGAAAGTTGCCTTTGAAAGTAAACCTTTTCTCTCCAAATTTTTATTTAAATTCTAATTAGTTAACATATAGTATAATATTAGTTTCAAGAGTAGAATTTAGTGATTCATTGCTGGAAGCCATTTCTGAAGTAAGGCAGGTTTGCCAGGTGGGGGCCTCCCGCTGTCAGGCGACCCTACGTCTACACCCACTCAATTTTTGCTTGAGCACCGACCCCCAAGGCACCTGGCTGACTGGTATCAGACCTTGTAAAGGAACTTATAAGAGTTTCTTCTTTTGTGATTATAGGAGCAAATATTACATTTCCTGAGAAGCCTGTTTTTCTTCCCCTCAAGAAAACGGGCTATTGACCCCTGCTCACAAAAGAACTAACTCTTGCCTTTGCTGCTATGCTAAAAACACTGCCTTGTATTAGAATGCTAAAGATACCTTCCTTCCTCATGTGATAAGCATCTAGTTCACTATTGATAAAGATTATGCAAGAGTCTTATACCAATCTATGTTCTGGGAAATCTTTACATACCAAAGAATTTGTCATCAAAAATCATTGTCTGAGGCAATTGCCACTTCTGTTTTGTACCCCATACATTTTTTCAGTAAATAAAGCTGACTCTCCGGTCAGTGCAGAGATGCCTGCCTGGTGATCAGAAAGAAGCCTAGGCTCTCTCACTCCCTTTCGCCGCCCACACGTCCATCCTTCAGGGAGCCCTGGACCTGCTGGAGCTGGATGAAGCAATTCATCACTTACATACAATACCCAGTACTCATCATAATAAGTTCCCTCCTCATCACCCATCTAGCCATCCCCCATCCAACTTCCTCCATCAATGCTCCGTTTGTTCTCTATTGTTAAGAGTCTCTTATGGTTTGCTTCTCTCTCTCTCTCTCTCTTTCCCTTCCCATATGTTCAGCTATTTGTTTCCTAAAGTCCACATGAGTGAAATCATACGGTATTTGTCTTTCTCTGATTGACTTATTTTGCTTCGCATAATCCTCTCTAGCTCCACCCATGTCATTGCAAATGGCAAAATTCCATTTTTCTTTTATGGCTGAGTAATATTCCATTGTATACATATACCACTGCTTTATTCATTCATCCATCTATGGACACTTGGGCTGTTTCCATAGTTTGGCTATTGTTGATAATGCTGCTGTAAACATCGGGGTGCATGTAACCCCTTTGAATCTATATTTTTGTATCCTTTGGGTAAATACCTAATAGTTGTTGGATTGTAAGGTAGTTCTAATTTTAACTTTTTGAGGAACCTCCATACTGTTTTCCAGAGTAGCTGCACCAGTTCACATTCCTCCCAACAGTGTAAGAGGGTTCCCCTTTTGCTAAGACAGTAAATCTTAAAAGTTCTCATCACAAGAAAAAAAAATTGTAACTATGTATGATAATAGATGTTTAACTAGACTTATTGTGAACATTTCACAATATATACGTATATCAAACCATTAAGTTGTAAAACTGAAACTACTATGTTATATATCAATTACCTCAAAATTTTTAAAAAGACTAATAAAAAGCTAAAACAATCAAGTCAGTTTGGTATCAACAAGGCAGACAAATAGATCAATAGAGCAAGATAGAGTATACAGAAATAGACCCATAAATATATGATCTAATGATTTTCTACAAAAGGAAAAAGGCATCTTCAATGGAGAAAAGCAACTAACGCTGAAACAACTGGACATCCATATGCAAAAGGTGACTTTGATCTGCATGTTACATCATAAACAGAAATTAATTCAAAATGGCTTTCTTCAAAATATGCCTTTCTTTGGCATTGACTTTCTGTACAGAAAAGAGTCAACATAGCAGGTTTAAGACTGCTATCCTTAGAAAGACCTGTTTGCAAGGCCAGCCTTTGGTTGGCATTTGGGAACTGGGCTCTTGGAGTACTCCCAATCAACAATTAACTGATAAGAATGGTTCCCTGTGCCAAGACTGTTTGTATAGACACTTTGTTTTATGCTGAATCTCTGCTTTCCCTCTGGGAGTCTGGAATTATGCTACAAGAAGGTGTCTATGTGACCAGTCCCATATAAAAACCTTGAGCTCTGGGGGCGCCTGGGTGGCTCAGTCGGTTGGGCATCGATTTCGACTCGTCATGATCTCATGGTTTGCAGGTTCAAGCCCCACATCGGGCTCTGTGCTGACAGCTCAAGCTCTCTCATTCTCTCTTAAAAATAAATGAACATGAAAAAAAAATTTTTAAAGTAATAAAACCTTGAGTTCTGAATATTTACCGGAGTTTTTAGCAGACAAAAAGAAACATGGCACACATGTTACCACATGTTCTCTGCTGTGGAAAGAATGCCCTCCATGAGGAAGGCTGCGTGAAGATTCCCCCAAATTCTACCATGTCCTTTTTTTCCTTATGCTCCAGCTGTGTATCTTTGTTATGTTGTAATAAATCTTAGCCATGAGTACAACTATATGCTAAGCCTGTGAGTCCTAGCAAATCTTCAAACCTAAAGGTGGGGTTTGCAGACCCTCAATATCTATCTTATAACACAAAAAATACTAACACTAGAGCATGCTGTTTGATTTTCCTATCCAATTGATTTCCTAACCATGCTTTCTGGAGCTGGTCCACAGAGTCATTCTTTGAAACACTTCCGTTTTATACTTTAATTAATTCATTCATAGTCATGGCCAGTTACAAAATAAAATACAAATCGGTAACTTTTTATATGCAAAAAAATGACTAGATAAAATAAAAGGTCCCATTCACAATAAAATATGTAAAATAGAATAAGAATAACTTAAAAAGAAACGTGCCTGCCTATAAAACTGTAGTGGACGATATAAGAGAATAGAAAGAAATGTATTTAAGAATGAACCCAATTCCATTACGATTATTTTAGAGGAAGGAGTGGGATGTAAGTTAAAGGAGGGGGATACCTGACCAGATGATCCCAAAGTTCATCTGGGAAAATAAACATAAGAGAAAAATCCAGGGAATTTTTTAAACAAACATTAATACAAGAAGCCCTTTCCTACCTGATAACAAAAGCCACAATAATAAAAGCTGTGTACTAATGATTCCAGAAAAGATAGATCAACAAAAGAAAAAATCTAAATATAGAAACTGGTCCATGTATGCACAATAATGTAGTATATGAAAACAGTGGTACTTCAAATTAACAAGGAGAGGATGAATTATTCAATAACTAGTATTTGTATAATTGTTTAATCAGTTATAGATAAATGTAAAGATGGATCCGTCCTTCACACCTTAGACTGAAATAAATTCCAAGTGGACCAAAGACTTAAATGTTTAACAATGCCCACTCACATTTTACACGAATTAAGAGATTCACTGAACTGCAAAACTGATTCTTTGGGGAAATCATCTCCAAACCAAAGCCACGTCACCACTACTCTAACTTTGTGGATAGAGTTCTTAAAAGGTTTCTCTGTGGTTACCTATCTTTTGGGATTGAAAGGTAGAAAAGATGAAGCGTATTTTAGCTGATGTATGGAAGCTATCCTCTGTAGATATTTTCCCTCCTCTTGAAAATGGTCATGGCCAGCATAAATAACCAGAAAGTTTAATTTACTGATCAAAAGAACCACCAATAAACGTATCTTTATGCATGAAATTCATTAAGCAAAATAAATACTTAAATCAACATTAATTAGTATATATTCTACCTTCACCATATAAGACATCAATTTAGTCAGGATGATATTAGGAATCCATCCCCAATCGTCTTCTCTCAAGGATTACAAAAAAGGATAGGTAATATGTTCTCAGTTTCAGATCAGTGAGACATCTACCCTGAGCAAAAGTATGCACAGACCCTTCACCCTGCACCAAGGGCTGGGCAGTTAAAAAACATTCCAGTCCTTCTGCCCTGGCACCAAATAAATGAACTTCTATTCCTTTCTCAGTGTCAGTTATTAAAAAGTATGTAGCACAGCTGAATAATGCTTGTGGGCTAGGGAAAACTGAAACAGGCTTTAGCTTTCTGGAGCTGGTCCACAGATGTCATTCTTTGAGACACTTCCGTTTTATACTTTAAGACTCCAACTAATCCAGACTTTAAAAAGAGAAATAAGGGAGAAGAGAGAAAATGGTACTTTTAGACAGAAGTAGTTCAGAGAAAGGCAGGACATGGTGAGGGACAGGGCTTGCCCCTCGCATGGCATTCACCAGAACTTTGCTCTCCATTTTTATGATGATTACTCCGGATTCTTGTACTCCTGTGTCCTTCACAATATATTCTTTCCGTCCATCTCCTGAAATTCAGGGCCCCCCCTTCAAATACTGAGGGTCTGTCTCACTTACTTAATGCTGATATTAACGTGCAACAGCCTCAATTTGGAATATAAAACTAAAAATAACAAGTATGAGTCAATGCAGTAGGCTCTTTTCCCTCTGGGTGCACATAAGCCTCTCATTAAGAAGTTCAAGGAAGCTGAGAATGAATCAAAGAAAATATAGTGCCATGATTTCCACCTTCTATTAAATTGTAAATGAAAGTGTCACTGTAATTATAGTAGCAAACGCCCTATTCTTTGTTACCATCAAGGCTCTATAAATTCACAACCTAATTGAAAATTCTTGAGCCAGGGAAAAAAAAGCTTAATATGTATCCTCACAGAGCAGCTACAAAAATCTATTGGTCCCCTCAATTCAAGAATGTCTCTTAGCACTTTCTAGAGGTCACTGATGTCAAAGGGAAAGATATCCATCCTAAGAACCAGAAAAACTGAAAACAGTATTGTTAGAGTAGGCAGTTCGTAAGGTTCTAGTAGGATACCTGGAGGCTAACAAAGCCGAAGACATGGCCAGCTGTCTAGAAAGTCAGAGTCCTGCCCTGGCAGCACTCCTCAAGAAGCCAGATCAAACCAGCTGGGCCCATGATGGTGGGTGTCATGACAGAAACCCCCTGACCAAACAAGGAAGAAAAGCAAGGAAACCCTACTTCCAAGAAAACCACACCTCAAGTAATGAATGTTCCACCCCCTAATTATTAAAAACCATCAATAAAAGCTAAAAACTCAAACCCTAGGCCGCACGGCTCGAGCCCATTCTCTCTCTTGAGCTCACCCATTCTCACATCTTGAGAACGTAATTCTTCACTTTAATAAACTTTCCACTTGTATTGCTCCTTTGCTGTGCTGTGCCTGTCCTTGAATTCTGTCTCATGACCAGACTAAGAACCTTCAGTGCCATCTGTGTGATGGGCTGGGTTATGACCCAAGGGCCCAGGGTCTCCTCAGTTCACCCAACAATTGTAAAAATGGGGAGGACTCTTACAACTGTAGATATTTTTTTAAAAAATTCAAACTAAGTTATATACTAAAAGCACATTATTTATAACATACTGTGTAGTCACAAAGAAGTAGAGGAATAGGACAGATGCATGATTTTTATATAATTTTCAGTATTTTACATTTGAGTGTTGATCTTACAATAGAAGAATAATAATTTTACTGGATTTGCATAGATATTGAACATGGAAGGTGCCTGGGTGGCTCAGTTGGTTAAGCATCAGACTTTGGCTCAGGTCATGATCTCATGGTTCTGAAGTTTGAGCCCCACTTCAGGTGAGCGTGAGCCCCGTGACCTGACCTGAAGTCGGACACTTCACTGACTGAGCCACCCAGGTGTCCCAAATATTTAGTAAATTGTATTGAAACTACTGGTTATCCAAAAATAGAAAGTGAAATTGGGTTCTTATCTCAACCATATGAAATTAATCAAATATGACTTTAAGAGTTTAATACAAGACTTTAAACTTTTAAAAATAATATATTATTTCCCTCAAAAAGTCTCAAAGAGAAAGAAAGAGAGAGCGAGAGAGACAAAGAGAGAGGAAGAAAGAAAAGAATAAGGGGTGCCTGGGTGGCTCAGTCAGTTGGGTGTCTGACTTCGGATCAGGTCATGATCTCAACAGCTCGTGGGTTCGAGCCCCGCATCAGGCTCTGAGCTGATAGCTCAGAGCCTAGAGCCTACTTCAGATCCCGTGTCTCCATCTCTCTCTGCCCCTTCCCCAACTCGTGTTCTCTTTCTCTTGCTCTTGCTCTCCGTCTCTCTCTCTCTCAAAAATAAACATTAAAAAAATTAAAAAGAAAAAAAGAAAAGAAAGAAAAGAAACTGGGGCACCTGGGGTTAACACCTGACTCGATTTTGGCTCAGGTTATGATCTCACGGTTCGTGAGTTCAAGTTCCACATGAGGCTGACAGCACAAAGCCTGCTTAGGATTCTGTCTCCCTCCCTTCCTCCATCTCTGTCTCTAAAATAAACAAACATTTTTAAAAATAACAATAAAACTACTGTCAGAAAGATAAATTCATCCTCAATCTGAAAAACATTAAAAAATAAAAAAGTAACTGAGTAGATTATAGCACAGGTAAAGAACTTCAATGCACATAGGAGTTAAAGAGCCAAGCATGATTGAAAGGGGTAATCAGCAGCCTTTGTAACTTACAGTTTCCGGAAAGGAAAAAAATGCAAAGAGAGAAAAGCCTTTGGCAATTGGGTGGAGAAGGGGTGAAGAAATCAGGACAGAGAACAGCAAGACAAGAGAAGCACAAAATCGGAGCATTCATGATCCCTTCCACGCCAAAACAAAATACAACAAAAATTCTATTATATCTTTCCATATCAACCTTTTCTACCTAGCCTGAAATTCTGTCACTGAAGTCACATCTTGCAGTTAAAGAACTACATCTAGAGAGAATTTATTCAGATGATTGCCATTAACATAAACAAGACACATACGACTAGGAGAAGGTGGGCACCTATTAGGGTGGGTTGTCTGATAAATGCGAGAGCGCAGCCTCTGTACTTCTTGGGCTCCCTGGGTCATTAACGCCTCTGCACCTGTTAAGAGCTTGGATGCAGCCATGTGACTGAACTACTGATGGATACGAATCTTAGGGAATGGGTGTTGCTTCCAGGCTTAGCCCATAACAACCTCTTATGTAGGAATTCTCGTTTCCCAGTCCCTCTCCTCCACCTCCTGCTGATGCAGAGGAACACAGCAACTTCTGAAGCCACACACTGAAGACCACAGCCACAAGACAAGAGGAGCCTGGACCACTGAATCATTGCTCAAGGGAGCGCCATGTGGCAATTTGATATACCTGATTTAGACTCCACACAAGTGAAAAATACACCTGCATCCCGTTCAAGTCATTGCTTGTTTGGGGTTTGTTTGGTATAGCAGGTAACAGTATTATACATAATAAAATATGCTGGCTCATTATTTCCCAGGGAGGCAGAAAAACTTTAATGGTATATGATACAGAAGGGGTTTATGTCAATACGGGGGAAGAATGGGAATAGAAATAAAATCTGAATGACAGAAAAATAACCACGGATTCTGAACTCTGGTTAATGAGGAATTTAAGTGGGTGCCTGAAAGTGGACAGTCAAGACTGAGAGTATTTTAAGAAGAGAGGTGAAAGTTGTACAAAGAAGAAAAGAAAATATAATTGCTGTATAATAAGGCTTTACTACAAATAATACTGATCATAAAAATGTAAATTCTGAAAACTGACTTAAAACAAAACTGAAATACAACTATACTAGAGAAATGGAATGTGGACAAATGAACGAGAAGGATGAAAATAATATGTTAAGGCTGCCTGGGTGGCTCAGTCGATTAAGTCTGACTCTTGGTCTCAGCTCAGGTCATGATCTCATGGTTTGTGGGACTGAGTCCCATGTTGGGCTCTGTGCTGACAATGTGGAGCCTGCTTGAGTTTCTCTCTCTCTCTCTCTCTCTCTCTCTGTGCCCCTTCTATACTTGCTCTCTCTCAAAAAAATAAACTTTAAAAAAAAAGCTCTTTTAAAAAAAGAAATATTTTATCACTTTCATAATGATTAAAATTATTAAATTTTATTATTTACTTTGGTTTTACTCCATAAATGTACACAAGAATCTATGAAGAAGACAATACTGTTATCCCATTCTATAGATAAGAACAATGAGATACACAAGGGCTCAGTAACCTGCCAAGGTCACAAAGCTATTAAAGTGGTAGAAGGACAGTTTTAGAACCCCGGAGTCTGGACTCCGGAACCACATACCTGACCGTGATGCTGACCTACCAGCACTAACTCAACCTACCACAGCAGAAAAACAACAGATGTCTAAATATTTTCAAAATCAAGAAATTGCAGAGAAATTTTCTTTACAATATGAAGATAAGCAGGAAAAACAGAGAGCTAAAAGGGTTGAAAGCCTTTGCCTCTGCAGGGTGGGATTAGTGTGAAGAACAGAAAGACTACGGGAATGCTCTTAGTAACGATGTAAGAAGTATTACTTTGATTTAAAAGTCAGAACTTTCACTTTTAAAGAAAAGAGATAATTAAGACAAATGTTACATACATCATAATTTTGCACGAGTCTAGACTTTAAAAGTAGATCTAACACAAACTAACCCAAGTGCCTTGTGCAATAGAACACTTCAAGGTGTAATTCAACTATACTATTTCCATTCTCCTAGTATACAGACTGTAACTGATCATGTTGCCGACTCTAATTGAACCACTATATTAAACTGAACTCTAATTAACTGCCTACTCTAAAAGAACCACTATATTAAAATCAACTGAGAACATTTATTTATTCCTGCAAGATATTTTTAGTTGAGAAAGTCATTGAAAAATCAAAGTTAGCTCTAGCAGAATGCAAGACAACTACTGTCTTTTTTTTAAATTAATTCCAAAGATAATAAACTCCTTAAGATAAAAAACTAATCATGTTCAACCACTCAACAACTACAACAATCTTCTAATTTTCACGTGTTAGTCATGTTAATGCTAAACTTGGTTAGTCATCATGTCTTTCTACCTAAGCTCATTTTGTGGGTGATCTCAAATAGCCTCATGACTTAAATACTATATATCCCCAAATTTATCTCTTATGCTGAACTTTCCCCTGAATTCCAAATTTAGATATCCACCTGTCTTCTGATATCTTCAGTACAGAGGCATCTCAAAGTCAACAGGTAAAATGCATAAGGACAGGATTTTTGCAATTTGTAGTACAATTATGTAAGAATTACTCTTTGACTCAGAAACCCCACTTTTCAGAATCTACCTAAAAGTAGGCCACTGATAAGTAATAACACATCCACAAAGTTCACTGTGACACTACTTTAAATAGCAAAAATTTTACAAACACAGCAATTTCTATTGGTAGGCAATTAGTTGAATAAATTATAGTATGTTTACATAATGAAGTACAATATAGCCAGAAAAAAGACTGAGAGATCTCTATGTTCTGATTTGAATTTCACTCTAAGGTGAAAATTTAAAGAAAAAGAAAATACACAAAACAACATATATAGTATTTCACCTTTTGTAAAAAGGAGAAATAAGAATTTATATAATTCTTATTTGTTGATCTTATATATATTTCTTATATTTTATCACACACATATATTTTTCTATATCATATATGAACAATTAAGCAAATCCAGAACTGGAACATTTTAATCTACTATGTTAGGCTCTTAAAAAGTATGCACAGATGAACCAAACATAGAAAATAAATACAATTTTGGGGGGCACCTGGGTGGCTTAGTCGGTTAAGCATCCGACTTTGGCTCAGGTCACGATCTCGCGGGTTCTGAGTTCAAGCCCTGTGTCAGGCTCTGTGCCGGCAGCTCAGAGACTGGAACCTGCTTCAGATTCCGTCTCCCTCTCTCTCTGCCCCTCCCCCACTCACGTTCCCTCTCTCTCTCTCTCTCTCTCTCTCTCTCTCTCTCTCACTCTCTCCCTCTCAAAAATAAACATTAGAAAAGTGTTTTAATTTTTTAAATTCATCAATTTTTGAATTTAGGTGGGGAGTCCATATGGGTTCACTACTCTATATCTTTCGCGTGTGTTTGAAATTTTTCATAATGAATAAAATGGAAATCTAATTCGAGGTTATTAATACCCTTCAATGACTTCCATTTCACTTATAAACTATCAAAATACTTTCATGACCTGAAAGACCCTATACAATCTAGTCCTCCTCTATTACTTGCCGGCTCTATCCATTCCTTTTCCTGTCACTCTGTACTGGCCTTCTTTCTGTTCTTCAGGCAAGCCAAGAACATTCCTACCTCAGGGTCTTCATACTTGTTCCTTCTGCTGGAATGTTCTTCCCTCAGATACTGGCCTGGCTTACTCCTTTCATTCCAATCTCTATTCAGTTTTCATTGTCTCAAGAAAGGCCTTCCCTGACCACCCTAAATGGCTGAAGAGGTGAGTTGCAAGCCCAATTTCCTTTTCCATGATTTATTTTTCTCCATATCACTTAACACTTCCTAAAATATGCTTTACTTACTCTCTACTTTTTCATTATCAGTCTCCCTCCTCTAGAAGGTAAGCTCCACGAGGGCAGCCCTTTCTGTATGTTCTCCTCCAGCACCTCTACCAGGGCCCTGCACATACACATTAGGAAACTTTAAGAATACACCAGGGGTCATTATGTCTTATGAACCCTAACTTTCATTGCCCATATATAAGCAGGGTAAACAGCACCTCCCTCTTGTGACTTGTCTCATTTACCCTGCTTATAGTAGCTCTTATTGTACACAACTTTCACATTTAAAAATGGTAAAATTTATCAACCTTTTCCCTTAGAGGTTGTACTTTCTGTGACTTGAGAACTTGTTTCCCACACAGAAGTCATATAGTGATTTCAAATATTCTCTTAAAAGTTTTAATGCTAATCCAAATAGTATTTCAGTTTATAGCATGAAACACAGACCTACTTTTATTTTTTTCCATGTGGATAACCAATTTTCCCAGCATCATTTAATAAGTAATCCACCTTTACTCCACTGACCTGTGATATCACCTTTCATGTAAACTAAGTTTCCTGTGTATGAGTATCTGCTTCTGTTCTATCGTGTCTCATTAGAGTATTTGCCTTATCTGGGCCAATTCCACACTATTTTAATTACTCTAACTACACAAGAAGCCCTGGATAACACTAGGGCAAATCACTCCAGCAGAGATGGCTGCCAGCTAGCGTCCATTCTCTGGATCTCCTCTATCTAGTTGTGGAATCAGCTTCCCAGATACAGCTTGAATGGCCACCTGGCAGAACCAGTCTTGGCTTCCCTTGTAGCTATGTATGGCCATGTGACTAAATTCTGGGCAATGACATGTGAGTAGAAGTCATTTGTTTGCAACTCTGGATCACATCCTTAAAGAGAGCTACTGTTTCAAAAAGCTGCTTTCCAAAAAACAAAAAAACAAAAAAAGGGAGCTACTTCCTCCCCTTCCCTTTCTGGCAACTGGAAGGTGGGCATAGTAACTTCAAACATGCCAAGGAACACAACCTCCTAGGGCCCATCAGAGGAAGACAGAAGAAACTCAACAAGTAGAATTACTCACCTCTCTCCTATCAGCTTAGACTTTTACATTTAAGGAGCAAACCTTTCTTGTTCAGTCACTTGATCTGATAAAGCAACCGAATGAATATTTTAATTCATATATACCCATCTCTCTACTATGTTCCCTTACTTCGAAGCTATCTTATTCTTGGCTATGTGCTCTGCCATATACATTTCAGAACTAACTTGTACATTCCCTGAAAATTCTTCTTGGGTTTTAGATTAGAACTGCATTAAATTTATAGGTTAATTTGGAGAGTATTGCCAATTTAAACATACTGCATATTTCTACCCATAAAAATTATTT
Source organism: Cryptoprocta ferox (assembly GCA_028646485.1). Lineage (NCBI taxonomy): Eukaryota > Metazoa > Chordata > Mammalia > Carnivora > Eupleridae > Cryptoprocta > Cryptoprocta ferox. Next base: position 31,313,770 of record CM053562.1, read on the forward strand.
ATCTCTTCATTTACATGTTTTCTTTTATGTCTGTAGATAAAGCTTTTTTATTTTCTCCATAAAAGTCATACACATCTTTTGTTCAATTTGTTCCTGGGTATATTCCAGATATCACAATACTCTAAAAGAGATTTTCTTTTATTGCATTTTCGAATTGTTTGTTGCCTATTATATATAAAAGTGTGCCTTATTTTTATATAGTGATCTTGTATTAATCAAATTTACTGAATTCTCTTAGTCTGTTAATTTGCTTATAGAGTCTCCTGGATTTTCTACGTAATCAACATCACCTATGAATAATGTTAGCATTATCCCTTTTTTTTAAAACTTATTCTATTTCTTTGTCCTGGCTTACTGTACCTGCTACGGTCTCCAGTACGATGCTGAGTGGCAACACGCACGCTTCTAATATTTCATCATTAAGTGTTTAGTTTATTACCTATGTTTGACATATGTCCTTTATTAGGTTAAAGAAGTCTCTTATATTCTTAGTGCAAAAGCTTTTATTATAAATGATAATATATTTTATCAAATGCTTTTCCTGCTTCTATTGAGATGCTCACATGATTAACATGGTAAACCTTACGAACAGATTCCCATACAACATTCTTGGGATGGTCCAACTTGTCACGTTTGTATGTTTTCCTCAGCCACTGCAGGATTTGTTCTGCTACCTCTTATATCCATATTGCTAACTAAGATTGGTATGTATTTCCCTCCCTCATACTGTACTAACTCTGGTTTGGAATCAAGGTTATATTCTAGTCTCATGAAGTAATTTGGGGGAATGTTCCATTTCTTTTAGTCTCTGGAAGTTTTTATAAGGTTGGGCCCTTTTTTCTTTGAAGACTGAATGGCAATTGCCTTAAAAAAAAAACCCTTATGATTAATTTAACTTTTCTATTGGTTTAAACTATATTGTTCTCTGAAATTGTCCATTTCACCTACGACTTCAAATTTACCATCAAAAAGTCATTAATACTTTTAAGATTTTTGAAAACTCACTCATAAGTGCAATTATACCTTTTATAAGCCTAACATTATGTACTTGTGCCTTCTGTATTTTGTTTTTAATTAATCATACTAGAGATCAATTTCACAAGCCTATCTATTTCACAATCTATTTTGGTTCTGTTGATCTTTACTGTGTCTCTATCTTTATAGTCTTTCCTTCTTTCTCTTTCTCTGAGCTTATGAGATAGCTCTAACTTCCTGCACTGAATGTCTATCTCGTAAGTTTTCATTCTCTTTTTTTCTAATGTAAGCATATAAGGTAGTGACTTTTTTTTAATGACTACAAATTCTTTGGCCCTACTCCCATGAAGAATCTCCTCCCCTTGAACCTAGGCAGGCTTGTAACTGTTTATGCCAATACAGTACAGCAGAAGTGACACCATGTGCCTCCTTCTAAGGGCAGATTAAAAAGTCACACAGTATTTACCTTATCTGTTAGAATAATGGCCACCATATGAAAGGTCTAAGACTGTGAATCTACGGCTCTAGTTTTCAGTTTGTTTGTTTGTTTTAATGGCTTTACTGACAAATAATTTACCATAAATTCCATCCTTTTAAAGTCGACAAGCTTCAGTGGTTTTCAGTATATTTGCAGGGCTGTGCAACCAATACCACTGTCTCATTTCAGAGCATTTTATTTTCATCACCCCAAAAAGAAACTCTGTACCCATCAGCAATTACTCTCCATTCCCTCTTTCCTCCAGCTCCTGGAAACCACTAATCTACTTTTTGTCTCTATGGATTTACTTATTCTGGACATTTCATATAACTAGAATCATACAATATGTGGCCTTTTTATGTCTGCCTTCTTTCACTTAGCATGTTTTCAAGGTTTATCCACATTGTAGCATGTATCAATACCTTACTCCTTTTTATTGCTGAATAATATTCCATTATATGGATACACCACATTTTGTTTATTCACTCATCACTTCATGGGTATTTAAGTTCTTTCCACTTTGGTTATTATGAATAATGATGCTATGACTATTACATACAGGCTTTTGTGTGAACATAAGTTTTCAACTCTTGATTATACATCTAGGAATAAAATTTCTGGGTCATCTGGTAACACTATGTTTTACTCTCTGAGGAAATGCCTGTTTACCCAAGTGGCTGCAGCACTTCACAGTACCACCAGTCATGTATGAGGTTCCAATTTCTCTACATCTTGATCAACACCTGTTACTGTCTTTTTGATTTTAGCCATCCTATGGGCGGGGGGGAATGGTATCTCAACATGGTTTTGATTTGCATTTCCCTGATGAGCGTCTATATTTTTAACACTGATGGTTCCCTAACCTTTCTCTGGGCTTAAAAATGCATTTAAAATTTTTTTAATGTTTATTTATTTTTTTGAAAGAAAGAGAGAGACAGAGCACTATGGGACACAGGTGGCCCTAGATAGAAAAGATGAGGAAACAGATTCTCCCCCACAAGCCTCCTGAAGAAAAGCTTGACCTCAGCCCAGTGAAACTGCCTTTGGACTTCTGGTCTTCCCAACTGCAGAATAAGCTTGTGTTGTTTTAAGCCCCCAAAGTTGTGGTACTTTGTTATAGCAGCAGCAGCAAATGAATACAGATTTTAGTACCTGGAAATGGGGAGCTGCTGTACCAAACATGTAACGTGTGGCAGTGGCTTTGCAATTAGGTAATGGAGAGAAGTCTGAAGAATTATGAGGAGCAGGATAGAAAAAGCCTAAATTGCCTTGAGAAATATTTATTGCCTTTTAATAGAAATACGGATGTTAATGATTCTGCTAGTGAAGACTGAGAAAAAAATAAGGACCGTGATAGAGAAAAACCTATACTGTCTTAGGTCTAGAACACCTAACCAGTCATAAAGCAACCGCTGTAGAAACAAATGTTAAAGGTGCTGGTGAGAGGCCAGAAGGAAAGAAGGAGCATGTGATTGAAAATGGGAGAAACGAGATCCTTGTGGCAGAGGGCTTGGCTAAATCGTGTCTATAGTTATATGGAAATTACAACTTGTAAGCAATGAACTTGGATATTTGGCTAAGGAGATTTCAAAGAGAAGTGCTGAAAGGGGGCCTGGCCGGCTTCTTCCTGCTGCTTATAGTAAACCTTGGGAGAAAACAGATAAATTGAGAGAACTTTTAAGCAAAAAGGTGCCAGGTCTTCATGATTTGGAAAATCCTCAGCCTATCAAGACTGTAAATTATGCTAAAATTAGGTATTCAATGTCAAGAAAGCACGCTCTAGAGACAAAGCCAAGGGTGTAGCTAAACAACCTTTCGCCAGCGCCTCAAAATGAACAAACTCAGTGACACAGAGGGCCCTCTGGAGAGACTAGACATATGACTCATGGGCCTCCCCTGCCATCTCAGTAAAAGCCAAGAACAGAGATGGAAATCATCCAGGAAATATCTGTGGAGGAGCATGTTGTCTAAAGGAATGAATCCCCATGACATACTGAGAAGACTCACGAGGTTTCTGAGAATATTTATATATAATCACTGCCAGCCTGAACTGAAAGGGTCGCAGAGATGAAATGAAAGAAGATTAATGGCCTCCCCAAATCCTACAGGCAGAAAACCAGTGCAAATGTATACTACCTTCCGTGAAAAAGGAAGGATGACTCCAAGGGTACAGTCTTAAACCTAGAAGGTGGACAGCAGGGCCAAGAACTAGAGTTTTATTCCCAGGCCTTGAAACTTACAGGTTTTTCCCACTTGGGTTTCAAAACTGCTTAGTACCAGTGACTCCTTTCCTCCTTCCATTTTCTCACTTTTGGGGTAGAAATGTCTATAACTGCTATCCTATGTTTCTTCCATCGCTGTATTTGGAGAGCAGGCAACTTGTTTGCTAGTTTCACAGGTCTGCAGATGGACAGGAATTTTAAGCCAGGATGGATCATACCCAGATTTTCACCCATACCTGATATAATGATTTTAGATGAGGAGTTAATGATATTTACATGATGTTTTGGACTTTAAGTTGATGCTACAATGTAAGGCTTTATAAATCAGGGTAAGGCACTTTGATTTTATTCCAGGTATAATGGGAATCCACAAAAGGGGGCATAAATTTAAAACCTGATTAAAAAGACACCTGATATACATTTAATACAAATAAACTTGATATATATATAATACACACACACATAAATATACATATATTTTTTAAGTTTGCTTATTTTGAGAGAGAGCCTGCACACAAGCAGGGGAGGGGCAGAGAGAGAGAGAGAGAACGAATCCCGAGCAGGCTTCCTACTGTCAGCACGGAACCCAAAAAGGGTGGCACTCAATCTCATGAACCACGAGATCATGACATGAGCCAAAATCAAGAGTCAGATACTCAACTCACGGAGTCGCCTGGGAGTCCCTAAACCTGATTTATATTTAAAGCGATCATTGGTATGTACTGTAAGGGAAGTAGAGTAGAAGCAGGGAAACCTGTTAGAAAACTATTACAGTTGTGTAGACAAGATAGGAACCCAGGCTACAATGATAACAGTGGGATGGAAAAAAGAGGATGGCTTTAAAATCTATTTTGAAGGTAGAAAAGGCAGAACTGGCTAATATATTAAATGGGAAAGATAGAGTGAAATATACAGTTATTTCTAAGTTAAGACTTGAGCAACTGGATAGACTGCTTTTTATCAGCTGAGATGGGGAAGACTGAGGAAGGTACAGGTTCCTGTGAGAAAATCAAGACTTGCATTTTCAACATGTCAAGTTGTTGTTCTGACAGACAACCAGACAGAAGTATTAAGTAAGTAGGGGATATAAGACCGGGGAGCCCAAGGACAGCTCAGAGCTGGACTGATACATCTGTGAGGCATTTAAAAGAAAACTAAATAAAATCAAACAGAGGGGAAAAAATGGAAAAATGAAGCAAGCCCAGGACCAAACTCTGACACATTCTGGTATTTGAAGGTCTGACAGAAGAGAGTGGCCAGCAAAAGAGACAGACAGCCAAACAGGTAAAAAGCAGCTGAATATGTCATCAGAGATGCCATTTTACCAGAATCACTGATACTAATTACAATTATTCTGCTTTATTTAACCTTCATATCCTCTACTCTATGTAAGTCCAGCTTAAAATGTAAAAAAGCTTTAGCTCTGAGCATTAATTTTGAAATATTTAAATATTCATGGAATATCCATCCACTGGAATAGGACAGCCTACTGAATGCTGAAGACATACAGAGAGATTCACAACATGGCTTTTTCACAACATGGCTACCGTATAATTTTTTTTTCATTTTAATCACAGATTTAAAATTCCATAGAGATGCAGGAGGAAGTGAAAAGGCTGGACTATTATAATGGAGAGAAATCTTGGCAAGGCATTATCTGTATAGGAATTGAGATAGCAATAAAGAATAACAAGAAGAGCTGTATTAAAAAGGTATGTTCAGATTATCTTCTATCCCATCTGTTTTCTCCACTGCAGCTTTATGTTCCCATTGTAGCCACAAAAGACCCTCTGAACATTTATTTTCCTCCCTTCTAGTTGCCTCTATTCCTGTCTTGATCCTCATTAATCTAACTACAGCTTTAACAGGTTTTGATTCCAACTGCTTTGTACGGTGTCTTCTGCTGTCCCGCCAAATAAATTCTGTGTTTTACGAAGTTTTGGTGGGACAAGGTAATAACTGTAAATTTATTTACAACATCTTCAGTAATTCTGGGTTAATATATTATAGAAGAAGATTTTAAAATGTTGACCTAGAGGAAGAAAATAATGTATACGTTTGTCCCCCCTCGCTCTCATTTTAGACAAGAAGTACAAATCAACAACGATGATAGCATGAAAACCGTAATAAAAGGTTTGAGATTTCAAGGAATGGACTTCAATTTTCTCCTTTGTGTTACCAGAAGAAAGGACTATAGATAAACTATGCTTTTAATCAAGGAGGGAGACTGTATTTCAATGGACGGCAATCACAGGCAGTGACACATAAACTATAGTGTGACCAAGTCAATAATGTTCACACAAATTCCCCTATGAAGGATTAGAAATTGTTTTCAACTCTAAACAAGCTGAGGTTTTCCGACCTGTTGAAGACTTACTGAAAATATGCTCAATTTCCCTGGCGTGCCAATAAGACTCATGTATCACAAATACTGACACCGCCTCAAACCTCCTTAGGGTGAAATATTAGGGACAGAAGTGCTGCTAGTTGGCCAGACTCAGGAGGGCCAATTCAGTGTTCAAGAGAGATGTAAGAAAAATAAAGTCTCCCAAGCTTAAAAATAGAAGAGAGTCCTGAATTTATGAGGATCTCCTCCCCTGACCTCCCCAGGTATATCTTTTCCTTTCTTCACACCATGTCACCAATTTGTGGTTACTCCTGTATGTGGGGACGCCCAAGGTTGTCCTGATTCTTCCAAATCTAGAGAACGCCTGGTTCCTTTCCTCCCACCTAATAACTCAATTACCTTTCCTGGGGCCACCTTGTTGAACCACCCAGTTGTCAGGTGGCTCCTTCTAAGGAAGCATAGACAGCTGTTGGTGTCAAAGGATGTTGTGGTCTTTGGACATGATCCCGATTTGAATTTCAACCAACTCCTCATATCTCTCTGATGGGGTACAGTAATAGAACAGAAGTCAATGGGAGATCAGCATGCACTCAGATTCCAGATTCTGAAAGGGAACAAAAATCAAACCCTCCATTCTTTGCCTCTTCACCATGTCTAATAACCAATATGCTAAGAAACCAGGCTTTATCAGCCCAACAAAACTAAATATAAAGTAACAACTCTCAGTAACTACATAATAAACAATAGGTACTTCATGAATGCTTAGGTCTAATAAAAATGACAAATATTAATTTTTATTTTTTTATTTTTTTGAATGTTATTTTTTATTCTTGAGAGAGAGACAGAGACATAGCACGAGCAGGGGAGGGGCAGAGAGAGAGGCAGACACAGAATCGGAAAGAGGCTCCAGGCTCTGAGTTTTCAGCATAGAGCCTAATGCGGGGCTCGAACCCACGAACCGTGAGATCATGACCCGAGCCAAAGTCGGACACTTAACCGACTGAGCCACACAGGTGCCCCAAATATTAATATTTTTTTAAATTTTATACTTTTTAAGTCCAAATTATCTGCCATCTTACTAAAATTTAACATATACTGTGAAGTGTCCATTTTGTGTCTGAATATCCATGCAGGGGACTGACTTACCTTTTCTAATACAGATAAGTTCATGTACTCCACAGGTTCTTTCTCCACCTGTTAAAAAAAAATTTGTTAGAGGTTAAAAAGAGGACATAATGTGAGTGTGACTGTTACAAAGAATTGTTTTAAATTAGCTGCTAACCAATGACCTCAGGGGAAAAAGTTTCTTAATTTTCCTTAAACTCAACTATATGATAACTTCATAATTGGAATTTTCCTGAACCCATAAATTAAGATCTTATGAAGTCTTGAAATGAAGACACGTCATTCAAGTATGTTATTTTTAAATGGCAGTCTTCTCAAGAACAGATATCATATCACCATTTCCTAAGTACCTCTTCACATTATCTAGAAGGAAACACCATAGGACCAACTTTTGTATTTGAGGTTTAATATATACAGGTAAGTTACTATGAAAGGGTCAACCTTGTAAGGGCACTATTTATAATTTATCACATATATGGTATAAAATGAAATGTAATATTTCTCCATTCCTCAGCTACCCACTCTTATAAATCTGTAAAAAGATAAATTTTAAAAATAGGATGATAAAAACAAATTTAACCAAAGGCTTACTTTGATTATAAATATTATAAGTATTCTATCATAAAAGTAATATTATTAGTTATATTCCTTCTTTCTGAAACAGAATGCCCCTACTTTAAATGAATGTAAGCTAAATGAAATTTTGTAGTGTTCTATATATGCATGACCTTATAATTATGCTGTGAATTATGTTTAAACTTTGCATAATAGCAATATTAAATAATTTAATCATCTTAGCTCATTACAAAAGATTATGAACAGTTAAGGTATAAGAAACAGAAATATCTTACAGCAGTAACATGAGAGGTAAAAACCATGATATCCACTAAAAAAAGTAGGTCATCTGAGAAGCAAGCTAAAAAACTAGAAAACAGTATTTCTATTGCTAAAGTAGGTTAGATCTACATTCTAACTTGGTTGTAACAATGCCATGTTTGTGATTATTATCAACACTACAGAGTAATCACCAGTTATCAGGAAGATAGACTTAGCAAGAAGAAATACCTAACTTACAGCTCTGATGATACAATGCCTGTTATTCAGCAAATTTCAGTGTAAATACATTGAGCCCTTACTAATTAGAATACTACCAATGAGCAACCACTGATCACTTGCTGAAGGGCAAGAACAAGCTATAACTGTACACTACATATCTTTAATATTGAGAAGACACTGGTCAAAAACTAGAAGAGAATGTTTACCAAATTACAGAAGAAGCTATTTTCAAGAGATTTGGAAGAATCATGTAACAACAATAAAATGACTATACTGATGCTATCACTGATGTTTCCATAGGCTACATAAAAATATTTTTTATATGGTCATTAAGGCCTATTCTCCAGAAGATAACACCTATAACTTAGTTTGCCTTATGTACTTAATTCATGTACATAAGACTATACTTTTTAAAGCCTGTATTTAAAACCAGACTTTCAAGGCACCTTGGTGGCTCAGTTAGTGAAGCATCCGACTTCACTCAGATCATGATCTCAGTTTGTGAGTTTGAGCCCCACCTCAGGCTCTCTGCTGTCAGCTTAGAGCCCACTTCAGATCCTCTGTCCCCTTCTCTCTCTGTCCCTTATCCCTCTCAAAAACAAATTAACATTTAAAAAAACAGACTTTCCCCCATATTCAATGCAAATTTGTTAAGTTTTAGTATACACATCTAATCTCAAATATCAGTGCATACCTTGTCTTATTGCTAATAGTAACATAAAAAACTATTAATAGTAACATAAAACTATTATAATCTGACTTTTCTCAAAACTATATAATGACAATGAAAGCTAACTCCCACTTTTAAAAGTATTTGATTCATCTATATCAAATGAAAGAACTTCATAAATAAAAAGCTAAGTAAAATAATTACTATATGTTCAATTTACAGCCAATAGATAATTGTCAAATTTGTCAAATTAGCACAAAAATCACATAACTTGAAAAAGCAAGACTGTGCTCTACCCTTTCTGACATCTGTTCCAAAAATTCTAACCAACAAGTGAGATCTCAGTGATGTATATGTGGAAATCAGGAGCAATCACTATTATTACTGAAATGGAAAGGAATCTTAAATTAAGGACAAATAAATGCCAGGCAATAAAGTAAACTTTGGGAGTGGGGGGAACCTCCCTTTGAAGAGTACAAAAGAAGAAACAGAAAGCTAAATAAAGTTTGCTATATTATCGGACAATGCAATCAATATTCCTTTTGCTTTCAATCCTTTGTGAGACCAGTAAGAGTGTTCAGGAAAAAATATGCATTCCATATGCTAAATGTGTATGTTTTAATATATATGTTTGGGAGTCAAAGGCTTAAGTACTTTTTCAATCAGATACAGTGAACTTTGTACAAACTTTATGCTTTCTTTTAAAATCTCTAAAAATAAATCTCAAAAGTTTCCAAGTGAGTCAGATTTGTTAGTAAAAGGCAAGTCACTGTAGGCATATCTTGACTTGGATATGATGGCAATTCAAAAAGTGGTTTACTGATTTTAAGAGTATAATGCATAAGGGGAATGATTTTTTTGAGATATAGTTGACATATAAAATTGTAAGATATTTAAAGTAGACCTCACAATGGTTTGATATATGTATATAATAAATATGTATATCAAATACATAGAAGAAGGATTATTTTTCTTCAGGTATTATTGACATATAACACTGTATAAGTTCAAGATGCACAAGTTGATTTGATACCTTTATATATTGCAATGATTACCACCATAGCATTAGCTAACACCTCTGTCACATGATAGAATTATCAGTTGTTTGTTGTAGTCACAATTAAGATCTAGTCTCTTAGCAATTTTTAAGTTTAGAACACAGTATTGCTGTCTGCTGCACTATACTGTGCATTAGATCTCCAGGACTTGTTTATCTACAGGTTGCAAGTTTTTACCCTCAAATATCTTTCCAATTCCCCCACATCTCCCAGACCCTAGTAACCACAATTCCACTCTCTGTTTTTACAAGTTCAACTTTTTCAGATTCCACATTTAAGTGACACTATACACTATTTGTGTTTTTTTTAATTTTTATTAATTTTTGAGAGAGAGAGAGTGTGTGTGTGTGTCTGTGTGTGTGAGTGGGGGAGGGGCAGAGAGAGGAGACACAGAATCCGAGGCAAGCTCCAAGCCCTAAGCTGTCAGCACAGAGCCCAATGCGGGGCTCGAACCCACGAACCATGAGATCGTGACCTGAGCCGAAGTCAGATGCCCAACCGAGCCGCCCAGGTGCCCCACTATTTGGCTTTTTGTGTCTACTTATTTCACTTATCATAATGCCCTCAATCAAGGTCCATCCATGTTGGCAGGATTTCCTTCTTTTAAGGTCTGAGTAATACTCCATTGCATATACATATACCACATTTTATTCATTCATCTGCTGATGGACACTTAGGTTGTTTCCTTATCTTGGCTATTGTGAATAATGCTGTAATAAATGTGGAAGCACAGATACCTCTTCAGTATATTCTTTTCATTTCCTTTGGATATATACCCGGTTTAGGGACTGCTGGATCTCATGGTAGTTCTATTTTTAATTTTTTAAGGAACCTCCATGCTGTTTTCTGCAGTGACTGAACCAATTTGGAGGAATGATTAAAGTAATAAATTAGTCAATCTCTTTAGAAAGAGATGTCTTCTACTAAAATGAATAATTATCCCCCAAATGAACTCTGATATAAATAAAAATTTTCACACATCAAATTTACTTCAAAGACATAACAATAATGAAGACTTGGAGAAGACCATAACTGAATGACAGAATATAAAAAGACCAGAAGTCAGAAATAAAGTTGTCTAGCTCAATCCAGATAAACAAACTGAAGCACTAAGCATTAAGTAAAGTTTCCCAGGGTCACTAGTTTATTGCCAGAAAAAATAATTAGTACACTACGGTTAGTATAGTAAGAAATTTAAATATTGATTTTTCTTCACATTTATGAATAAAATAAAAATTATGTAATTGTTTCCTAGTCTTTCAGGTAATTAAAATACAAGACAATTTCTCAAAACTATTCTTGGAGATAACACTAGCATTGCTCTTGAAATAATCATCTCAGCAACATGGAAATGAGAAATAGATAGAAAATGACAAGCTGAGTCAAAGTTACCATCTTTTCCCTCAGGCAAATCCATGTAGGAGCATAATATAAACTGGCAGAATCCTCTACAATTGGCATAAGTACGTAGTGTAAGAGGAAATAGATGTGTATGGGCACACACACATGCTGCAAATGTGCACATGTGTGTGTTTGTGTATGAATGGACACATGATTGAGAGCGTGCCTGGGAACTGGGAATTTCTTTTTAAGTGGAGACGAGGGGGGTGATAGGGACTTATAAAGTATGTACTTTTCCATATGCCTACATAAGGAAAATATGTGGGGAACCTGGGTGGCTCAGTCAGTTAAGCATCTGACTCTTGATTTCCACTCTGGTCATGATCTCACCACTCAGGAGATCAAGTCCTGTGTCAGGCTCTGTGCTGACAACATGGAGCCTGCTTGGGATTCTCTCTGCCACTGCTTCACTTGTGCTCTCTCTCTCTCTCTCTCAAGATAAATAAATAAATAAACTTTAAAAAAAAACAGAAGGAAAATATGCAGTGATGCTCTAGTTCCATTAAAATATGGCCAGGTATACAAAAATGCAATTAAACCCAAAGATTTATTTAGTTTGTTGGAAATGAATCTAGGAGTTCTTTCTGAAATTGACTTTATTTTGTCTACCATGTCAATTTTGACCAATAACCTAAGCCACTACAATTTACAGGCAATATTAACTTCTCAAACACCACAAGGCTACTTTAGAAGTACCTTAAATTCTATGTTATCTAAAGATCAGTCACCAAAATACATGCATTAAAGTAGTCAAAAATTAAATTAATGTCTGGCTTACACTGATAAACTCTGTTATAGCCAATTGTTAAACAGACACCTATATGATATATAATAAGCATGAAATGTTAAATATTTCCTATTAATGTTGCCAACTACCCCACCACCACCAATTTAACTCATTTAGAGCACAGTCACTAATCTCTAGATACCTTTCAGTTTTGACCCTAATTTAGTTAGTTAAGAAATGATACCAATTTTGGTGCCTAATTGAAAGCATGATGTTATGGAAAGACCAGGGTTTCTGAATGGAGCCTCATACCTGTGCCTGTAACCTTGTGCCTGTAAGAAAAATAAAAATAACTAAATACATTTGTAAAGTAGTAATAATAGTTAATTCTAGGATGGGAAATAGCTTTCCTGTGGTATACTGATTCTGGGCTATTAAAAGTAGCTGCTGGAAAGGGGAGGAGGGCAATGTTGAGAAGGATTCTGAAACAAAGCTGATACTTGGTAGGGAAAAGATGTTAAAAAGATACCTTAACAAAACAGATGTCTGCTATAGTAGAGACGGAGAAAGGTGCCATGCATTTGCTGTCCACGACTGTGATAAGGGATAGATGATGCACGGCCCGTTGGTGAGCACCAAAATATGTTAATTCCCTTTGCATTCCTCACAAAACTCAAAGAAAACTTAGACTTATGCCTGGAGACAGAAAAGATTCTGGATCCTTTCTTCTCTTCTACAGCATTAGTGATCAGTTAATTTCAAACACTCTCCTGTGTAAATATTCCAAAATAAACATTAATCTTCTCACACTTATTTTTTTAGAAATTTTCTTAAAAACAACAACAAACTTTTGAGCCTCCAATCTCTGGGAGTTACCCTCCCAAATTGGAATTCTTGTATTTTTTTTATTGTTGATATTCAATTACTAGAGTTAAAATAATCTGAATAAGCCTTTTCTTTTTTAAGTGTTTATTTATTTTGAGAGAGGGGTAGAGAGAGAGGGAAGAGAGAATCCCAGTCTCCGCACTGTCAGTGCAGAGCCCAATGCAAGCTCAACCCCACGAACTGTGAGATCATGACCTGAGCCGAAATCAAGAGTCTGATGCTTAACCACTGAGCCACCCAGGCGCCCCTGAATAAGTCCTTTCTATATTTACTTTTACAAGCCCTTTTTATCTACAACATTCCTGTACAATAGCCTAAGTTTTGAGACATATACTTGCCATCATTCCAGCATCACACAGAACAACCAAGTGTATCTTTTTTCCTAACAATATCTTAGGGTACTTTATAATTTGCAAACCTTGCTAAGTACAGTATATCTTTTGATCCATATAAGTCCCTATAAATTTATTTGATATTTTTTTCCAGGACGTACGTTTTATCTTATAAAAGTAAATTTATTGTTCACAAACATAATCCATTTTTCATACTTCGGAGACATTTTTACTTCAGTTTTTAAGTTAATTATGTTTTTGACCGTTTAGAAGCTCAAACAGCTTCTAAAACCCTGAATAAGTATATGCTCAAAAAAAAAAAAAAGAGATTCTATTAGGGCACCTGGGTGGCTGAGTTGGTTGAGCCTCCAACTTTGGCTCAGGTCATCTCAGGGTTCCTGAGTTCACTTTGGATCCTGTCCCCCCTCCCCCTGCATTCCTCCCCTGCTTGCGTGTGCACACATACTATCTCCCAAAAATAAATTTAAAAAACTAAAAAAAGATATTCTACTTAATTTTCTACTTAAATGAGAACAGCTTTGTTTTGACTACTGCACCAGATCATTTGTTAAAATTACAATATGCATTATTACAAGTTCAAAATACTGAAGATAATTTTTCATTAAAATCCTCTATCTCCTGGTGACTCCTAATACAGCCTTACAGCTGTGAAATAAAATGTTCTGAATGCACATATGGATCTTAGAAGTTTGTTTTTAAATAAATTCCTGATGACAGCTTGCTGCATTGTCACTATTTCTTCCTTCTTAAAAAACAATGGTCAATCAAAGGTTCCAATTTTTTAGGTTTAAGACTTTACTACACATACATACAAAATATGTATATAATTATCTTATTCCAAAGTCTAGAACGTTTTACTGACAGTAGTTTGTTGAATCTGATGTTCTCCCCCATTGGGCTTGTCATGTTAGGTATAAACTAGGTAGGACTTGGGAGTGGAGGAAAGAATGAAGTCAGCTAAATGGAAATCAAATCTATGAAGACAGCCTACTATGCCACTACACATATGCTATGGACAAACACTACAATCACTTTAAAGAAACAATAACGCAAGCAGCATTACTCAACAAATAAATAAGCCAGCATGTGGTTCTCTTGCTTTCTACACTGGCATGTGCTGTTGTGTCCTAATATTAACTAAACCAATGAAAAAAGGAAATGTTTCTTAATACAACTGTGTCTCTAGTGTTCCCTAGTTTTTTTCTAATTTGGTTTAATGAGTTAGGAGAGGAAACTTAAATAGATTGTAAATTACTCAAAAGTAATTCCTGAGAGAGATCTCTGGACAAACATACCTCACATCTAAACATGTCCTAAATCTCTGCAAAATATCAGGAATTTTATTCCTGCCAAAAGTCAAAATATCCCTTTTAGGAATATCATTGATTGATTAAAGTGAGTTGTAAATCCTCCAGAAATAAACTGCTCAATAAACTGTCTCATTCTGCCACAGACTCTAGACAGGTGTGACTTTCGAATTCTATAATCCCCCATTACATCCTAATGAGCTCTAATAATAACATGGAAAGCAGGAAAGGAGTGTGATGTTCTCCCTCAGGACTTGTAGCATAACATGTTTATATTGGGATTTCTTAATTCAATACTTCAAAAGTCCAAATTCTGCCTTGGAAATCTTAGAGTCACAACAAATCTTCAAAAGTACCTCAGAATTGTACTGGTGATTTAAAAAAATATGTATGTGGAAGTGTATGGTAAACTACAAAGTCCTTTATGAATAAAAGGTACACACACACACACACACACACACACACACACAGAGATTCTTTCTAATATAGTCTTCTTTTACAACTTTAAAAAATGTTACCCAGAGAGTTATAAAGTAGTCAAAGTTAATATATAGCATATTAACAATAAAGATGAGTATTTTTACTTCCATTTTGATAATCCTACGGAAGTCAGAAAAATGTAGAGTGAATGGAGGAGGGCCATAGGTCAGATCATTAAAGGCTTGCTCTACCCCGAGGTTTTAAATAATTTATAAAGACAAACTAGCATCCGTTCAGAAAATGAGTTGGAAGGAACCCTAAACTAGTGTTAACAAGACCAGCTAGGAAACTAATACAAGCCCCTTAGTGAGAGGGAATAAACTAAAGCATAAACACTAAGCATCACAAATTCATCTGAGATGCAGACTTGGCAGGACTTAGTGATCAACAAGAAGTGAGGGGTGAATTATAAGACTAGGTTGATTTCCAGATTTCTATCTCAGATGTCTGGTTACTTAAAAATGACACTCAGATGGTAAATTTGCATAGAGTGGGGATACGGAAACTGGATGTGGTGGCTGTAATTTTGAATGTCCCAAACTAAATATTTTGGATTGTTGTGGAACACCCAAGATATCTAGCTACTATCTGAAAATATAAATTAGGAAAACTCTGTGTACTTTTATTAATAGTGCACTTTTATTCATTTTTTTTTGAAGTTTATGAGAGAGAGAGAGAGAGAGAGAGAGAGAACGCGAGCACAGAGTCTGACACAGGGCTTGAGCCCACCAACTGTGAGATCATGATCTGAGCTGAAACCAAGAGTCAGATGCTTAACCGACTGAGCCACCCAGGTGCCCCAACACTTTTATTTTTTTTTTAAGTTTCTGTTTAAATTCCAGCTAGTTAACATACAGTGTAGTATCAGTTTCAGGTGTATAATTCAGTGATTCAACACTTCCACACATCACTCGGTTCTCATCACAAATATTAATAGCATGCTTTTAATTTACTGCTCCAGAAAGCAGAACTAGGAGTAGTAGATAGACAGAAGTTAGTGAATGGCAGATTTTTGGTCAAATACATCTGGGCAATCAATGCAATCAACGTAGATAACTTACAGAATTCTATTATAACAATTTAAAAAATATTTGTCGAGTATATACTATATTCAGACACTTGCAAAATTTAAGGAATAAAAAAATAAAGAAGACATTACCCTCTGGAATTGACAGGAAAGACAGATTATAAACAAGTGATTACAAAATTACTAGATGTGCGCAATTTCAGCAGTATGTGGAGAGAATGAGAACAGGTTTAAAAATGGAAAATACAGGGGCACCTGGGTGGCTCAGTCGGTTGACCATCTGACTTCAGCTCAGGTCATAATCTCATGGTTCAGGAGTTTGATCCCCACATCAGGCTCTCTGCTGTCAGCACAGAGCCTTCGGACCCTCTGTCCCCTACTCTCTCTGCCCCTCCCCTGCTCGCTCGCTCTCTCTCAAAAATAAATAAAAACATTTTTAAAAAGAATGGAAACACAAAGAACATTAGGCAGAGTAGATGAAAAGAAGACTGAGAAGTAATCAAGAGGGAGAATATTTCCAAAAAACAGGAAATGGTTAACAATGCCAGACTGACAAAGGCCAACACTGCAAGAATTAATACACTGGATGACAACTATAGATCTTGACAGGCTAGAGCAGACCAATGAATCCCAACCTGGTTATTGCCAGACCTCTAGAGTAACATTAAGAATCTGTAAACTATTCAGTATTTCAAAATGCTTTTTCAAAATTGTACCTTAAGATAAGACTAACTTCTTTCTCTTTTAATGTTTATTTAATTTTGAGAGAGAGAGAGCATGAGCAGGGGAGGAGCGGGGGGGGGGGGGGGGGGACACAGGAGCCGTCAGCACAAAGCCGGACATGGGACTTGAACTCACAAACCATGAGATCATGACCTGAGCTGAAGTCAGACGCTTAGCCAACTGAGCTGCCCAGGTGCCCTTAGGACTAACTTCTTTACCTCTGACTGCAATTGTATTTTTAGATCAGTGTGGTAACACCACCATCATATATTTGAGTCCTGACTAGCACTTATCATTCTGATAAAAGTAGGAAGTGAATGATGACTTAATATGTAAAATATGGGTTTTACGTAGAGGAGGAAATAAAAGTAACACTTAGTACTTAAAAATCTATATTCAAGAGCTAAAATTTTGAGCCAGAGCTAATAAGAATATGCTTAACAGATACAAATGATCTGTTATTTGATTCAAAACACTGGTTTGCTAGCCAAGGGATTGAAGACACCTGATGTGAAAGAGGTCCAGGTGACAGAGACTCTATAGTTGTGGTTCATTTCAACCTCATCTTGAGCCAACATACATTTCAAAAACGGCTATGCTAATATTAAGCTTCATTAATAGGATTGTGCACAAGACAAGAAATGAGAGAACAGTTTTAAATGTGTGATACTCAGCAATACATCTGGAATGGAATGGTTCACTACTATATTTCAAACTTTAAAACACACAACTACACACCATCCAAATGAAGAGTTGGTTATTCTGTCTAGAAAATGCTAAAAAGTTGTCTTCAAATGGCAGAAGGGACGTCACGTACATAGGGAATAGGGGACTTTTAATTTATTGCTCCAAAAGGCAGATCTGGGAGAAGTAGTTAGACAGAAGTTACTGAATGGCCGATTTTTGGTCAAATTCAAAGACCTCATGAACTATAAGAAATATACTTCCACTTGGCAGACATTGTTCAATGTCCACCGGCACATGAGTTCAATGAATTCATCCCCACTGAACGTTTTTATACAAAAGATGATTCATCCTTTGTTGCTCACACTGTATTATAATTACATGGCTAAAATTATCTGCCTCCCCAACTAGAACATGTGCTCCTTGAGGGAAGGAGTGTGATCTTAGTCATCTTTATGACCCCATAAAATCCAGCACACAATACTGAGTACAGCTAGCGCTCATTAAGTCTGCTGAATTAACAGGTGAATGAGGGGCCTGAATGTTTTAAGAACCACTTCATTGGGAAGAAGGCTGAATGAGATGCCCCCTTGGGCCCCTAAAATCCTAAGATGTCCCTAGTACAAAGTCATCATCCAGAGCTCATTTTACTTCATAACACAGCATGGGAATGGTGTGTATAAAGAATGTGCTCTGGTATTAATAAACAGCACAGTTAGACTAACCTGACCTGACATCTTTATTTGAAATGCTAATACTAACTTTAGTCTCTTTACCAAACTAGAAAATATATAATTCCCAATATTTATATTAAGATTTTAACAAATGTTTAAGTATTAAAAAACTGATGAGAGTATCTAAAACACAGAAGAATCTCTAGGAGAATTTCAAAAATCTCGTTCTTTAAACATACTAGTAGTAGTAGAAGGCAGAGCAAAATGCCATCAGTTAACATTAAAAAAAAGGAATCGATCACATTTAACTGTGGGGTGGGGAGGATTGAGGAAAAGAGGAAAAACTAAAATATATCAAAAAATTACCAGATCAGATCCAGATGCTACCTGGCTAATCTTCCTCACCTTCTGCATAAACCTTTTGAGCTTTACCACATCATTAAGAAATACTACCACAAACTGGTTGGGAAAATAAAGTACAAAACATTCACCAGTGGATTTGGTTGCTGGATTTTTAACCTCTAGTAAAAAGTGTAATAAGGAAAAGAGTTTGAAAGTACCACTCTGGGTAACAGGAATGTCAAAGGTTATAAAGTTGATCTTGTTCCCAGTGCTATCCATCATTTTAGCTAAAGTAGCTATTTGAAATGTGTGAATGTGTCTGAATGTGTGTCTTGCATATAATAGGTAATCAATCACTTAAATAAGCACAAACACACAGCTATAGTTATTTTGGAGAGCGCAGGATCTGACAAAAAGGAAATCTCAAAGGTGTATGCTACTGGTGATTGGTGCTCTGAAAAGTTTTACTTAGGAGGAACACACATAAAATTTGGGCTAATGATGGTAACAGCTAAAGGTACCTTAAACATCTATACAGATGATGTGAATCTGTACACACGCACGTGCACCCAGGTAAATTTCACAAACTACTTTCACTGTTTGAGTTAAGCTCAGAGTGAGACAGGCTGGAAGACGCTGCAGTCTTTCACACAAACCTCCTAGACGTGTGATACTAATTTTCACAACATCCTCCTTAAAAGCAAGGAAAATAGAGACACTTCCAAAAACATGAAACAAGAAGAAAATACACTCTGATGGCAACTACCTCATCTGGCTAGGTGGTAAATACTAAGTATTTCGAAAAATACCAGTATTGTTGACACTGTAACACTTAGTGGACTGATACACACGCAGGATTCTAAGAGCGTGCGTTTGTTATTTCAGATGTATTTACTTCTCTTTCCCAGAGAAAAAGCAGTTTTGAGTGTTAGGGGGAAAAAAAGTACTTGAGGAAATTAACTTCATCCCAAATTACCTGGGCCCCCTAACAACAGCAAACAGAGGGGAATGGACGGAGAGTGTAGTCCAGCGTCAGCTACAGAGCAGGGACTAAGAATGGTTAGGACTGGGACAGCAAAACTGGACTTCCAGTTTGGTAGCAAAGCGGGTACTGCTGGAGGAGGGGGTGCGGGGTGGAGGGGGACGACGGAAGGGGGTACGCCCCGCGGTCCCTCGCTCCCCGGGCCCGTCTCGCGGGGCTCTGCAGGGCCGCACCGGAGCCCCACTCGGCGCCGCCAGGCACGGCACCTGTCAGGCGCACCGGCTCCTCCCCGCGCCGGGCCACCGGCGGAGGCCGACTGGACCGCCAGGGCCGGAGCAAGTCCGGCGGACCCGCGGCGCCGCTCCGCCCACCCGTCTCCCGAGACGCGGTCGGGACCCCTGCGCCTCCCCGGCCCGTTCCCCGCCCGCAGGCGAGCGCCCCACCCGCGCCACGGCCTCCCGGGCGCCTCGGAGCCCCGCACCCTGGGCGTTCCCCCTCCTCCCTCACCGCGGCCGGCCTCCACTTACCTTCAATCGCCATGATGTGCTCGCCATGGACCGCACCAACTGGATGGCGGGGGCGGCGGGCGGCCGTGCGGGCGGAGGACGCGCCGAGTCCGCCAGACAGAGGGGCGGGGCAGGCCCCGCAAACGCCAGGCTGCGCGGCCCGGAGGGGAGCCGCGGGCGGGGCGGGCTGGGGCGGGGCGAAGGAGGGGCGCCTAGAGCGCCCGACTGCTGGCCGCCGAAGAAATGGAACCTTCCCGGGCCGCCGCCGCCGCCGCCGCCGCCGGCACGTGACGCCGCCCCGCCCCCACCCCGCCACCCCCACAGAGCCTCGCGCCTGGATTCAAAATAGGTGCCCAGTCCGAGGAGCCCCGGCACCCGCGCCGGAGACCGACCCGAGGCGCACTGAGCATGTGCGGGCGGCTCCGACCCGCTTGGCCCGGGGCTTCCCCGGGCGCAGAACCACGGCAGAGGTGTCCGCATCTCGGGTGTTGGCAGCATCCGTAGTCGAACAAGGAGGGGAGTAGGGAAAAGGATGTGGTCAGGACCATGGACAGGTCTCCTCGCTTGAAGACTTGGGCTCAGGGATTCCCACCCAGTGACTCCTTGTTTAGGTAATCTGAAGGTCTGTTTTGGTTTTTGCTTTGCTTCGCCTGCATCAGCCAAGTACTCGCCTCAGATCTCTGCTGTGGGGTGAAGAGACAGCTAGCTGGCAAAGAGCAAACAGGAGAAAGGCATCCTAAGGACAGCAGCTTCCGTTGCGCTCCTCTCTCTCTCTCTCTCTCTCTCTCTCTCTCTCTCTCACACACACACACACACACACACACACACACACACAAATTCCTGATAAAGCTTGCCACGACCCTGAGCTTGGTTTCCGCTTTGAAAATGTGAGTTGAAATTTATCTCCACATTATAAACATACATTGAGGCCATACAAAAAGTAGGGATCACACAGTTTGACAAAGGGCCTGAAAAGCATGTCACATGCAGCTTTTTAAAAAATTTACAAACCTGTGGGTATTATGAACAGTTCCAGGCCAATCTAGAACACAGCAACACTTAGCCCCTTCATTTTTTACCCTAAGGTATTCGAACCGGTCAACCATTTACCCAACTCGCGACTTCATTTGGTACTCTGAGAATCTGGACAATTAACAACATTGAGGAAAAGGGAGTTACTGATTCCACCATGCAGAGAAAATGCTAACTTCTAGTGCAAAATAGCTATATTGGGGACTGACACAAAGAAGAAAAGATTTTGCACTTATGTAAGTGAGGTTGGACTGTAAATCTAGAGCAGAAACTGTCTTTCATTGCTTTTATATAATCCCTCCCTCAGTCACAGCTTATGGTCAATAGACATTCATTCTTTACCATTTTCACTAGTTCAGTGAATATTTACTGAACCAGGCACTGTGTGCTAAAAGCTGGCTGCAAGCAAGAGTTGTTATCTGAGGAACAAACAAATTGTACTCAGAAAATATTTAAATGTCTATATTTCAGGAAGGCTCTGTGTGTGTGTGTGTGTGTGTGTGTGTGTATACCATAGATTATCTATAAAATGCAGGTAAAATATAGTGCCAAAGATATTTTCTCCAGGTAACTTCCTGTAAAAAGATCTTGAACTCCACAAAGCATGAGTTTGAACTCTGAGTCTATGGTTTCTGGCTGGCTCTGAGTAATCCAATACTTCAACTCTTTTAAGAATTTCATATGGAAAGCCAGAAAAACCTAATTATTACTTCATCACCAACACACAAGTTACTTTATATATGACCAAGTTGTATGAGCTTCCCCACCTAGATTAATATCACCATAGTTTGCTCAGGAAATTAATTTGTTTATGTATGGTGCACTTGAGGTTTAAACTTGTCAAATTTGGGAATTTAGGCCAAGGCTACTCGGCACTGATGACATTTCTCCCCAGATTAGAATACAGAATTCCCTCTGCCAACATTACCTTAAACAAAACAAAACTGTGCTCTCCAAATTTCTAATTGGAAATTTTCTATGAGACCAGTCATAGACAATATCATATGGCTTACCTTGACTTTCCAACATTTCGTATGGCTGCTAAGTTTGCTTATCAGCCACTTGGAATTGAGGTTTATCTTCTTATTTATATAATCCTATTTCTGAAGTATGCTATGGGTTTGATACCTTTAATTTGATACTTATAATTACATTATAATTTGTATGTTTTACATTTTTGGGTGCCTGGATGGCTCAATCAGTAGAACATATGACTCTTGGTCACATTGGCTGGAGAGTTTATATAAAGAAAGAAATAAAATATTTACAAAAAATAAATAAATGTTTTACATTTTATTAATTACCCATCCTACCTACTGACATTTTTTTTCTAATTTTGACCTTATACCTCTAAACTATATTTAGTCTATACACCTTGATGCACTAGGGGATATTCAAGAACTGCTTCCTTTTAAATTCTTCATTCTTCTGAAACTGAACCACTTTCTTACACCATACACAAAAATAAACTCAAAATGGATGAAAGGCCTAAATGTGACAGAGGAAACCATCAAAACCCTAGAGGAGAAAACAGGCAACAACCTCTTTAACCTCAGCTGCAGCAATTTCTTGCTTAACGTGTCTCTGAAGGCAAGGGAAATAAAAGCAAAAAAGGAACTATCGGGACCTCATCAAGATAAAAACTTCTGCATCGAAAAGGAAACAATCAACAAAACTAAAGGCAACTAATGGGAGTGGGAGAAGATATTTGCAAATGACATCTCGGATAAAGGGTTAGTATCCAAAATCTATAAAGAATTTACCAAACTCAACACCTGAAGAACAAATAATCCAGTGAAGAAATGGGCAGAAGACATGAATAGACACTTTTCCAAAGAAGACATCCAGATGGCCAACAGACACATGAAAAGATGTTCAACATCACTCATCATCAGGGAAATACAAATCAAAACCACCCAATTTTCCCCACCATGTGTTGTGGAGACAGGGGTTGATATGGGAAAATAAAAATAAAAGAAGTCTATGTAATTCTCTTTCTTGTGATTCAGAAATGGAAATGTGTTCTTGGTATTTTAAGGTACAGCTTAAAATTTCACCGAAATATTATTTAAAATTATAGTTGAATTCCAGGAGGGCAACAAAGCTTAAATATCAGGTGGTGTGGCTAAAACATTAGTAAAGTGAATCATGTGGAAAGGCCAACTCAAAGGGAAAGTGAAAAGTTATTTCACCTGCATTAGCTAAGTAGCATTCATGTGCCAACCAAAATAACCTGCCACCATTGGAGCACGTGGGTGAGTCAGTCTGTTAAGCGACCAATTCCAGCTCACATCATGATCTCACAGTTCATGGGTTTGAGCCCCATGTCGGCTCTGCTGACGCTCAGAGCTGGAGCCTGCTTTGGATTCTGCCCCTCCCCTGCTCACACTCTGTCTCTGTCTCTCAAAAATAAACATTAAAAAATAACCTACCACAATTTATAGCAATAATATCTTGATGGAAAAGTATATTCCAATTTATAAAAGTTCCCAGTTCACTTTTAAGAAACAAATGATTTTTAATTTTTAAAATTTTTTTAAAAGTTTATTTATTTTTGAGAGAGAGAGAGAAAGCACAAGCTGGGGAGGGACAGAGTGAGGGGGAGAGAGAGAATCCCAGGCAGACTTCATGCTTCAGCACAGACACCTATGTGGGGCTTGAACCCAGGAACTATGAGCTCATGACCCAAGCTGAAATCAAGAGTCGGATGCTTAACCAACTGAGCCACCCAGGCACCCCAAGAAACAAATTTTTTTAAGTTTATTTATTTAGAGTGAGAAAGAGACAGAGCCAGCAGGGGAAGGGGAGGAGGTAGGGATCGAGAGGCTGAAGGAAGCTCTGTGCTGACAATAGAGAGCCAGATGTGGGGCTTGAACTCACAAACCATGAGATCATGACCTGAGCCGAATTTGGATGCTTAACTGACTAAGCCACCCAGATGCCCCAAGAAACAAATGATTTTTAAAGTTGGAAGCTTCCGTTTTTAAATTTATTTTTTATTTTATTTATTTTATTTTATTTTTTTGGTCATGAAAGAAGAAAGGAATTTATTTCCATGAGGCCAACACCAGGAGGATTCGGACTAGTGTCTCAAAAACTGTCTCCAAAGTGCTGATAATCCTTCCAGGTTTAAGTCAGGATAATGTGGGACAGATGTCAGTGGATACATGCAGGTGGGCCATGAAGGTCAGGTCGTCATGGTCATGCAGTCAGTCACAGGGGTCTTGCTGGCTCAGGGCAGTCCTTGATGCTTGAGAGGGTAATTTCAGCTCCCACATGGGACGCTCTGCCTGCAGAGTCTCCCACTTGGATTCAGAGAGAAGTGATGTGAAATGTTGGGATCTGGGAGCAAACGGTCAATAAAGAATTCTTGAGACATCTTCTTTACAGAAAAGGTGGTTTTATCAAAGCACAGGGATAGGACCTGTGGGCAGAAAGCTTAAGCTATTCAACTGAAAAAGACTTAAGTCACTAAAAAATGAAAAAATAATACTTTCTAGAAATATATAGTTGCATATATAAAAATGGATACTTTAAACAGAGAACTTCCCTCAAAATCAACAACATAAACAAATATAAATAAATAAATAAAAATGGAGACGTAACAAGTACCTATACAAAAAATTACATTTTGGAAAATTTAGTAGGTATTAAATTATGTTACCCAGGGATTTTGAACCTTTGAGACATTTTTAAACTTGAAGCTTTGTTAGCAGTTGCAATTATCCACGATGTAGCTGGATATAAGGATCTGGTGAGAAATCTAGTTAACACTATTAATTTTGAATTCCTTTCATGAACCATAATGTCATGGAAACAGTTATAATATTAGTTATTTGTTCTGGTAACTTTGCCAATGAGAGCAAGTCAACTTGAAGTAGCTTAAGGAAAATGGAAAGTTAATTATAAAGACAGAAGTACAGAAATAAAGCTGGGCCTCAGTATCAGCTGGATGTGGAAACCTGAATGCTATCACTATACTTTCTGCCTCTTTTATCTACCTCTCTCTGCATGTTGGCTTCATTTTCCTTGCTCACCACAGGATAACTTTATCCCTGTGGTGGGAAACATGACCCCTGAGAAATTCCCAGCTCTATGGCTCACGGATCCTGCCAACATTCTGGGCCCCAAGTCTATATATTTCAAAAAATGGTGGGGTGTCATTGGCTCTACTTAAATAAAGGATCCTTCCCCCAGACCAATCAGGAGGACAGGTACAAAAATTGACCCAGCTTGGGTCACAGGCATACCTCTGACATAAAAATCTCTGTGGCCATAATGACACAGTCATAGAAGAATAACAGCATCCCGCATGAGACCTACATGGATGAAGGGGTGGGAGGGAGATCGTTCCCAGTAGGGGATTCTCACACTGAGAAATCGTAAGTATTAGCTACAAGGGTACTCTACCTCACCACATTTCCCTGAGGTTCCCTTAGAGCAGAGCTGTTCGGAAGAATTATCTGTGACAATGAACACTTTCTATATTTGTGCTGTGCTGTGCACTACGGTGGCTGCTAGCCACATGCAGTTAGTGCCTCCTGTATTGTACAGCACAGCCTTAGTGCTACAGAAATGACACGACGCTGTTCAGGGAGGGACTGCCGAATAAGATTATCTAATGGTACTTGGTGGGATAAACTGTAATGTCTCTGATAGGAGGAGAACAGTAATTTCCCGTGTGTGGATACTCTACCTTATCACTTGGTATGGTAAGAAATGTATCCATTGCGCTGTGTGGAAGTAATTAAAGATTGAGATGAGAAGAAAAAGATAAAAAATAAACAGAAATCAGAATAATTATTTTTACTCTTTCATTGCCTCCAGCAATTATTTTCCTCAAGAGTTGCCCCCTACTCCACTATAGGCAGTACAGTAACAGCTAAGAGAAAAACTAAACATGGAGCATTCTAGAATTTTTTTTAATTCACTTAGATCAAATGGTAGTTTTCCCTCTTGCCACCTCAAGTTTTCAAGATACAGGAAGCTCTATCAGAGAAAAGAAAGAAGAGAGCAAATTGCACAGTAATGAATTATTACCCTACACTTTCCTTCCATTATATCTTCAAAGACTTTCATGCAGACTGAAGGGCCACCTACACTTCTCTTCCTTTTCCTCTCTAAATATAATGTGCTCCTGTATAATCTCTGTTATAATTTCCTTTCAATCAGTGAAGTTATTGCTATTGGCTAAATGCATGGAGCAGTACCCTCTGGTTTGTTGATACAACCACAACTCAATATGATATGGGCCTGTCAGCATGGGGGACTGAACAGAACTTCCAGTCATAAAGACTATTCAAACACAAAATGTCCAACAAATACATGCTTAGTATAATACAAGCTACAGTAGCTAAACTTTATTCCCAACGAAGAAATATATTATTTTGTTCTAAGTAGGAGTACTTGACTATATTTAAAACCTTTTTTCACAGCTGGATGTTCCCATGATGACAAGTGACAGTTATGTAACAATTTTCACTCAAAGGTCAGAAAATATGCCACAAACCTTTTAAATGCCATAAATAAGTCACACACCAGTAAATACAGCCACCCCTCATGTAGAAGGCAGGAGACGACTCATAGAACGCCTCAAGAATATACAAATGTCAGAAGGAAATTGAATACTAAAGAAAATCAATTGATAATCTGAGTTAGATGAGAAAATCATCTTCTGCTGGAAAAAGTCATTTAAACCTCCTTAGTTTATATAACTATAAATGTGTGGACCTGATACAGTGAAGGTCACTAAGAGCTCAAATTCATCAAATACAAGAATGCCAAAGACAATTCTTTGTATAAAAGTAGATACTTAATTTTTGATGAGTGACTAAATAAATGGCAACAGGCTTAGGTGTCATAGATCCTTTGTATTAGTCATTTTTAAACTTTAATGTGTATATATATCTTCATAATAATCTGATAAAATAGCCATTGATGATCATGATAAAGAGAAAGTTCAAAGAATTCTTTGAAAGAGCTGAAGAACTTTTTATCTATCATAGTGTTTCTTTCTTTTGTTAAAAACTTTTTTTAACATTTATTTATTTTTCAGAGAGAGACAGAGAACAAGCAGGGGAGGGGCAGAGAGAGGGAGACACAGAATTTGAAGCAGGCTTCAGGCTCTGAGCTGTCAGCACAGAGCCCAGCACAGGGCTCGAACCCATAAACTGTGAGATCATGACCTGAGCTGAAGTCAGATGCTTAACCGACTGAGCTACCCAGGCGCCCCAGATATGTTTCTTTCTACTTACCACCTTCCCAATTACCTTTTCCCCAATATAACTTTCTCTTTGCTTCAGTGTATACCGTTATGAATGAAAGAGGAAATTTCCACAGAGCTTAACATGGTATGACATGCCATGTTTGCAGGTATTTTTTTATTTTAAGGTGGAACAATTTATTTTACATGATATGCTAAGGTTTGAAAGTGAATTATGAGACTCTAAGCACAATTTGTTTCAATCACTACCATAAAGTTTTCCTTTCATGAAGACGCTCACTAAATTAAAAACACACACACACACACACACACACACACACAAAAAACACAAAATCTGATTTAAAAAACACTTGCTTCGTAACTCCCTAAGCAACCAATTTCTTCCTCCTAAAACAATATGTACAAATGTTTTAACTTTCAACAGAAAACATTATATAAAAATAATAGATATAGCTATTAGGGGACTTGCTACTTCTACTATTTTCCGTCTACTGCATTTTATTGTTCTAATCTACATGGGGGGAAAGATGCACTTTTTCAGATACTAAGCCCCATCCATCTTTTTTTCTCCTCCACTCAGACTCCTCCCCCAACCAAAATACACTTGGTTGAGTTTATTCCTGTATTACTAAATATTCACTCAATTTAACTCCAGAGGTAGAACTTGTACGTAGTTGGTAAAATCAGAAAACTCTAAAGAAATTTAACATCTGCCAAGGAAGAGGTAAGGCTCCTAGTGTTGATACTCCAAAATAAAATCCTTGATATTTCAATACACTAGCTATCTATGTTATTCAACCTACTCCTTTATTTAAAAATATGAATAAAGGGGCACCTGGGTGGCTCAGGTTAAGAGTCTGACTTTGGCTCAGGTCATGATCTCATGGTTCATGGGTTCGAACCCCACATGAGGCTCTGTGCTGACAGCTCAGAGCCTGGAGACTGCTTCAGATTCATTCTCTCTCTCTCTCTCTCTCTCTCTCTCTCTCTCTCTCTCTCCTCCACTCATGCTCTGTCTCTTTCTCTCAAAAATAAAAAAATAAATAAACATTTAAAAAATATATGAATAGAGAGGCAAGGATCTCTAGACTTTGGAAAGAACCTAAGAACAACTGCATAAATGATTCCAAGGGAAACTCAGAGTTTCAGAAAGATATTATAAGCCATTATAAGTAAAGGCTGCTATTGAAAGAATAAATATATAGAGAGAAATGCAAGAACAAGGAAGACTTACTGAAATTTAAAAATATGATTGTTGAAACAAAACATTCATTAAAAGGGATGAAAATGGCATCAGGACTTTGGAAAACAGTTTGGCAGTTTCATAAAAAGTTAAACACACACCTACCATATGATCTAGTCATTCGTCTCCTAGATACTTGTCCAGGAGAAAGGAAAGCATATGTCCATGCAAAGACTTATACATAAGTATTTATAGCAGCTTTATTTGCCAAAAACTGAAACAACCAAAAAGTTCATCAAGAGGTGAATGGATAGATAAACTGTGGCATAACATACAATGGAATAATACTTAGCAATTAAAAAGAAATGAACTATGGATACACACAACATCGTGGGTGAATCTAAAATAATTATGCTAATGAAAGAAGTCAGAGATAAAAAAAAGAATGCATACCGTATAGTCCCGTTTATATAAGTCTAAAATATGCAAATGACGTAATCTATAATGACATAAATCAAATAAGTGGCTGCCTGGGGGAAAGGAGAAAGTCGGTCTAGGGAGGGCGGGAGGGAGAGATTACAAAGGGGCAGAAGGAAGCTTTGGTGGTGATGGGTACGTCCTTTATCTTGATGGTGTCATGGGTATAAACATATGTCAAAACTTACCAAATCATATGGGGTCCCCGAGTGGCTCAGTTGGTTAAGCGTCTGACTCTTGGTTTAGGCTCAAGTCATGATCTCAGTTTGTGGGTTTGAGCTCCAATTCAGGCTCCACACTGTCAGTTCGAAGTCTGCTTGGGATTCTCTCTCTCTCTCCCTCTCTCACTGCCCCTGCCCCACTCACACTTTCTCTTTCTCTCTCTCTCTCTTTCTCTCTCTCTCTCTCTCTCTCTCTCAATAAATAAAAAACTTAAAAAAAAACTTAACAAATCATACACTTTAAAAATATGCAATTTATAATTTGTTAAAGATGCCTCAACAAAGCCATTGGAACAAAGAAAACACAGAATATGAAGAAAACAAAACAAGAGCTAGAAGAGAAAAAAAGCAAATTAATGGAAAATATGAGAAAAAATTAAAATTCATAGATCAGGGGTGCCTGGGTGGCTCGTCCGGTTGAACATCCAACTCTTGATTTCAGCTTAGGTCATGATCCCAGGGTCATGGGACCAAGCCCCGCATTGGACTCTGCACTGAGTGTAGACCCTGTTTAAGATTCTATCTCTCCCTCTGCCCCTTCTCCCCCATGCTCGCACTCTCTCTCTCTCTCTAAAATAAAAAAAAATTAATTCATAGATCAACTCTGGAAGTCTAATGTTTAGCTGATAAGAATTCAGAGTGAAAGAAAGGAGAATATGAAGCACAGATAGTTAAAAAAACAATGGAAAGATATTTGTCAGATCTAAAGGAAGCCTCTGGACTTTAGATGGAAAGAGCCCTTCAAAAGCTAAATAAGCTCTTGAATGAATAAAAACCAATATCTAGATACATCCCACTGAATTTCAGAAGAGGAAGGATAATGAAGATTTTTAAAGCTTCCAGAGATGGAAAAAAGGTAAATCAAAACAAAAAGTCAACTCCCCAAAAATGAAATTCAAATTGGCATCAGAAATCCCAACAACAAAGTGGGTGTTAGGAAAGGATGGAGCAATGCCTGCAGATTACTGAGGAAAAAATGATTATGAAACTTGAATTCTATGTCAAATCAAACTCAATCAAGAATGAGGGCAGGGGCACCTGGGTGGCTCAGTCAGTTGAGGGTCTGACTTGATTTCAGCTCAGGGCATGATCCCAGGTCATGGGACTGAGTACTGCACTGGTCTCTGCACTGAGCACGGAGCCTGCTTAAGATTCACCCCCTCTCTTTTCCTCCCCCTCTCTCCCTGTCCCTTCCCTGCTTGCACTTACTTCTCTCTCTCTAAAAAAAAAAAAAAAAAAAAAAAGAATAAGGACAAAATTGTCATTTAAGGAATGCATGAATTCAAAAAATTTACTGTCAAGCACACTTAATTAAAAAAGTTTTTTAACTTGATGATATAGCCTAATAAAATGAGAACAGATTCCAAGGGAGAGGAAGATAGGGATCCAAGAAACAATGAAACTAACCTATGAAAACAATGAAAAGAAATCATAGGATGACAGTTGGGCAGCAGGCCTAGAAAGTAACACATTCAAATTAGAAAAGAAAGTCTAAAGAACATGTTCAGGAAGAAAATTCTTTCTGTTCGGCAACAAATATACTACAAAGCTAGAAGATCTTATTATTATCATGAAAAGGGCACGTATTTCTTCTCTCATTGGAAAAAAGGCAACTAGATATTCTAGGGAGGAATCCATATGGTCTACACATGAAGCAAATTAAATATGGCATGATTCTGAGTAGTTGTTTCAGACAAGAAAATCCATTTGATCTAGACATTTGGAATATTCTCTTTGGGTCAGCACTGATTTAACACTATAGTATTACATTTTCCAATTTAGGATTCTAATCATATCATTTGGATCACAGTGAATAATATTTATTTAATCATAATATTATAAATATGTGTTCTAAGATGTTAGAAAAAGTACGGAATCCTTAGTGTACAGAAGAGAATGTAAATATTATCGATCTAGACAATAACAAAGGAAGAATATAGCCATCAGAGAGGCTAAAAAAGTGAAGCAAGGGATGAGAGATGGAAGTTTAGGGATGGTAATTTCTCTTCTCTTACATAATGGAGAATTCGAAATTACTTTTTAAAACTGGTGGAAAATAAGGAGAAGTTTTATATAGTTTTAATTGATATAAATGAATAATAGAATGTATATATATCATATTGCTCATATATATATCATATTGTCCATATATAATATATCACGTTGTTCACATGTAATATACCTTGTATTATATATATGGCATAGCATTGAATATATATTTAGGAGGAGAGGGAAAAGGGAGAAGTGGTGGGAAATAGTATGTATAAACTAAATTCCTCTGCTTTCATAACCTGGAATCAACAGGTGTTGTCTAAACTTAGAAATAAAAAAACAGAATTATAAGTATATTCTGTAGGAATATGGTGACAATTGCAAGAACCAAAAACATAAACATATAAAAGAAGCTCTTGGGAATATGCAAGATACATGGGGAGTTCAAACTGGTAAATAATGTATTTGTATTTTGTTTTATGCCATTCTATACATGAGTATGTTTTACTTTTATTAAAAACAAAAACATAAGTGGGTCCACTTCCGCTGCCCTCAATATAAGACCCATACTTATAATGTGTTTGACAATCTAGTTCCAAATGATCTTTTCAATCTTGTCTCCCAAAATTCACGCATCCGACCATCTCACTTTTTTCCTGAAAGTGCACTGCTCTTCTGCTCGTTCGTGTATGTCTGTTGCACATGACTACCTTTCTGTCTTAAGATGGAAGACAAGGATCTGCTTTACTGGGGAAATTTCTATTCAGCATTTATGAATAAGATCAGCAAGAAATCATTAAAAAAAGAAGAAGAAGAAGAAATTTGACTACATAAAAACTTAAAACCTCTGTATGGAAGAAAGACACTGTAAACAAAGTTTGATGACAAATACAAATTGGGAAAAGAAAGATTTGCAGCATATATGACAATGGATACAGCATGGACTCTAGAACCAAAATGCCTACAAGCAACTGACTCCACCAATTACCAGCTGCAAGGTCTTGGGCAAATTATTTAACTTTCATGTGCCTCACAGTTTCTTTAATCTAAAAAATGAGAATAATAATAGTACAAACTTTATAGGATTTCTGAAGAATAAATTAATTAGTACATGTAAAGCATTTAGAACAGCACCTGACATATATGTCATTTAAATTTTAGATTTTAGCATACTTTTGAAGATTTTAAAGAGCACTTAAAATAAGAAAACAGTATCTTAGCACCTATTAGGAAAGGGATTATATAGATAAGAAGGGTCAAAAGAAGAAATACTAATGGGCATTAAGTATGTGAATTTGCTCAAGTTTACCATGTATAAAAGCAATGGAAATGAAAACAAGTGAGATGTCTTTTAAATATCAGATTGGCAAAGACATAAATGATTGATAGTGCTGAATTTGGGCAAGGGTATGGGCAACTGGGCGTGATCTCAAATGTGGGGATGGGAGAGGGATAAATTGATAGAACGTTTCTGGAGACCAAAGTGGCAACATTCATCAAAGTAAAGATATGTAGCTTATTTTTGACCCAGTCATTCTAATTTTATGAGTTCCGGCTAAATAAGTAAGTTGGTAAGACTATCTTTTTTGTTTGTTTAGAACAGAAAACAAGTAGAAATAACCTAAATGTCCATCAACAGGAGTCAGTTAAGTAAATTAGGATTCATCGCTATGAGAGAATACTATGCATTTATGAAAAATGGATGAAGTGGAGCCACAATGATTGACACACAACAATAGCCACAGTGCATCAGGTACACCAGAGAATTGCCTATTCTCTGGTAGCAATTTATCTGCAACATTTCATTTACTTCTCATCACAACTCTGTAAATTATATCATGTTATTAGATCAGCATTACAAAGAAGGAAACAAATTCAAAGCCCTTTGGTGACTTAGCAAGCTCACAATTCAAACCTAGGCCCACTGACTCTGAAACCCACATTCTTAATGTCAAGGCCATAATGCAAATAGATTATAAGCCAGTTCATACTCTGTGAGCCCATTTGTTATATATAATAAATATGTAATGTGATTTTATGTGTCAGCTTGACTGGGCCATGGGGTACCAGATATTTGGTTAAATATTATTGTGAGTGTGTCTGTGGGGGGTTTTCTGGATGAGATTAATATTTGAATTGGTAGACTAAGTAAAGCCTTATCCAAACAGCTGAAGACCTGAATAGAACAAAAAGGCTGAGTAGAGGGAACTCTTCTTGCCTGACAGCCTTGAGCTGGGATGTCTGTCTTTTCTGGCCTTTGAAGGTAAACTGAGACAATGGCTCTCCTTGGGTCTCCATATAGCCAACTGCAAGACATAAAAAAAAGGCCATAATCTGGGGATTTATAACCATGTGAGGCAATTGTTTATAATCCCTCACTCTCTCCCCATCCATACAAAGAGAATATATATATATATGTATGTATAAACACATATCATAGGTATATATACATATATATACATATAAAAAGGAGAGATGTGTGTGTGTTTGTGTACATGTATTAGGGAGAATATATATATGCATGTAAGGAGAATATATATATGCATGTATTAGGGAGAATATATATATATATATATACATATATATATATATATATATGCATGTATTAGGGAGAACCCTAATATATATGCAATAATACATTTTAAGGCACAGGAGCATTGGATGGACTTATACCAAACTGTTAACAGCTGTTTCCTCTGGAGGGCCAGAGCATGGAATAGGCTTTCACTTTACATTTTATCATTCTGTGGTCTTTGAATTTTTCACAACTAGCAAGAATAGCATTTAAGATTAAAAGTATATAATTAGATTCTGAAAATAAAGCTTCAAATGGCTCCTTCCCCTCTCCGTGATTCCTTCCAACCTTCTCTCCCCCAGTTAGAGTTAAGAACTCCCCTGACATTTTGCCTTTACATATCTTAGAAAATTTAGAGTATATCTTTGTCATTGAAAAGGGCCTAGACTGAGTCCTAAATGCTTACCCTGTTTCATTCATCTTCCTGGTCCCCTTTCACTGAGAAAGCTAAAATGGGGAATTCCTCAAATAGATTTGGTTTTAGCTGGACAGGGTAAGCTAACCTGAAGGAGGAGGTATGCATTCAAGCCTCTTTGCCTATGTTCCCCTTCTCTTTGTTTTCCTGGAAAGGATTTTACTGCTGTTAGGGACTGTTTCCTTTTGATCTAGCCTCCTTTATGTCTGAGGCTTAGTTATGTAATCACAGCTGAAGTTCTTTTTTCCCCCAAATTTCCTACGGAGAGCTTTTCTTTTGATGCTGGCCATTGGGAAGTCACTTAATGTTCTGAGCTATGTCTCTGCAGAGTGGGAGAATCTAGATCCAGGGTACAATTTTAAAGAAAAGTTTGGACAATGATAGGAAGAATTCACAGCCCAAAGGAAACTCATGAGTATAAACACCTCCAATTGTCCAAACTGGGGACAAAGGTTGGATTTATACACTTCTCCTCTCTCTCCTCACTGTCATGGGAAGATTTGGGAAAAATCCCAGTCTTGTATTCTGAACTTCCTTGCTCTGACTATATACCATATAATGATATACTATCATTTTCCTTCGTGTGTCTTAAATAAGGGTATATACTTGTGTAGTTGTTTGTGCAGAATATAAAAGCACTAACTGTAAAACTTTGTTTTCTAGTTAAAATGGCCAACACTGGGGCACCTGGGTGGCTCAGTCAGTTAAGCCTCCAACTTCGGCTCAGGTCATGATCTCACGTTCGTGGGTTCGAGCCCCACATCAGGCTCTGTGCTGACAGCTAGGAGCCTGGAACCTGCTTTGGATTCTGTATCTCCCTGTCTCGCTGCCCCTCCCCTTCTCATGCTCTGTCTCTCTCTGTCTCAAAAACAAATAAAAAACATTAAAAAAAATTTTTTTAAATGGCCAACACCTGAACTAAGCTACCTGATCTATGTTCTTGGATTATCCAAAGCAATAAACTAGAGAGGGGACTGGGTAAGAATTCTGTCCAGAATACTACACTATTTGTGCTGCGCTTGTACAAACCTGAGAGAGAGCGCCTCCTTAAATTTTGCACCCTGGACATTTCGCTTACCTCATTCTTAGTCCTGCCCCAGGATCCTACCATCTCCAGCTTCCCCAGGTCACAGCAGTAGGAGAGGACCCCAGTAGTGATACAACTCCCAGCGCCAAACCCACAGTGGTTCCTCATTAGTAAAAATGTAATTAATGAGAAGTCCTCAATAAAGTCTTCCAGTAAGTGAAAGAAAACAGAATAGAGAAGCCCTGTGTCAGAAGGAGCACAAGTGGAAAGGACTCAAGTTTCCATTGACAGTAAGTTTAATTTTCACATACGGACACCGACTAAAATTTTTTTTAACGTTTAGTTTTGAGAGACAGAGCACAAGCAAGAGTGGGGCAGAGAGAGAGGGAGACAGAATCTGAAGCAGGTTCCAGGCTCTGAGCTGTCAGCACAGAGCCCAACGTGAGACTTGAACTCACGAACCATGAGATCAGGACCTGAGCTGAAGTCAGTCGCTTACCCGACTGAGCCACCCAGGTGCCCCCGCCTACTAAAATTCTTAATGTGATTTTAGGCTGTAATTTTAGATGTTTATTATCTATCACAAAGAAAGCAATAATCCCACTCTCCTCTGCCCTAGTAAGAAAATACCTGGAGTGAATTCAGCAGCAAGACATTTCTAATTATATTCTATGAGAAAAGGTTAAAAAGCTGATAATGTTTAGTCTGAAAAAGAAATGACTCAGGGACTCCATGATAATTGTTTTCAAACATTTGAATGGTTGCCAGATGAAAAGGGACCAGGCTTATTCTGTATGGTCACAAGAATTAGAGCCAAAAGCAGTGTATGACAGCCACACAGAAACAGATCTTGGCTTGGTATAAGCCCTGGTGCCCAGATTATTATTGTTACAAATAATCTCTCTTGGTTTACTGTGCAGAATAATTGGATTTCTTACCACAGTAAACCAGATTGTAATCATACCCTACATGTAAGCTCTATTGGAACAGAATTATGCTAACAGACCTAGTCAACAAAAACATTAGATGGATGGCTGATTTGGGAAGCTGCCATCCCTCCTTTTTTCCATGCTTTTCCTCTCTGACTCACTGGGGTTTTTTTTTTTTTTTTCTTTTCACCCTGTGTTGTTGGAGGCCCTTGGGATAGTTGGAAATGGTGAAGTTTTCCCAGGTGGGCTTTCTTCTTGCTACAAGACTCTTCCTGGAACCTATTCCATATTCTCTCCATCCCTCCTTCTCCCATAGTCCAGATCCCCAGAAGCTGTATTGTATCCCAGATACCTGCTTTCAAATCCCTAAGGACCATATGCTGGTCTTGTCACATGGACCAGACCTTAGACCTTGTACTACCCCTCCCCTTCCTCTCTCACTTTCTCTCCCTTACTTCTCCCTTCTCTTCTTTTATATTTTTGTTTTAATCCCCAAATACTCACCTCTAGTCTCCTAAGGTCAAGAAGCTAGAATGGTCGGTTGGCTGGGTGGTAAAACGTACAACTCTTGGTTTCAACTCAGGTCATGATCTCACAAGTCGTGGGTTTGGGCCCAGCATCAGGCTCTATACTGATGGCACAGAGCCTGCTTCAGATTCTCTGTCTCCTTCTCTCTCTCCCCATCCCCTGCTCTCTGTCTCTCTGAAAAATAAATAAATAAACATTAAAAAAAAAAAAAAGAAGCTACAATGGAGAACAACTGATACTCATATAGAGACTTTCCATCTCTGAGACTCTACAGTTTTAAGACATGCTTGGGGTGGAAAGGAACACGGTGTGCTTGAAGGATGGTGATATTTGCAAGATACAAGAATTGCATCAGGGAATAGTAAGAGTTATGGTAGAAGATTCTGAACTCTGACTGAGGATTTGAGACTCCTCTGAAATCTTGCAGGGCCTTTAGTAAGAAAGTAGTATGTTCGAAGTGATGTTCTAGTCAGAAACTCATTAGATGGAGTATAGGAGTAGTTGAGGAAGGTTGAGAATACAGGCAGAAACTCATTAGAAGATGCTCTAGTAGTCCAGCAATTAGATCATGGAAGTATGGACAATGGTAGTAGCTGTGGGAATAAAAAGAAAGAGTTGGGTTGAAGAGGCATGTTAGAAGAATTTTGATGATACTTTATGTATTAGATGTTATTGTTTTATCTGTCCACAAAAATGTCCCTCCTCCTCCTCCTCCTCCTTCTTTTTCTTCTTCTTCTTTTTTGAGGACCTGCTCCCACTCCAACCACATGATCCTGGAAATGACTGAGGTGCAGCCATGAGAATGCTTCTAATAGACCTCCTGCTGCAGGGAACACAACTGACTAAGGGTCCCGGCTGCTGCGTTTCATAATCCATCTCCATGTTTGCACGGAGGCCACGCTTCCCAAACGCTGCTCTTGCCACTGGTTGAGTATGACTGGTACACCAAGGTATATCTGTTCCTGGGTGACAAGGAGACAAGGGACTCTTTTTTCAGCCAGCTTTGGCTCAAGAACTACCCAATAGCTTTGCTGAACTTTCCACAAACTGCACAGCAGTCTAGGCCCTCTCTCTCTCCTTCACTCAGGGTCAGACTGCATCATGGTCTAAAGGCTTCCCAGCCATTTCCAGCTCCCTTACATACAGGTACCTCCCCAAATAAAATCCTTATACATTTAATCCCATTTGGGCATCTGCTTCTTCAGAGGGCATGGACTAATACAACTGCTAATCCTAAACAGAGTACAGCATCCCACAAACCCCAGTGGTTGGTCCAAGGAATAGGCCTATGACCCAAGCACTGGACCAATAAGAATGCCTTCCTGAGACTGGCTAAATTTTAACTGGAGGCCAAACTCAGTTTTCCCTTGTGCACACTGAGCTATAGGTGTGTGACATCTGGTTCTACTGGTTCTCAGCCTTGTGGAAAATACCCAGAAAGTATAGTTATTGTCCAGATAGAAAGCACATTCTAGCTGTACCAGTTTGCTGGTTCTAGTTCCAAAGGTTCCTAGACCTAGTCCACTTCTTGCAACTTTTTCTTTGAATTTGGGGACTACCCTTGGATCTCCCAGAAAATTCCCTTTTTTCCTTAAGCTAATTGGAAACTCCACTGCTTCCAACCAAATGAGTCCTAACTAATATGTATAGTGACAAAATAGATTAAGTATAGGAAAAAGCAGAATTAGTTCTGAAGTTATAAATACAAGAGACCAGAAATGTGGGAATTAGAAACATTTTATGGGAGATGATTCAGGTATGACAGGATACCTAAATCAAAATGTACTATAGATTACTGAGGTTAGTAAGATTGGAACCTTAGGGAGAGGTCTTAGACATGAGATATAGATACTGCACAGACTTGTTACTTGATAGTGGAATGTAAAATCAGTTTACCAAGGTAATACATTAGGTTTTTGCACTGTAATGAGATGATCATTTGCTCTATTTTTATTTTGTATCTTTATACATAACCTAAATGGAATTGTTACTAACATATATATCCTTCATTAGTGTCATTTGGTAATTAGTTCAAATTAACTTTTTTTATTTAATATAACAAAGGTTAAATGAGGTTAAAGCCAAAATAATGGTTAAACAACACAGAAGCTAGCATGTACTATAAATATTTTGTGTGTTGGTGGTGCACAACAAAATTACAATTACTTTAAGTAATAATTTCATCTATGCAAAAGAATGTTAATGAAGAGCAGAAAAAAATCCTAATGATGTGTCTTCACAATTGTTAAAAAAAAAACTAGGAAAAAGAAGAAATTGAATGCTAAGTCATTCTAAAGCTAAGTCAACATGGATTAACTTTTTAAAATTTTTCCTCCACAAATCCCTTTTCTGAGTCACTTACCTCATAAAATTTAAGTCCAATATCACTGTTACAACACTGATACATTTGAGGACACAGAGAATTTAAAAATATATGACTTCTCTTTAAGATCCCAGAAAATTGAGTAGGCCAGTAGGTGATGAGGTGGTTGTGATAATTATGATACTGTGCCATGCCCTCATTGATCTGAATTCTCAATTTGAATTTTTCACTAAGAACTTTTGGCAGCAAACTCATAACTCTTGCCAAGAATTTACTCTGGTGGCCATCCAAACTAGTGAGTTAGGCACAACATTCCCCAATAAGGTATTAAATACCTAAATCTTTCTTTTATATATCTGCCTCAATAAATTCATGTGTTTTCATGTCTCCTGAAATAAAATCAGATTTTTTTTTTTTTGGTAACAAGCATAAAAAGGCCTTCTCTGCAGGTGTTTCTCAAAGTGTGGTCCTTAATACTACATGAGTACCATCTAGGATTTGTCAAATATACAAATTCCTTTGCTCCATCTCATATCAAATGAATCAGAACCTTTGGAGTTAGGATCTGTCGATACACATCCTTAAAAAGCAACCCCTCCAAGGTACTGTCATGTAAAACAAAGCTTTACTCCACAACGACTGGTCTGAAAGGAGTATTTCCCCTTCTATAGACTATTTTAAATTCAGTAATCTAACACATGCTGAAGTGTTTCAAGTAAAAAAAAGTAATGAAGAATACTTTCTCAGTACCTCAAGAAGAAACACCAGAGAAACAAATCTTTTGGGAAACAAATCTTCCTGCTTATGATACATGTCCCATCTCTGAGAACAGTCCTCCCCATTATCTATAGTAAGATCCTGGGAGTCATGTTTAATATAGTCAAATATGGATAGTCAAGTGTAGTCTACTTACTCTTTGGTTCTAATTGATTGAGCAAAGGTAATACTAACTGAGATGGACCAATCAATCCTAGTCAACCTCTTTCTGTAATTTGAACTGAGAAAGCAAAAGAACATCATAGTTGGAACATATCACCTTAAGGTCTAGCATCAAGTTCACTAACTTCCAACATCCAGCATCCCCAGAGCTGCCCTGTTCTCAGTCTTAACTTAGGCCTGAAGTAAAGAAGATATTTCAACAGTGAAACAAGAACAGGATAAAAAGGAACAATTAAAAGATTTTGAAACTAAAAATAATATAAATTTAAAATTCAATAGAACAGCTGAAAGATATAGTTGAAGACATCTCCCATAAAGGTGAGGAAAATGACCAAGATATAGAAAATAGGAAAAGAAGGGGTACCTGGGTGGCCCAGTTGGTTAAGCATCCAACTCTTGGTTTTGGCTCAGTTCATGAGATCGAGTTCCGTGCTTCAGTGTGGAGTCTGCTTCGGATTCTCTCTTTCCCCCCTCTCTGCCCTTCTCTATAAACAAACAAACAAACAAACAAACAAACTTAAAAAATAGAGAATAGGAAAAGAAGATAAGGCGACACAGAACTTCCAGGGTTGCAGAAAAATAGAAGAAAAGAAGTCATCGAAGAAAAAAAGAAAATTTTTCATATTTGGAAATTTTTCAGATTGAAAAATCACAAGATTTTTCAGATTGAAAGGCTACTCTGAGTGCCTAGTACAAGTGAGTGCCTTGTACACCAGAACACATCTCAGCAATTTTTAGAATATTGGGATGGCAAGATGATCAGAAATCATATGTGTCACAAGGATAAATATGGAACAATCTGGTTACATAATAGTTGCTCAATAAACTATAAACTAGAAGGCAATAAAGAAATGCCTTCAGACTTCTGCAGGAAAATGGATTCCTAAACTTCTATATCCAACCAAGTTAAAAAATAAAGTAAAAGGGGTAGAATAAATACAGTTTTAGACGTCTATGGTCTCAAAAAAATCTCATCTCCATATGTACCCTTTCTCAAAAACTTACTTGAGAACGTTCTCCAACATAGTAATTGAAGAAGCCAAAAAAGGGAAAGGTGTAGATTATAGGAAACAGGAGCTTGAACATGTAAGAGAAATTCTTAGAATCCCAGGAGGATGATAAAGGAAGAGCCAGGGAGACATCTGGACACCATACATAGAAGGCAATGTGTTCTAATGGGCCAAGTCAGAAGGCTCCAAGAGAGAGACATCTTCATGAAGATGAATGTGATAGAACACTTAATGTGCCTCAACATCTTGGGACGGTATTTAGATACACAGGCTTGAATTAATGATGGGCGCACAGAGACCTAAAAACCTTTAAAAAAAAAGATAACGATCAACTTCAATTTGTAGGAAAAGAAATGTAATCATAGTTACTACAATGCTTACCTCTGACTAGCAATCCCTTAGTCATCACATGTAAACATTGAATATTGATCTAACCAGAGTATAATTTAACACTTTGGGAGTACAGGAACTATGGAAAGTGTGCAGATGAGTGGTAAGAGTAGGGGATGGAAAGAGAGCTAAATCCTAACCTTCTGTAGTGGAATATATCATGACTAAAACAGAAAAATTAAGTAGCAAAAATACAGCCATGATATTTGGAGACACGTAGAAAGATACCAAAATATTCAGGTAAACAAGGGGAAATAAATGCCTATTAGAAGGAAAACATCGAGGTGCCTGGGTGGCTCAGTCAGTTAAGCATCCAACTGTTGGTTCTGACTCAGGTCATGATTTCCTGGTTCATGGGTTCCAGCCCCACATCATGTTCCATGCTGACAGTGCAGAGCCTGCTTGGGATTCTCTCCTTCTCTCTTTGCCCATCCCCTGCTAGCTCTCTCTCTCTCTCTTTCTCTCTCTCTCAAAATAAATAAATAAACATTTTTTAAAAGGGGGGTAAAAAGAAGGAAGAAATTGTGGGAGAGGGCCAGGAGGTTGCTCTTTTATATTACAAACCTTGTAGGACTGTTTTGCTGT
The DNA here is from genome assembly GCA_028646485.1 of Cryptoprocta ferox. Classification (NCBI taxonomy): domain Eukaryota; kingdom Metazoa; phylum Chordata; class Mammalia; order Carnivora; family Eupleridae; genus Cryptoprocta; species Cryptoprocta ferox. The sequence goes on from CM053562.1 coordinate 31,355,641, forward strand.
TTAAATATGGCACATATAAGTTTGATGTCTTTTTTTCCTAAAACGTTTTTTACGTTTACTTATTTATTTTGAGAGAGAGAGCAGGGGAGGAGCAGAGAGAAAGAATCCCAAGCAGGCTTTGCACCAGCAGCTCCGAGCCCAATGCAGGGCTCAAACTCATAAACCGTGAGATCCTGACCTAAGCCAAAACCAAGAGTTGGATGCTTAACTGACTGAGCCACCCAGGCACCCCTGATCCTTTTTAAAAAAGAGGATTTATTAACTTGAATCATAGAAATGCACAAGCTGGGAAGGTTCACAATTGGTGTGTCAGTTTGAGCCCTCTGGGAAGCAAATGTGGAGGTAGAATCAGAAGTGCAAGAGCTTCATTGAGGCTAATGCCTGTGAAAGAGAATGGAGAAAGGGAATAGGAGTAGGTATGGAAAGCCTCAGAGAACAGGGCAGTTCTGACCTCTGTTAAAGAAGAAGGGACAGGATAGGGGATTGGGTAGAAAGAGCTTCAGACGGTGGTGCAACTCTGAGAAAGTTCCAGTCAGTTCAATAGCGGGTTCCAGAGCAATTATTGCCTCTTGGAAAAATTTCCCTCTGAGCAGAAATGCTCAAACCCTAATTGCCCCATCATATTCAGTCTTCAGCTTGATCTCTTCACAAAGAGAGCATTTCCTTGCTTTGAACACTGCAACATGTCCTTCAGCATCTCTATGGTTCATATAGGCTTTCTTCCAGTAGAGAAGTTTAGCAGGAAATTAATGAGACAAGCTACAGCACCCACCTCTACAATTGATTGTAGGGTTGCAACTGGTACTCATTATTTTCTCCTTCCACTATCCATTCTAAAATTTACTCACACTGAGCTATGACTTCTGGAGCTCTTGGCAGGTTACAGGGTGGTGTGGCCAACCCACATCTCTGAGGAGTCTGAGCCCCTGACTCCTTCATCAGGTCAAAGTTGCTGCACTTCTCCATTCACAGTCACAATTGGAAGCATGCAAGAAGATCCCCTGCATTCCATAGACATCCTGCTCTGCCCTTATTGTGTAACAAGAGATTTCCTTCCTCCTGATAATCAGAGCCAATTACCCCTGACAAGATAGTGACTCTTTTCTCTCTAGCTGATTGCTGGACACAGGAGTCCAAAGTGGCCAGTGGCAGTTTTAGGTTATAGTCCAATAGGACCCCAGCAATAGTGCTTCCTCTTTGAGGATCAAAACCTATAAACTCTGTAGGGAGCAGAATTATGGGGACAGGAATCACAAAGTCCCCCAGTGGGTCTTTAGAAATGATGGTAAGTGGGGCCACTCACACTTCCACTCCATGGTTCCCAAGCCATATATAGAAGCCTGATTCAGTATAAGGACATATAGGGCATCTTATAGTACATATACTCCATCCTTCCAAAGTATGTTTCCAAGCTGGTACTCAGCTATAACTTCGGCAGGTCATTCAGTGCTCTGTCAGACCTGTTGCTGCTGGATGGTGTGATGAGTGAAATGACCAGTAGATCCAGTGGTCATGGGTCCCTGTCCTGCAGTTCCTTTGCTGTGAAGTTACTCCCCTGGTCAGATGATGAAGGTGACTCCCAGTGACATGGATACTGTGAGTGATTCCATGCTTATGAATTGGGCACTCCATAATGAATGTCACAATGACACTGGCTGAGGCTCTGCAGGCAAAAAAAGGCAAATTCATACCTGGAATAAATTTCTTCTCCTGTGAGAATGAATCGCTAGTCCAGTGTAGTATGCTTCAAACTGGGTAGCCAATTGGTCTCTCAAAGAAGAGTGCCATATTGTGAACTCAGTATCACTCTCTGTTGCTGGAAGGTGGGACATTCAGAAGCAGGGGTAGTTAGATAGGCCTTGATAAGTGGGACTCCATGTTCTTGGGTTCATGCATAACTTCTATCTCTGACACCACTATCACTTTGTTCATGTGCCCCTTGTGCCAGTTCTGGGGTTCCTGATGATAAAGGCTGACTAGGGTCAACTGGCCAAGTCCCTTTGTCTACTAGGTTTCTCAGTGCTTCTTCCATGTTGAATGCATGCTGATGGGCCTGCCTTTGCCACCACTGTAACAAGAGGGTCACAGTGACATTTCAGGTTACCAGGTCAATTTCTATGTCCAATAATCCCCCCAAATATCTGGGCATTCTCCTTTCTCTGAGTAAATGCCTGAAGGTCCTTTTGGGAAGGACTAGAAGAATCTTTACCATATATTTTTCTTGGGCACCTATTCATATTTTCAGTCAATATATTTGGGGTCTGAGAATTGGCATAGGCCTAATTGGCTTAGGAATTAAGGAAGGGGTCACAACTTCTTACTGGGGCAACTGCCCTCAGCCTTCTGCTCACCCATTCTCGCTTTCTCCTGATTGTACGAAGAAAAACCCTTGTTGGTTTCCCACTTATTTTGTCCCTAGGGATGCTCTGTTCACTTATTCATCTCCATAGCTCCCTTGTTGAATAAGTCTTCTTAGCTGTCTCTCCATATTTATCGGTCATTATCATAATTGTTTTCCCTGGCTTTTGGCAGCTAAGGGCCACCTCCTGGCCTCTGTTGTTGCAGAATCCCATCATCCCCACCATCCCATCATCACCTCCTTCTGTGACTACATCATCTACCACCAGCCCTGGCCTACAGAAAAGAGCCAATACTTGTCTTGGTAAGACTGATGCCTGTCTCATTAGCACATTCCTGATAGTTGGGGAACTGATAGGACTTCTAGGCCCTCCTATAGAACATAATCCTCTGGGGGGTCTTCTGACTTCACATAATATATATTTTCCAATATGACCACTTTCTTGAGCCTTTAAATCCCTTCTTAAAGCCTAGTGATTAACCTAGCAGCCAGGAGAGGAAGAAGAAATAACTCCTTGTGTGCAGCCCCTGTGCTAGTTACTAAACACTGGAATGGGCCACTTTAGCTGGCCAGCCACTTCTCAGCTCTCTTTATGAGTCTTTTACTTTTTTTTTTAATGTTTGTTCATTTTTGAGAGAGAGAGAGAGAGACAGAGAGAGAGACAGAGTATGAGCAGGGGAGGGGCAGAGGGAGAAAGAGACACAAAATCCGAAGCAAGCCCCAGGCTCTGAGCTGTCAGCACAGAGCCCGATGCAGGGCTCGAACCCACAAACCACGAGGTCATGACCTGAACCGAAGTTGGACGCTTAACCGACTGAGCCACCCAGGCACCTCTGAGTTTCCTTTTTCTGGTAATTTCTCTAAAAAATTATTTCTAAAAGTTCGCATAAATTTACTTAATTACATCCTATACATTTTATAAAAGAATTTCCTAAAAACCCCATGATGAGGGGCACCTGGGTGGCTCAGTCGGTTAAGCATCCAAGGTTAAGCATCCGACTTTGGCTCAGGTCATGATTGCCCAGTCCATGAGTTCAAGCCCCACGTCAGGTTCCATGCTGACCCCCCTCGCGCTCTGTCTTTCTGTCTCTCAAAAATAAATAAACATTTTTTAAAAACCCACCATGATGATAAGAGGGGAGTGAGTATTTGGGGGCTAAGTAATCATCATTGCAATATGCATCATAAAGGTATGTTCCTTGTTGTTAAGAATTTTTCCAATTACCTGTTGTTATCATACACCACAACTGAAAAAATTAAGATACTTTGAAGAGCATCTTTATCTTTTTTCCTTAGCAATTTATACTATGACAGCTAGAAGAACAAACAAAAGTGCATCAGTGCCAAGTATTCCCTCTCCTCCTCATTTCACTAACATCCACAGCTCTCCAGCAAATATGCATATAAATAAAAGACCTACAAATAAGATGTTTTGCCATGGAAATAATGAACCAAAACTACCCTACTGTGTAGTCACAGGGGATTTTGACAATATGTCTTCCAAATGTGTGCAGCTATATTCTAAGACAAGGATAAAATATTAGAAAAGCTTCACATCATACTCATTGGCCCTATATTACACGTCCCCAAATTCTACTTTGCTTTCTAGTGCAATAGTCCTGCTAATGACAATCAGAGTAATCATGGGACCTTATCCCTCTAGACAGTAATAAAGTATAATAATAGCTATCATTTATTAAACACTTACCATATACTGCATCATTTAACCCCCAACACCAAATAGATATTATTATATCCATATCCCTACACCCATATAGAGGGAGGGGACTGGTTGCTGTAGCCTGCAAACACAAGCACACTATTTGTTTGTTTAATTCAACTTTCCTCTTCCATTGTATACATGATTCTGGAAAGTCTCCTCTAACCTACTATAGAGTGAGGAGTACTATAAACACATACACACACGTATACCCATACACACAAAAATGTTATGAGAGACTCTTAAACATAGTTCAAGGAATTAACACCTGAAGTCATTATTGCACTATATGTTAACTAACTTGGATTTAAATAAAATTTTTAAAAATTTAGAAAAAGAATATGATAAGGAAGAGAAAATACATTTTTAGTATTGTACTATGTTTACTGAAAAAAATCCACGTGTATATAAGGGGCCCCAGACAATCCAATCCCATGTTGGTCAAAGGTCAACTATATTTTATAGTCTAAACAGTTATCCTATAAAATGAACTGTAGACTATAACCCATTTTTAAGTTAAAAAAAAAAAAGGAATCAGCACCATTCAAGCAAGTTACAAGTTATGCTCGACTCAGCACCTGGCCCTAGTTGCTATGTAGCATTTTAACAAGTAATCCTATTGATTTATTTAGGTTGCTATGGAGCCTATTAACAAGTAATCCTATTGGGGCACCTGGGTGACTGAGTCCGTTAAGTGTCAGATTCTTGGTTTCAGCTCAGGTCATGATCTCATAACTCCCGAGTTTGAGTCCCACGTTGGGCTCTGTGCTGACAGCACGGAACCTGCTTGGGATCCTGTCTGCCTCTCTTTCTGCCCCTCCCTGCTCTCTCTGTCTCAAAAATAAATAAATAAACATTAAAAAATAAGTAATCATATTAATCTTATGTTGGTATATAAATTTAGTTTTTACTGGGCTAAAATATGAAACTGTGATTCAAATATGAAACTTCGGTTCACGTGGCTAAAACATGAAACTATGCTAATATGTGTTCAGTCTTAGTTTGTTACTCTTAAAGAACAGCTGCCTCTCCACACCTTTCTAAATGTTCGTGAAGACCCTGAACGGCAGAAAAAATACTCCACTGGCCCCTGTGGCTCTGCCTGGGCTCCTTGTCACTCTTTTCTTCCTCCCCCTTATTCCCACAAAGGCACTGGGATGAAAGGTTAACGTGAAGAGAAAATGGAAAGGAATGGAAAAGAGGAAAATCAAGAAACTATTACCAGGAGGAGATATACAATCAAATTTAAAATGGAAAGCTGCAGGGCATTAGTATAAATGAGCACATGTAAAATAAATATATCCAAATAAAATACAGATTTTATAAAAATACACAGACTAGACTGTTTCCTTTTTTTAAGATTTTATTTTTAAGTAATCTCTACACCCAACATGGGGCTCGAACTTACAACCCTGAGGCCCAGAGTCATATGCTCCACTGACTGAGCCAGCCAGGTGGCCCCAGGTTAGACTATTTTATAGTGCTATTTTAGGGCCTTGAGGAAGACTCTACTAATAGCACATCAGGTAAAAGCATGGAATTTATCATTATATCTAGGACTTAACTGAGACTTCGTCCCAGTAAGGCCTTCATTTTAAGTGATATTTTAAATATTTTTCATCCTGAATTTGTTCAAATATGACCTTTTAAACCAGATATTTAGTTGCTATAAGCTTTTATCTCTCTGAGACAAAATGTAGTTATAACTTACGGTGATATTTTAAATAAACCAAAAATAGTCAATTTTCTTGTAGGAAAAACGTCTCAAGGAGGCTTTATTTATTGCTTGAGGTATCGGCCGTATGATTAATTGGAGAATTTCTTATCCTCTTTGTATACATTTCCTTTCATTAAAAAGTCATTGGATATCGTTTCAAAACTGTAGGACATAATCTTAATGGCATTTATGAACACTTACATTTATTTGCAGACTAAGTAAATCAGTCCATGAATAGCTCTTTGAAAAACTTATGGAGCAAATTTTCAAAATACATGTTGTGAGGGATGACTATTTTCCTCATTAGCATTTTTAGGGTTTTAATAATTTAAAATGATTCCTTCTCACCAGAAGTTAATGTTTTTCTATATAATGTGAATTGAAAATAAATAGCAATTTCATACATTGTTTTCCCTTGTATTTATAGAACCGTCAGCAGCCGAAAAGAAATACAGGATGCACTGTTTTACAGTGCGGATTTGGTATTTGCATCCCGGATTGGCCCCAGGGTAGCGAGGTGATTTGACTACTTAGAGCTGAAAAGCCGGTGAAAATACAGGACAATAGAAATACCCCAGGTGCTGCTGGCCTGTGCCTATCCACACTCTCTATGCATTGGGTTATTTTTTAGGAGTTGTAATTCTATATATCCTGCTTCTGTTTCTCTTTGGGTTTATGGCAATGCAGTTATGAATTGCCCCAGCAGCTGTAGTTTTTTCTCATTATTCACCCTCTACCTCTCCAAGCTCAATTGTGGTGCCCACCTGAATTTCTGCAGACCCTAGAGGGAGGCATCCCGAATTTAGGTTGGCATCCTGGGGATTCCTGGAAGAAAACTGAGGTGGCCCACTGCCTCCAGAAGGGTTATTGGAAATACTCTAGGGAGACATGCCTTGAAGAAACTGAAGAAAGCAGGATTGAGCAGAAGGAGAAAGTGATCCATGATGGCTCCAGCTCCAGCTTCCTACAGGAAGGTAGGGAGGGTGGGCCTTTACACCCCCTCACTCAGCCAGTCCTTGGCCATGAGCCACCTCAGACAAGCGATGTAGCCTTGGGCATGTGGCTCCCTGCAGCTGAAGGCACTTTCCCTGTGGGCACCCAGCTCTGAGACATCAGCAGCAGATATTCCCATATCCCAGAGGCTGGAAAATGGTTGCTTTGGCCCCCGAGGAGGGGATCTGGGAGGAGGTGTGCACAGTCAGCTCCTCACATCCCTCAGGTTCACTTGCTTCCTAGAGTAAGTTCTCCCTGGCCAGAGCTCCTCCGGAATTAAGAGGTGCGAAGTTGTTCATTAGGCACCTGAGAGAGTAAAGGAGAACTCTAAGGGATTAGGGAGTCAGCAATAGCAGGAAGAAGCACTACCACCATGGGGCTGAAGGAGCAGAGGGAAGAGAGTGGGATTGTTAAATCTTAGAAACTTAAGAGAAGCTTCTCTGAGGATCTAAAGCTCAGACTTTGAGGAAGAGACACTGCTTGGGGTCTCTGAGTTGGGAAGAGGGCCTCTGTGGGGCTGGGACCCAAACCTCACAAAAGGGGTGCTTGCTGGCTGATGCTGGAGTCTCCGTGGGGGAGGTGATGAAGTGATTCTGTATTGTTGGGAAAACCGCCAACTGAATTTAGCTGCTGTTATGGGCAGGAACCGCTGCTGTCAGGGTGAAGAAGCACCACAAAGGTGGTGCTCAAAGGAACTTCAGGCAGGAGGGAGGAAGTCCCTTCTCTCTCATCCAGCCTTGGGTTCTCCCCTACTGCCCCATTGACAGAGACCGACACAGAACCAGCAGGCAAAGCAGAATACGGTTTGTAGAATTCCCAGCTCCGTCACCACCAAACAGAGCATCAAAGGGTGGGTCTGGAGCTCAGAGACGGTGACAGGTACAGAAATGCATGCGATGGGTTACCAGAGTCCTTGGGGAAGTGTCTGTGTGAACACAGGTTTAGGAATCAGACTCAGCTTAAAACTTCTGCTCTTCTGCTTAGTGGTTGTGAAGTGTGGTGAGTAGCTTAGTTTTCTGTGTCTCAGTTTCCTTGTCTGTAAAATGGAGTTAATCATATCGGCCTTATGGGGTTACCGTGGGAGATAATGTCTGTAAAAGTCCCATTAGTTTGTCTAGTTCATAGTAGCTGTTCAGTAATGAGTTATTATTATTATCATGGGAAAGACTGGAGACCTGTGGGAAACAGTTGTGGAAACAGAGGATTTAAGTTTTGCTTTGCTTTTATTTGAGAGAGAGAGAGAGAGAGAATGAGCAAAGGAGTAGAGCAGAGGCAGAGAGAGAAAGAATCTTAAGCAGGCTCTATGCCAGCATGGAGCTGGATGCGGAGCTCGATCCCATGCCCCTGGGATCATGACTTGAGCCAAAATCAAGAGTTGGATGCTCAACTGGCTGAGCAACCTAGATGTTCCAGGATTTAATTTTAAAGACCTGAACTATACTGATGGTAGTAGTAGTGACAGGGAAAAATTATGTTATAAGATGGCCGACAGGACTGATAGGGGAAATTCCAGTCCCTGCCTGAAGACTCCCCTTCTGGGTTCTTCTTCCTACCCCCCTTGCCACGTGCCAAATTACTACTAATGCGGAATGCAGAAGTAACAGACTATGAATTGTCCCCCATGCTTGTGCTCAAGACTCAGACCTCTGGAGAGTGATCTCCTCTGAGCCCACAGGTGTGATATAAACCTCCTGCCTTCCATGATCTCCAAGTGCCGCTTGGTTCTTCCTCTGGGTGATCCAGACCAGGTTCTGTAACAATAGGTATGAAAAAAAAAAAAAAACAGTTGGGGGGAATACAGGGTGCCTGGGTAGCTCTGTTGGTTGAGTGTCCATCTCTTGATTTTGGCTCAGGTCATGATCCCAGGGTTGTGGGATCTAGCCCCACGTCTGGCTCCACACAGAGTGTAGAGCCTGCTTAAGATTCTTTTTCTTTCCCTCTGCCCCTCTACCCTACTCACTATCTCTCTCTCTCTCTCTTAAAAAAAAGGGGGGAGATAGACAGCTGTAAGTACCCTTGAAATAAAGAATAAAAAGAAATCAATGAGCCACTCTGGAAAACAGTACAGAGGTTCCTTAAAAAGTTAAAAATAGGACTACCCTATGATCCAACAATTGCACTACTAGGTATTTACCCAAAGAATACAAACATACTAATTTGGGGCACCTGGGTGGCTCAGGCATTAAGTATCTGACTTTGGCTCAGGTCATGATCTCACAATTTGTGAGTTTGAGTCCCATATCAGGTAAGCTCATGCCCTGCTTTGGATGAGCTCCACTTCTCTCTCTCTCTCTATCCCTCCTGGGATTCTCTCTCTGCCCCTTGCTTACTTGTACCCTCTTTCTCTCAAACAAACAAAGAAACAAACAAGCAAACTAATTTGAAGGGATACATGCACCCTGATGTTTATAGCAGCCTTCTCAACAACAGCCAAAATATGGAAAGAGCCCAAATGTCCATCAACTGATTAATGGATAAAGGAGATGTGTATATATATGACAATGGAATATTACTCAGCCATCCAAAAGAATGACATCCTGCCATTTGCAATGATGTGGATGGAGATAGAATTATACTAAGCAAAATAAGTCAGTCAGAGAAAGACAAATACCATATGATTTCACTCATATGTGGAATTTAGGAAAAAAACAAATGATCACAGTGGGAAAATAGAGGAAAACCAAGAAACAGCTTCTTAACAATAGAGAACAAACCGATGATTACCAGAGACAAGGTGGGTGGGGGGATGGGTAAAATAGGCGATGGGAATAAAGGAGTGACCTTGCTGTAATGAGCACTAGGTGTTGTATGTAAGTGTTGGATCACTGAATTGTACACCTGAAATTACTATTATGTCAACTACTATGCTAACTAACTGCAATTTAAACTAAAAATACCAAAAAAATGCAATGACTAGATGTGTTGATTCCTATAGAGGAGGAAGGAAAGGGAGAAATCATTAAATAGGCACCCTATTCAAATGGAAATACCCTTGTCTCCTTATCACAACCTGTTAGTGGCTTTGCACCCGCCTGAGGAGGTAACTCCAGTCATCAAAGAAATATGTTTTAAGACAATGTTGAGGTACTGCTTTAAATACACTTACCCATCAACTATTCACTCAATAACCTACTTTTGCTTCATGCAGTTGAGGTTGTGGTCAATGTGATGTGATACATGCACACTGCTGTTGGCATAGTAAACTAACATAGCCCTTTTGAAAAGCAATATGGAATAGGGGTGCCTGGGTGGCTCAGTTGGTTAAGCATTCGACTTTGGCTCAGGTCATGATCTGGCGGTTCATGAGTTTGAGCCCCGCATCGGGCTCTATGCTGACAGCTCAGAGCCTGGAGCCTGCTTTGGTTTCTGTGTCTCCCTCTCTCTCTGCCCCTCCCCTGCTCACACTCTGTCTCTCTGTCTCTCAAAAATAAATAAACATTTAAAAAAATGAAAAGCAACATGGAATAGTTATCAGAGTTGAGTTAAATGCTTACTGCATTTGACTTACCGCTTTAAAGCTGAAATTTACAGGAAGAAGTTACATTCATACAGGACGCCTCTACCACCTTAGACAATCTTGCTTCTATGCCATGAAGTGTCCTTTGGCAACAAAACTGGTTTGACCCAGAGCTCTTTTTCTTACTTTTTGCCCTGAGTCCTGCAAATGAAACAGTGGGCATTTTGATAAACAGAAGTAACACAGCTAATCTCTAACAGAAGGCACCTTTCCTCTAGCTCCTTGTCTATGTGGCTAATTAGAGCCTTATAATTTATAAGTGTATGGGTTCATGCAATTGAATTATGTGCTCTTCCAGAAACATCATGATGGATCTGCTATTTAAAAGTTCGCTGAATGACTCTGGCTCCAGGCCCATAACTCTCTAGTACTAGGTGTGCTCTGGGCTGTTTCCTTCCATTTGCCCTGCCGTGTTTCCTTTCCCTTCTGCCTCACAGCTTTAGCAAAGTGCAGCCGCCACCTTTCAAGACTGCGGTTTTCAGCACGGCTGGAATTCAAAACTGCATCCTGATCCACTGATCCACTGCAACCACTCTTTTAGCTGTGGCTTGCCACCCCCGTTGACACTTAGGTTAAAGGGGTAGAAAAGGATGCAGTGATCATTTGTTACGACCAAAGTAATGCACCGAAAAATGTGTTCTGTCATGAAATTTTAAAATATTACTCAAATTATACTGATGATACAGTTGAAATCTGGAAAACCTACTTCCCCTTGTGGCCTTGCCTCAAATTCATATCCTCCATGTCCTGTCACTTTCTCCATGAAGGCTTCCTTACACCGTGGTGAGGGGTATTATCTCTATGTTCCCTCAGTGTGTGGAATATTCCACAGGCCTTTATGATAGCCGCTCTTCTTTTGAAATAACGGTATTTATATGTTTTTATTCCTCTCTATACTAAGGAATCTCAAGGTAGCGTAGGAGAGGCAGAACATTACCTCTACCCTCTCAGGGTCTCTGGCTGGGCCTAAGAATTAAGTTAATATAGGGACAGATTAACAGGAGAAAAGCATACAACTTTTACTTTATATTTTTACATGTACACGGGAATCTTCATAGGAGTATGAAGTCCCAAAAAGCAGTTACACCTATGTGTTTACATGCTAGATTGAACAAACAGTAATTATGGAAAAGTAACAAAAATATGTGGGGAGGCTACATGAAGATTTTGACAAGGTCTATTCATACAGATTTCTCTTGGCCTCGACTCCGCACCTCTGGTGATGAGATTGTTCCTTTCCTCCTGTTATAGGGAAGGTGTCTTCCACACGGGCATTTGGTTTCCTGCTTTTGGGAGGAAAAGGGGAAGTCAGAGTTCTCTTCCTGTGTCTGTTGTTTTTTTAAGTGCTTCTAGCTCCATATAATCAATATACCAAAGTGGCACATTCTACTTCTCTCAATAGCATACATTTAGGTACTTAAGTATTTGCCGAATGTTTGTTGATGAGTTTATCTCTTTGTGCAACTCTACCACTCAGCTTCCATGCTAGTAGAGGGGAGAGGGGGCTTGGGCTGCTATAAAATAATTGACAGTTCTGAAATCCAAAATCCCTGATTCGAAAGGCTTTGTATACTCAGTAATGTAGTCACACACTCATGCTCAAACAGCTAAACTGCTAAGAAGAATTTAGAGGAAGGCGTCAACAGTTTCAGACTCCCTGCACGGTGGCTTAGCTGGTCACGGAAAACAGTAAACCTGCTGTGGTAAACTTTGCTCTGCCAGAATGCCTTTACACCAGACCCCCACCCACCCCCACCCCCGCCCTGGGGTCAAATGTCTTACTGTAGCAGCTGTTAGCTCACAGCTTCATTAAAATGGCAGGTGATTACTTATATCCTATGTGCCTGGATACCAGTGTACGCCTAGGAGGCACAGGGAATGAGACTGAAGAAGTAAACTGATCTTGCTTAACAGGAGGGTCTTGAATGCCACCCTCAGGAATTTGAGTTTGAGGAGCCAGTGAAGGTGTTAGAGCCAGAAAGGCACATGATGTGTGGCTCGATGAGGATCCTTGGACAGCATTGTGAAGGGTGAGGGGAGCAGGGACAGGTCACGTAGGAAGGGGTGAGGAAAACACATGAAGAAGGAAATCTCTGAATGGAAGGAGAACACATCTATTTGAGGCAGAAAGGGAAAAATGAAGAGTTGGTGCTAAATGCAGTAAAAACCTCCTCGAATTTAGCTGTTTAGTTGGTTGATCTTCAGAGCTTTGCAACCTTTTTCTGCAGTTTCCTGCAAACTTATTTTTTACAACCTTTTCCTGAAACCATACAGTAAATAGTCTAGGGTTGGCAGGTCATGCAGTGTGTCAAAACCTCTCAACTCTGCTATTGCAGCGGAAAAGCAGCCATAATGACTTGTAATGACTGAGTACAGCTAGGCTCCAATAAAACTCTGTTTATAAAAAACAAAAACTAGTTGGTGACCAAGGGCAGCAAACTGAAGCAAGGCCAGAGAAGCTGAGAATTCATTTTAGAACTCTCAATTTAGAACCCACCATTTCTCAGGGAAGAGGGAGACCTGAGGAGAGGACCATGAGGTTTAGGGGAGCAGTTTGGGTTGAGACGGATGCAGTGGTGAATTCGAGTGAGCGGCTGAAGTCAGTACTGTGAGGGCTCTTTAGCCGGCGAGACTGTTGCCTCTGCGGAGCAGTTGAGAAGCTGAGAGGCATCTGCTCTGGACAGGAAGTGAAAGAAGACAAAAAGCAAGTCCCTGGGACCAGGCGTGACGGCCGTAAGCATCTCTGCTACACCTCTTTGCCTCTTTGTTTTTCTCGATCTCTTTTCTGCTTTCGAGGACTCGGCAAGGACATGGCAAGTCCTAAAGTCCACATTTCTCCCTCCAGTTCATGTTTGTAGAGTACCCAGTAGGCACAATTCACAGTTCAAGGTGCTGGAGATGAAGAGTGAACAAATCCGGGAGGGAGGGAGTGACTCCTGCCCTCCCAGCACCTAGATTCCAGCTGGGGAGACAAACAACAGAGAAGCCAAAAAAAAAAAAAAAAAAAAGTAATAATTCTACACACTGGTACATGCCGTGGAGAAAGTAAATCAGGGTAATAGGACAGGTCTGGAGGAGGCATTGTTTGAGCGGGTAGTCAGGGGAGGCCTCTCTAAGAAGACAACAGCTGAGCCAACGTCTGAGACAACACGTGAAAACCTGAGGCAAGCCCCTTCTGGGCCGAGGGAACAGGTGCAGTGGCTCTGAGGTGGGAATGAAGTTGGAGAGCCTGAGAGCCAGTCTGGTTGGGATGCAGCAGGCACTGCGGGAGGGTCGGAGATGGGTTTGGGGAAGTAGGAAGCAGAAAGATGCGACAGCCAGAGCATTGGCCAAGGCACTGGGACACTACGTTCTCCTCCGGGCTCTGCCACTGATTTCCTGTGGGACCTGAGGACAGTCAGCCCGGGTCTCAGTTTCCTTGTTGCAAGATGAGGGGCTTGGACAAGACAATGTGCATTCAGGCCTCCAGAGGCACTTAATGCTGTTTGTTTAAAAGGAGAATCTTTGGGGCACCTGGGTGGCTCAGTGGGTTAAGCATCTGACTCTTGATTTCAGCTCAGGCCACGCTCTCACAGATCATGAGATCGAGCCCCGCGTGGGGCTCCAAGTGCAAAGCCTGCTTGGGATTCTCTCTCTGCCCCTCCCCTGCACACATGTGCTCTCTCTCAAAATAAATAAATAAACTTAAAAAAATGAAAGAAGGATCTTTAAAGTTCTTTCTTGCCTTTGTTCTATGCCTAGTGCTGCTCAGAGCCTACCCTATATAACAGTATTTCCCCCTACCCTTTAAGACTCTCTCGCTGGGCTGTTCTCCTTGTAAACACAGCATAACACTCTCTGCCCACCTCCCCAGGCCTCCTTATGTGCAACACCCTCCTTTCTGTTTTCTACCTGTTCTCATCTATTCTGAGAGATCCAGGTTAAATCCCATTTTGCTCATAAAGCCTCCTTTGACCACCCATTCTCATTATATCCAAGACAGTTTATTCTTCTTCATTTACGTGTAATCACCTGCTACTCATTGTTTTCCTTGGTACACATTTCAATCTTCCCAATGTAATTATAACCTCTTAAGGGTGGTGTTATTTGTCAGGATTCTCCAGAGAAACAGAACCAGTAGGATATGTGTGTGTAGATATAGATATATAGATATAGATATAGACATAGACATAGATATATATGGAAAGAGATTTATTTTAAAGAGTTAGCTTATGCACTTTGGGGGGTTGGCAAATATAAACTCTGGAGGGCAATGTGGCAGGCTGAAAACCCATAGAAGTGTTGATGTTGCGGTCTCTCTCTCTCCAGTCTTGAGTCTGAAGGGAGCCTGGAAGTAGAACTTTTTCTGTAGGCCACTTCAGTCTGTTCTCTAAGGCCTTCAACTGATTAGATGAAACCCACCCCCATTACAGAGAGTAATCTGCTTTTCTCAATTACTCCTGACTTTAGTGTTAATCACATCTAAAAAATACTTTTGCTTTCAGCAACATTTCAGACCAGTGCTTGACTGAACAACTAGGCACCAAAGCCTGGCTAAGCTGACACATAAAATTAATCATCACAGGAGGGGATGGAGCTTAATGAGTCTTTGTAGCCTTTACTGAGTTTAGCACAAATGTAGTGTGTGCAGTAAACATCTGATAAAGACTTAACTAAAAGGGCTCTGATTAGTGCTGTACATCCATTCATTCAGCAAACACTATATTTAATGAGCACCTACTTTGTACCAGATGCTGCTTTAAGGGCTGGGGAAATAGCAATGAGCTAAACTAATAATAATAAAATCTGATTCTTTTTCATTCATATGTTTGTACATCTTATAGATCCAGTCTGAGAGTGTTTTTGTTTATAGTAGTTGTTGTTGTTTTGCTTTGTTTTGAATTGGCTGGTGCTATAAAGTTATAATAAGTATAATTCCTTGGTAGGTCTAGTCATCAAAGCTATCAGAATAGGATTCTAAAAACCCTGACACCTATAGATGTTAGGTAACTGCTTACTTGTGTTAGAATATGTGGCAGAAAAAATTCAAAAAATGCCTTCTTAATATTCTTGCCTTCTGGTTATTCACTCCAACACTAATCTAGGTGGTGCTGAGAAACAATTTTGTAGATATAATTAAAATCTCAAATCAGCTGACCTTGAAATATGGTTATCCAGGTGGGTCTGACCCAATAGATCAACCCTTTAAAAGCAGAGAGTTTTCTCTAATTAGCTGCAAAAGAGGAAATCAGAAATTTGAAGCCTAAAGAGGATTTTTGACACACGTTTGCTGGCTTAAAGAAGGAAATGCCCATGTGTCATGGATGTGGAAAACATGAAAGTGCCGGAGTCCAGCTCCAGCAGGTCCAGGGTTCCCTGAAGGATGGATGGTGTCAGCGAAAGAGGGAGGGATGAGAGAGCCACAAGATTCTTTCTGATCACCAGGCAGGCATCCTTGCAATGACTGAGAGTCAGCTTTATTTATCATTAAAATGTATGGGCACAGCACAGAAGTGGCATTTGCCTTAGACAATGATTTCTGATGACAAATTCTTTGGTATGTAAAAATTTCCCAGAACATAGATTGGTAGAAGACTCATGCATAATGTTTGTCAATAGTGATTGATATAGGTGATTTAGATGCTTATCATATGGGGAAGGAAAGTATCTTCAGATCTCAAATACAAGACAATGTTTTTAGCATAGTAAAGACAAAAGTTAGTTCTTTGTGAGCAGGGGTCAACAGCCTGTTTTCCTGAGGGGAGGAAAAACAGGTTTCTCAGGAAATGCAGTATTTGCTCCCATAAACACAAAAGAAGAAATTCCTATAAATTCCTTCACAAGGTGCAATCTGCATATTTTAGGGCCAGAATAAGGGGACAAGTCACTCTTGATACCAATCAGCAAGGTGCCTTGGCAGGGGGCGGGGGGCTGGTGCTCAAGCAAAAATAATTGAGTGGAGGTGGATATCGGTCATCATCTGATGGCAGGAGGCCGTGCAAACCCGCCTTAACCTCACAAGGAGTTTTCTCAACTTAGTGAGTTCAGAAATGGCTCCCAACATCAAGGAACTAAGAACTTCCTCTCACCAATAACCAGCAAGGAAATTGGACCTCAGTCCTGCAACCATGAGAACCAAATTCTGCCAACAACCTACATGAGCTTAGAAGCACATTCTTCCCCAGTTCCCCAAACAACAGCCAAATGGTCAACCCTTGATTTTGGCTTGTCAGGTAAAAGAAAACCTTTTAAAGCGCACACAGACTTCTGACCTACAGAAGTATGAGCTAATAATTGAATTGTTGCTTTAAGTGGCCTTTTGTGATAATATGTTATGTAGCAATAGAAGACTAATACAGAGTAAACAGCTGAAGAGTGATATGGCCTGCCTTAAGACCTTGGTTTTTTTTTTTTAAGTGGTTGTGAAAGTAAAACTCTTTCTCATTTCAATAATTTTTGACACATTTGCATAAAAGAATAATGTTTTTGTTATGTGGTCAGTAGTATTTATCTGAAAATACCGCAAATCTGGGACATATCTGTTCTGTTTTAGGTGAAAAAGGGTCTGTGGTAAAGCGTGAAGCTATTATGCTGAAAGCAAAATAAATTAATGAGGATCCATAAGCCATATCCACTTTCATTTGTGTAAAATATTTAGTATCGTCTTTATCACATGTTATGAGGATAAGTGATAATATGGTCAAACTCCTAGTATTAAATACCCCAAGGACTAACGAACTTATATGAAGGAAATGAATAATTTGTTAATGCTTTGGAAATGAGGGCTTTAGGCAAGCAGAACTGAGTTTCCTGTTCTTAATAAATGTAGATGGATGTGTTTCATGATAATTTAATAGGCCTGGGATAAACTCCTACTTTGCATCTGGCAAGTTTCTCCCTTCTTTATTTATTAGGTTTTCCCTCTAGATTCACTCATCTCCTAAAACCTCTCAGAACCAACAACATACCCTGAAGGCAATCCAGGCCCAAATACTAACTTCTGAATATAAATAGAATTTGGGAGCAGGAAGGGTATCAGAAATGGTCTGGATCAAAACACCCACTATTCAGATGAGGAAATTGAGGCCCAGAAGAAGGCTCTGTCCAAGTCGCAGGACCTTGGTGGTGGGAGTGGCTAAAACTTTATTTTTAAGATGGTACACAGAAATATAAGGAAAACTGCCTAGACTAACTTTTGTCAGAAGTAACTTGGTTCATGTGTATGAGCTATTTCTGACAAAATTAGAATAAGCAGTTTTTAGTTTTAAATTCTGGGTCCTTAAACAAAAATTACCAAGAGTCTCCATCCTCCTAGTATTCATCAACTGTAAAATGAATCAGGTTTCCAATGACAAGCCATCTTCTTCTGTAGGTTCTTAGATAGTATTTATGTGTGTGGTTTAAAATCACCGAAGAGTCCGGCAAGTTATCTGACCTATGAAAGTAAGGTTAACTTTGATATAGAACAAAGAAGCAGAAAGCTAGGCAGAAAGCCCCTGACCTAGTAAGGGAGTCAGTAGTTCGGCCCCTAAAATGACCCTCTTTCTCCCTCCAGATTCTGACTGTTAGATAATACACATAAGAACCACTAGACAAAAGGGAACAAAAATATCAGCTTTGTTAGTGGCTTGCCAAGGGCCCAATAATCTTCACATTACAGCGGTCTATGTACAACTTAGAAGAGAGAAAGCTGCTAAGAACTGATGCCAAAGTGGGGACCTCTCACTTCCATTGGCATCTGGGCTTTGGGATAAGCCATCCCGTGGGTGGGGTGGGGGCTTGGGTCTGAAGGGCACCCACTAAGCAAACTGCTACGAGGTTGAGCGCTGTCAATCACACACATCATCATGAGCAGGGTAAACCCAGCTCTCCGCACTGCTTACCAAGGGAGGTGCAGTGGGCTCTGCTCTACCCAGAAGGAAGACAGACGTGGAAGCCTATGCCAGGTGACCTGCGTCACCTACGCCAAGTGACCTGCTGGGTCTATTCCTGCTTTTGAAGCTTGAAGCTAATAAGCCTTCTCCCTATGAAAAGTCAGGAATCAATCATTTTTTCCTCTCTGGGGAGGAAGCAGTAGAGAGTAAAGACTTGGACAGTTGGTGGACATCACCTCCTCTAGGAATAGGTGGGAACGCACTGAGAGTAATAGGAACTCTCCTTTCAAAAACAATAAAAAGGTTGTTTTCTCTTTAGACAGGGTTTGAAACCAACATTGTTTCGATATTTCAGAGAACTCTGAACCCAGAAAGACTAATGATAGAACTTCTGGGAGACTGATAGGGTAGATCATTGTTCCTCACCTTGGCCTAGTATTTAGGAAACCTCACCAGCAGAACCCTGAGCAGGAGGAAGGTGTGGTATTTGGAGGAGGACCCCACTATTCACAGGCTGTGTGCCCCTTGGAAGCTATTACCCTCTTTAAATCTGAGGATAAGATGCAGATCAGCTATCTTCCTTAGAGAGCTGTTTCAAGAGTCATAGCAAATACTAGGCACTCGACAAATGCCACTACTAATGGCTCTTGATTTTAAAATCTAGGTATGGATATTGAGATTACTAGAATAAGTATTATTATAATTCATAGAGTGGATACTAGAGTAAAGGGGAAAAAACATATTCAAGCTAACTGGAGAAGAAAACATCCTGGCTAAAGAATGAAACTGTACATTCCCCTGTCCAGATTTTAAAACAAAGACTCTTAGTTGGGACCTGGAGTTTTCTCTATCCATATGCACACGTATGTGCAAGAGTGTCGCTGCTCTAAGCTTCCTCTAATTGCTTTAATGCTAAATACTAAATACACTAAAGTATTCAGCGTGTGACAGGCCCTCTGGTAAATATAGTATGGATATTATTTTGTTTCTACCAGGAACTTGGCACATAGTGAAACTCAGGAAAATACTTGCTGATGAAATGAATAAACGCTCTGCATAATAACATTATAAAGTATGTTTTATCTCTATTTTGCAAATGAGGAAATGAAGTTAGATATGCAAAATAACTTGTCCAAGGTCACACAGCTATCAAGCATCAGAGCTAGGATTGGAAACAAGTCCTGTATGATTTCAAAACCCTACCACGCATGCATGCGCGCACACACACATGCCCATGCCCACACACGTGTGAGGCTGTTCATATGACACAAACTCCTGACTTACACATGCTCCTTTTATGAATCTCTGTTGTCACAGGGACTCTCTTTCATGCTGCTATGGTATGGTACGTTTCTTTTTTTTAACCACTGTCAAACTTAGTTTGATAGATAAATAAATGGGGGTTCTCTAAGGGATAAATAAATAGACAGTTAATGTCATTTATGTGGCCTATATATACCAGATAAATATTTATTGTACTAGGCCCCATGGAAGATACAAAGATAAATCAATCTGTACATACTGGGTCTTTAAGGAGCCTCCAGTTTAGTGGGGAAATAAACTAAGTATATAGATATTTATGATGCAAGGTGGAAAGATACAAATGCCATACATAGACGTAAATAAAGTGTTATGGGAGTTCAGAGTAGAGACAGACTGAATACCTGTTAACCGGGAAGATGAGATTTGACTTCATGAAGAAGTTAGATGAAATAGGTCTTGAAGGATGGGTTGAAATAGGATGTGTGTAGATTTAGGAAGGGAAATCCCAGGGAGGTGAAAGCAGGAGCAAAGGGCAGAGGTGGGAAAGCACAGGGTGAGTATTAGAAACTGAATTTTAGTTTGATAAGGGATCAGAAGCAAAATGTAGAATGAAGATTAGGAGGACAGTCAGGGGGCCAGACAGTGGAGAGGAGGGAGAGAGGGTGACATTTAATGGCAGGCCAAGAAGTTTAGATTCTGTGGTGGGGAACAGTGAAAGATTTAAAACATGAAAGTGACTTGATCCTTGTGTCAGTTGCTGTTTTAGGACAGGAATTTGACAGTGATATGTACAATGATTGGCCTGGGGAGAGCCTGGAGCCAGCACATCCAGTGAGGAAGCTCTCACAGCATGGTAGGTGGGCAGTACTGAAGGCTGCCATGAACGGGGCTGTGGCAAGAGGGCCAAGATGGTGGGGTTGAATGGACAGGAACACTGGGTGCGGCTGAGGGACAGGAACAAGATCCAGGAGGCAGTGTGGTGAAGGAGGAAGAGCACTGGGTTCCAGTCCCATAACTGAGACATGAGACAAGGGTCAGCTCTGCACCAGCTCACAACCCTCTAAGGCCTGTGGTAGTATCCCCATTTTATAATCAAGGAAACTAGACTCAGAATAATCTGTCCAAGGTCACGCCTCTGACCTCCATGGGCTTCAGTTTCCTCATCTATGAAATCAGAGTGGTGGCTAGGTCTGAGGACCCTTTCAGTGCTCACCTCAGATGAATGAATATGGGACTCTTTGAGCCTGAAAGAGCTAACAGAGGTAGAATCAGCACACCTGATAACTAATTCAGTGTTGGAGAAGGGGGAGGGTTGGTAGGACGCGTCCTTTCAAGAGGACACACGTTTCTACACTGGGGTGACTGGGTGGATGGCGAGGTCACTAACAGAAATGAGAATAGCAAAGGCGCATGTTTGGAGGGACACCTGAGTTCAGATTCGAATATGTTGAGTTCGAGGGGCTGGCAGGACATGTCCGTGTAGATGCACTAGTGGGAGATCGCACAAACACCTGTCCAGCCACCCCTTCATTTTCTGAGTCCTACACTTTCTTCTTTTCTTTGTGTTCTGTGCTTTCCCTCCCTCCCTCCCCCTTCCTTCTTTCCTCTCTCCCTCCCATCCTCCTCCCTCCCTTCTTCCTCCTTCCTTCCTGCCTTCTCTTTTCCTCTTCTAATGTTTTCATACTTTCCCACTTTTTTTTCACAACTGAGTTAAAAACATTTTAAACTTTTTAAACGAAAAAACTACAAAAAATATAAGTGACTATTATTTACATTCTTTTTCCTCTGCGACAGCTGTTCTCAAATGGGGGCATTTTTCCTCCCAGGAAAATGGGCAATGACTGAAGACATTTTTGGTTGTCACAACTGGAAGGAGGTGATACAGGCATCTAGGGGG
The DNA here is from genome assembly GCA_028646485.1 of Cryptoprocta ferox. Lineage (NCBI taxonomy): Eukaryota > Metazoa > Chordata > Mammalia > Carnivora > Eupleridae > Cryptoprocta > Cryptoprocta ferox. Next base: position 31,376,960 of record CM053562.1, read on the forward strand.
AAGAGGCCAGGAATGCCGCTGTCCTAGAGCACACACAACAGCCCCCAGCAAATGTCAGTAGTGCCACAGGAGAGAAACTCTGTCCTGTGCCTTAGGTTTGGCAATGCCACTGCAGCATTGCTGGGTTCTACCGGAAGCTTTAAAGTTCATTTATTTATTTATTTATTTATTTATTTAGAGAGAGCTCAAGCAGGGTAGGGGCAGAGAGAGAGAGACAGAATCCCAAGCAGGATTCATGCTGTCAGTGCAGAGCCCAATGCAGGGCTCCATCTCGCGAGCCATGAGATCATGACCTGAGGTGAAACCAAGAGTTGGATGCTTAACTGACCAAGCTACCCAAGGGCCCTGGGCTCTACCAGTAGCTTTAGTTTAAGGCAGGGAGGACTGACTTGTTCAGTCAGAAGTCAGGGCATTGTAGATGGAGTTATTTAGAGATTTTTTAGTGGATTGTTTTTCTTTCAAATGCAAAAATAATAACTAACATTTATTGAGCACTTACTAGGTGCTAGAGCATTTTTTAAGTACTTTATATTTATTAACACAGTTCTTCCTCCCAATCATCCTTTTAGCTAGGAACTAATCAGTTTACACAGCAAGTACACAGCCAAACCAGGAAACAAATGCAGACAGTCTCGCTCCTAAGCTCTCAAACATGTCACCATGTTGCTCAGTATAACAAAGATGACACTCTTAAGAGGTTTGGCCTATTTCTCTAACAGTTTTCCCAACAGAGGACTAGATTATAAAGCGCCATACTTTTGCATTAAGCCTTGCTTTTCTTAAGCTACTCATGATTTTACCAGGACTAGATGGGCTATATACTTCTATGGTCCAAAAATAGAGATGTTTCTGTTTGCAAAGCTGATTAATTGACTGCTAACGGATCTAATTTGGCCTTATTAGTAAGGTAACTGCTTTGTGCCTCAGTTTCCTTATCTGTAGAAGGGAGGCATTAACTGCATCATAAGATTTTTACAGGAGCTAAATGAGGTGATATGTATGGTCAGTAAATGGGTTGCCAGTCTGAAGATTTGTTACTGGTCCATGGGGAGACAAGTACGGCAATTAAGAATAAGCATTTATAGCCATTTGCTGGAGTAATTTTAAATCTGTTAAATCTAATAGTAAAAAAAACAACAACAAATAAAAACCAAACAAATGATCAAAACAAACCTGACCTTGAATTTTGCATTTTTAAAAACCTTAACTTTTCTAGTAATTACTTTTTATTGAATTTTACTAACGCGTTTGCCCATGACAGATAGGAAATTAAAAATCATACTGACTCATCATCACAGACACCATAATGGGAAACACTGAATTAACATGTATAAAACACTTAAAAAGGCACCCGGCACTTAGTAAATGCTTAATAAATGTTAGCTAATAGCAATAACAGTGCAGTAGTCTAACAAAATGAGCTATCTATCCCAAGGATGTATGTTCCTGAGATTTATCTTCCATGTCATTTTAAGTTCATCCTCAATTCTATTAGATTTCTTTCCTACAGTGTGAGCCATTAAGGGAAGTGCTACTATGCCTCTCTCTCATTCATCATATATTATCAGACACTAAATATTTTAACAGCCAGTGTCTGCCATTAGTCCCAATGGGAGTATAACCAACATAGTCCGTGGCCATTCTGGTTGTCATTCTGCCACAAAAGGTGACATAGTCTTACAGCATGCCCCAGATGCCGAGAGATCGTCCCCCGTGACTCATCATCGGGGAGGCACTGAAAAGAACCAGAGCTGAACAGTAGTTAAAGTGGTCCAAACAGAGTTTACTCAGGATTGTTACAAAAAGGCAAAAGAGACCTCAGCACAGAACTGGACTCAATTCCAAATATAGCATAGGCAAGTGGGCGTTTAGGAGCAGGGTAGGGCTGGGTGGATAGAAAATTACTCACAGAAGCACCAGGAGCTGGGGGATTCTAGCTAAATGACCTAACAGGATTCTTGTTGAAGAACACAGGTGATCAGACAACACCTGGGCGACGGTAGAGGATGAGGGTCCAGATCAGATATCCAGGGTCAGGGGTTCTTGCTAAAACGGAATGTTACAAGGAAGTGTACAGATGGGTGTAGGGAGAAGGCCCAGGAGCCTGACTAAAGTTTGGTCAGCAAAGAATCTTTGTGAGAGGAGGGCCACCCACTCAACCCTTCCTTCCCCATCCTTCTATGTGCCAGTGGCCCTTTCCTAAGGAATTATGCTATTTAATAGTCCAGGCATCATTACAGCACTTCATTTGTCCCTCGGCCTCCTTCAGGATCTGTTACACCTCTCCCTGATACCACTGACGGCCTGTAAGTTGGCATTTAGTGGATAAGTGAAAGCGGGAGGAAAAGTAAAAAGAAAATCTGCTCCATGGAAGTTGTCCAGCGCATCTGGAGCGTGCACTGACTTCCCAGAATTGCACTTTTCTTCTGACCTACTCTGTGCAGCCTCTTTTCTCTTTCCTCTCTTGAGCCATCAGGCTCACATTGCCTGCCCTTCTGAAACCCCAGAGGTTTTACAAGGTCCCAACTCTAGCCAGCCTCATTGTTCTTCCAAATTAATGCTCTATCCCGTCTGACTTAAGAATCTCTGGAGAATGTCGTGATGCCCTTTAGGATAACCAAAGGCACGATGAAGTATTGGGATCACAACACAAGGGCCTAGAACAACTTTCCTAAGAAGACTCGGTTGGCTCACCAGACCAGGTACCAAAAACTGCAACTTCCTGTGGAACAGTATGTCATGTGGGTCCTTTTCTCCAAGAGCTTTTCATCTTGAATGGGAGTCAGAGCCCTTGGAGAGAGCTAGAACACGGGCGCTCACACACGTCCTCTTTACTGAAGCTCCCAGCGAGGGCCCTTTGCCTGCTTAATCATTCACATCATAATAAAATCTCTTTGCCCCGGAGGAACGCGACTAGATTTCTTTTGTTAAAATCTCATTAAAGACTGCCTCGGCCTACAATAATTCGTTAATAGATGGCAGTGCTATTTGGCTGCTAGTGGGCTTTCATTCATTTCTTCTCAGGTCTCATAATTGTTGCCTTATCTCCAAGGCATGTGGTTGTCACTGGAGTGTAAAAGGTGCTATAGCCACCGCAGACCACTTGGTGAGCAGCCCACATTAAATGTGAGGAAAGACATGTCTCATTAGTTTCCTCCCTTCCTTTTTTTAACTTTTTAAGATTCTGTCTATTCAGATGAAAAATACGGCGCTTCTTATCAAGCCAGGCCAAATTCCCAGGTATTTTCCCTGCCAGGGGTTTGAGTTAAGCCTCTCTGCCCTTGATCTCTTCCTCCAGTTGTGTTGACATAAAAATCACCAAAGCAATTATTTTCAATTTTAAAAAGCTGTCTCATGAGCGTCCACCCAAATGGCAGCAACTAAAGCCTTTCCAGAGGCGTGTGATAGTCTGTGGGTGGCGACGGGTCACTGTGAGAAGCATATGAGATCACGGAGGTGGAAGAACGTTAGAAACCATTGCCCACAGACATGGAGGACCATGCAGTGATTGGCGGTACCCTGGATTCTGACTGAGCGTGGAGGGCTCTGGTGGCGCGAGCCTAAACAGAGGCAGGAAGTACTTTTACCCAGCACCAGATTTACTGCAACATGAATTCCCTTGATCAAATATACAGCAGGGTGGGGTGAGAAGGAATGGGTTGTGTGTTTCCATTTACACTGCCGTACTGGTCGGTCAGTTTCTGCCACCAGTCGGAATGCAAACGTAACTACTGAGTCACACAGTCTTCCCGTAATCTTTCCAACGGTTATGGTGGTAAAATCCTTCTGATGATTTGATAAGGAAAATGGAATTCTATAAATATGACTACTACTACTACTAGTAACAACATCAACAGCTAATATTTAGCAAGCACTTACTATCTGCCAGGCACTGTTCTTAGATACAAGATCTTTTACTTGTATCGATTTATTTCCTCTCACAACAACCTTCTGAGATAAGTATTATTACTTTTCCCATTTTAAAGATGAGGAAACTAAGGGTTAAGTGATGAGCATTAGAACCCAAGCATTCTGACTGCAGAATTTGTTTTCTTGTCTACGTAAGCCCTTTATATTAGCTAAGTTAAAGCGTATTTCTGGGGCACCTGGGTGGCTCAGTCGATTCAGCATCCAACTTTGGCTCAGGTCATGATCTCGGGGATCAGGAGTTCGAGCCCCGTGTCGAGCTCTGTGATGAGAGCTCAGAGCCTGGAGCCTGCTTTGGATTCTGTGTCTCCCTCTCTCTCTCTGTCCCTCCCAACTAGCGCTTTGTCTCTCCCTCTCTCTCTCGAAAATAAACATTAAAAAAATTGTATTTCCATTTATACTAAAAATACAGGGTCAGTCCACCTTCATATGTCAAGCCACCATAATGGACCTTAGATTGAGAAGACAGTTGAAGTCCTGAGTTACCGGCCAGCTATATCACAATTATTGTTCTACCCTAACTTCAGACCTACCAGCTAGGGAGGGAAACCCTCTGGTAAAAAATGTGATTCACGGGGCACCTGGGTGGCTCAGTCAGTTAAGTGTCCAACTTCAGCTCAGGTCATGATCTCGCTGATCAAAGTTTGAGCCCCCACAACAGGCTCTGTGCTGACAACTCAGAAGCTGGAGCCTGTTTCAGATTCTGTGTCTCCCTCTCTCTCTGTTCCTCCCCCAGTCACGATCTCTCTCTCTCTCTCTCTCTCTCTCTCAAAAATAAATAAACATTTAAAAAATTGTTCTTTAAATTTAAAAAGTGACTCAGGAACATTGGAGTCAATGAGTGGCAAAGAACATACCAGGAATAAGGAATGAAAGCATAAAGTGTGGTTGGCCTGGAACATGCCAATGGGGGAAGTGGGATGGGGGAAGTGGGATGAGGCAAGGAGGGGTCTTCAGCAGAGATAAAGTTGGAGCATTAAGCTGAGACACTTTGTGGACTACCTCACAGACCTTCCTAAGAAGCTCAGAGTGTATGATGAGGATTTTATTTTAAAGTTTGTTTGTCTGTTTAAGTAATCTCTATACCCAATGTGGGGCTTAAACTCATGACCCCAAGATCAAGAGCTACACAGTCTTCTGACTGAGCTGGTGAGGTGCCCCCTATATGCCGAGGATTTTAAGCAGGAGGATAACACCATATCTGCCTCCTGGAAACCATTCTGTGGTCACATTGGGGGAAAAAAAAAAGGACAGCTCTTACTATTGGAGCAATGCAAAGAAAGATGCTGAGGGCCTAAAGTGGGGTTGGAATGCAGAGCAATAGCGGAGAAGAAGAGGGGTCAGGAACAGAGATGGTAAGAAGGTAGAAGACTTTGCTGGTAGATAAGGGAGCACAGAGATGAGGGAGGAGAAACTGTCTGGGGAGGTCCCAAAATTTGGGGTTTAAGTGATTGTGTGGCTGGTGGAGTCATTACAAATAATTCAGGTGGAAGAGCAGACTCTGGGGCAAGTCCTCATGGATTCTGTTTTGGACGTGCGCAGTGGGTCCTGGAGGGAGAGCACCCAAGTGAGACCAGTGAGTGTGTAGTTGGATATGGAGGTTTAACGCTCAGAAAGAGCTGGTTCCAGAGATGGAGACATGGAAGGCTCCAGTTAAAGATGGCCGATGAAGTGGGATCATGTGATGGCCTAAGAAGAAAAGGGGGCCAAGGACTGAGCAGTAACAGGGAGGATAAGCGGGGACAGTGCAGGAGAACTGAGCAAAATTCCGGGACCTTGGCGTTCACCCCATGTTTGTAACATCTTTGCATCCTGGCTGTTTCTTCCTGGTGACAACTGGTTAAAAAAACCAAAAGGCCTCTGGGTTTGTCTCTGAGGATAACAAAGGAGAGTGTTATGTCATCAGTTAGTAGCTGATGAGCTACTAACCTCCTCAGAACTGAGTCTTGAGGAGAAAAGGGGTATGAGAAGTTGAATAGGTATGAGGGACATCTGTGATGGGGAAGGAGGGTGAGCTGGTCCCTGAAGGGGCATCTGGGAAATGATGGAAGGGGAACCAGGGCTGCTGGAGATGGGCTGAGAGAAGTGCTTGCCTGGCAGTAGACCCCTGTGTTTTCTGAACTGGTGGTCTGAGCTGAAGGAGCTGCCTTATCATCTTCTAGGGAATTTGGATAATTTCATGAAATCATACAAAACTGACTGCCACACATGCCCAATTGCTGCCAAGGGGGACTCCCTTCTGTGGTAGACATGGCTTGATGTGCTCATGGAAGAACAGGGAATCTCAGCATCCCTTCCTTCAGGACTGCTTATGGACCCCTGTGTTGGGAAAGAAGAGGTAGGTTTGCCTCACCTAAGAACCTTTCCTTCATTTCCTCTTTTTCCTTCCCAGCTGGAGAAAAATATACCATGAAGACACTTTGAAGCCTATCACATTGACTTTGTAGAGACCTGATGTAAGGCTACATGAGATGTACCTTATAAGGTGTCCTAGACTTGTAAGTTCCCTAATGACAGAGATTGGGACTTCTACTTATTAAATTTTACTTTGCAAGAGTACGAAATAGGCAAAATCTGTCTTCAAGTCCACTTTTTCTTAACTTTTCTGGAACAACTAATTATCCTCTCTCCGCCTTGCCTATAACATCTTTCCTCTCCACCATGTCCTCCCAGAGTCTTCCAGTTTTTCACCCTCCCTTCCATCAAAACTCATTCACAAGAAAGAGTTTCAAATCATTCCTGATTCAGAGCATTCCTGATAATGCTTCCCAGAGCCACCATACACAGTTGCACAGGCTGGCACTGCACAATTCTAAGAGGCCTAATGTGTAATATTTCCTAGTGATATTTTTCACTGGGCGAAGGCAAATCTTGAGCCAAGGAATGAGCCTGAAATGGTGGGATTTTAGTCATCAGTGAAGCAGATAAGAGATGTCTGAGGAAGACTAATGGAACCTTCCCCCAGCCCCTGCAATCACGTAGGAAGCTACTTCTCCCAGTGACTTAGACAGAAGGTTATTCTTGCTCCCAGTGTAACCTTACATGCAATTAAAGTCAATCCTATGTCGCCACTAAAAAAAAAAACCAATTGACACTATGTTGAAAGATGGCATGTGTCAGCCATTTGCCCTGGGTAGCCCTCTCTGCAGACCTACAGCTTTTCCCCTCAACTAAGGTTAACTTGCCCATAGAGATTTTATATAAGGCAGAGTCATTTGTGCTCATTGTGCTTGTGGGGTTTTTCTACTTCTCAAGTAAATACTTCTGGTGAAATAGGTCCAGCTCCTTGGAATACAAATCCTTAGCTCGAGGTTGCTTGAGTGGAAATTTTTAACAAGCAGCTCCCTCGGCTACAGAGCCATGCAAAATGTAATTTCCTTAATGTGTGTACTCCCACAGAAGCTAATAAATGGACATTACTCTGGTATGGACATATCCTATTACTCAGCTTGATCCTAATATCACTGGCAAAAAACCCATTTGCTGCTCTAGCAAACAGCTGAATTCATTATGTCCGGCTACATGAATAATCCCCAGACAAATTCTTGTTGACACAGACAGAATGCTGGTCTCTGAGGAACGGCAGGGCTGCCAGGCAGAACAGCCAGTGTTGCCATGGTCCCCCCTGCTGCTCCCGTAGTATCCCACTAATCAGAAGTCACCACTTGCTGCTGATAGGGTGATGTATGGCAGACTCATGACATCTCATTATTTCTGAGACAATGAAAAAAAGGACACCGGGAAGGAAGGAAGGATCTCTAGGTTTAGGTGGGAGGAGGGGATGGTGATATGCAGCAGGAGAGGAGGGTTGCTGCATTAACCACACCTGCACCACTGGTGGAGCTGAAAAATAGGTCATCATTATGCAGCCACTTGCCCTTGATAATCCTTGACTCTCAGGCTGAATGGACTCAACTGAAGGACATTTGGTCTCCTCTCTGCCTTGGGGCTGGATCATTCCCACCCACACCCATAACACCCTGGGCTGGGAAGACTTTCCTGGAAGAACTGCGTAGTCACCCTGTCCCTTGTTCTGAGTAGGCATGACCCCATAGAACAAATTTAGGAAGGGTTCCTGGATTTGAGGAATGACAACCCTTCAGAAAGACAGTACCTGTCAAAAACTCTGAGAATTCCAGTGACCAATGGAGTCCTGTGGAGCATGATGTGACCTAGCAGGCAGTGCCCTTGGCAATCCCTTCTTGGCCTGAAGCTACCTCCATTTTCCTGACAATTCCAAAACTGGTCAGAAGGTAGATAAAATCATTCTACCAACCCACATACGCACACATCTGATAGTACTTTCCATTGTATTCAAGGAAGGGTTAATTGTTAAGAGTGTTAATTCTTACAAAATGTTATTGGTCCAGCTGGTTATGTTCCCTATTGGTTCTCAGCAAAATTATTTTCCTCCCTAGCTGTCCTTGAGCTCCAGGCAAATAGTTCACTAACTCTTCTTGAAACCTCCACAAAGCTCTTTCTAAACCAAATCTTTCAACCTGATGTAATTTTCTCCTCCTTTGTACCCCTATAGCATTTGTATCCTATTGTCATTCCACTCATTCATTCATTCATGTATTCATTCAAGTATCTATTGAGCACCTACTATATGTAGACAAGGCACTGTTTGTGGCAGTGAGGACAGTTAGGAACAAGATAAGTACAGTCCTGATCTCATGGAGCTTACAGTCTAGCAAGAGAAGCTATCCAGTAAACAAGTCACACTATTGCTGCTGAGAGTAGGGTGAAAAGGTTTTTACAGCTGAAGAAATAAAAGTTATTATCTCTCTGAATTCTCTGACTTGACCTTGGCTATAACTATAGGTCACAAAGATGTTTGACAAGCCTTGGTGAAAAAAATATCTTGATGAACAGTATCCTTATGCTGTTCAAAGTGCTTTCCTGAGGCTGCCAATCTCCAAAATTGTTTTATGATCCCAAATTCCCTACTCTACCTTTCCAACCAGAATCTTTATTCTTATAGGGCAGCTGCTCAACAGCTGCTTAAGGTACGAGAGAGAAAGCAATTTTATACTAATGTGTGAATGATTAATTTACACATAATCCTCGCAGTGTTTTTGACTTTTTGTAAGAGGATCTTTACTAACCCTAAATATCTAGATTTTTTCAGTCTTTGGTATAAATTGGAAAAAAGGCAATATGGGAAGTTTCTACTAGGTTGTGAGCTGTACATTCCTTGAGGGCAGAGACCATCTCATTTCTGGGTCCTCAGCTACCCAGCCCAATCAATTGGGTACCTAATTAACATGCATTTAATTGAGAAGAATACAACTGAGAAACAGCTGGACCAATAACAGGGAGGAGATTCGAGGAGGGTTGACAGGAGGAGGAAGGCTAGGAGGGGGAAGGAGAAGGTAAGAGAAGAAGGGAAGAAAGGGAAAAAAGGGGAGAAAGGGAGAAAAAAGGTAAGAGGGAAAGAAGGGGGAGAAGGAGGGAAGAAGAGAGCAAGGAAATCAGAATGAGAGAGAAAGAGAATGAAACACAGCCCCAACTGTGGTATAGTTTCTGATTTCTTTTGCAGTCAAGGCCCTCAGAGAAACTGTGGCAAGGAGGAACTTATTCCAAAGGAAAGGGGGGAAATGCTGCTGTTTCAGAGTGCCAACAAGAGAATGGAGCCAGGAGATGCTGAGCCCTAAGGAAAGATGTTGATCAAAGCCATAAATTTCTACTTTCCAGCACGACAGAAATGACTCATGACAGACCACCGGCCTCCATCAATTAGCCTCCCTGAGGGACCCCTGTACCCACAGGAATGGGGCCATGATTATCTAACAATCACAGGAACTCAGGGACTAACCCTATTAGAGTTATAAAAATTGATCTCTGTAGATTCAATATAATTAACAAGGCTGCATTCATCCATAGAAGGCTGCAGTGGAATTTTCCACTGAAACCAAACTAAAATGGAAATTTGAGAGAAAAGTGGAGGTCAGAAGGCAGGGAGCCAGGACCACCAATTTCCTTTTGGGTCTCGGGAAAGAAGAGAAGAATCTTTTTTAGATGCGAAAGCAGCAGAGACTGGCTACAGAGAACCCAGGAAACCAGATGTTCCAGAATTCAAAGAAAAATGGACTCAGGCACTGTGAGCAATGGAATCCTAGAGCACGATCAGCCCAAGAACCAAAGGGAATTGGCATTATTTTTGCCAAGATATACCTTAGGAAGTATAATCTATATACTCTGTGATTGGCCTGCTCTAGACAAGTACATTAGAAATGGTTCTGTTCAGTCCACAGCTAATAAAATTGTAAGCATTTAAATGCTTGTTTCCATCTGTACCAACAATGAAACCATGTTGTCTGGATATAGGGTCGAACAGAATCGTGACCTTACCACTCACTGGGGTTATGGCCTTGGTCAGGCTACTTAAGCTCTCCAATCCTCCATCTTGTCTTCCGCAAAGTAGAAAACTCTCTCTCTCTCTCTCTCTCTCTCTGTCTGTCTGCTGTTTCATGAGTGTTTTGTGTTGCCAGACACTACACACTCTACACATTCAATCTTCTTTACTCTTCACCAGGACCCCAGGAAGTATGTATTGTTATTGCCTTTTTATTTTTTTTAATTTTTTTAATGTTCATTTTTGAGAGACAGAGAGAGACAGAGTGTGAGCAGGGGAAGAACAGAGAAAGAGGGACACACAGAATCCAAAGCAGGCTCCCTGCTCTGAGCTGTCAGCACAGAGCCTGCTGTGGGGCCAGTCCACGAACTGTGACATCATGACCTGAGCTGAAGTCAGATGCTCAACCAAGCCACCCAGGCACCCCTATTATTGCCTTTAAAAAAAATTTTAGGAGTTCAATCAGTTGAGCCTCCGACTTTGGCTCAAGCCATGATCTCATGGTTCATGCAAGGTTCAAGCCCCATATCAGGCACTGCGCTGTTAGCTAAGAGTCTGGAGCCTGCTTTAGATTCTGTGTCTCCCTCTCTCTCTCTCTGCTCCTCTCCCCACTCACTCTCTCTCTCTCTCTCTCTTCCCCCTCTCAAAAAAATGAATAAATGTTAAAAAAGATAAAGATTAAAAAAATATTTATTTTTCTTGAGAGTGGGGGAGGGGCAGAGAGAGAGGGAGAGAGAGAATCCCAAGCAGGCTCCTCGAGGAGCCCAACATGAGGTTCAATCCCCTGAACCACGAGATCATGACCTGAACTGAAAAGAGTCTGATGCTCAACTGACTAAGCCACCCAGGCGCCCCTTATTATTGTCTTTTGACAGATGGGAAAGATGAGGCTTAGACATAATGCCACAGCTTGTCCAAGGTCACTCAGCTAGGAAGTGGTATAGCTGGAACTGACACTTGGTCTAACTTCAGTCTCAAACTGCATGGCATTGCCCCTCCAACTGTCCTAAAACCAAGGAGCTGAATGAAGATGAAGAACTTCCATGTTTCTGTCCAAATCTGATGGAAGGAGCATCCTCCTTCCCCATCACAGCAAGATCTGCAAAAGGGAAGCCCTCCTCTGCTTATTTTTCAGTTAACAAAAGGCAAAGGAGCTTTTTCTGGTTTTGGTCTTGGTTTTATCTTGGTGGCACTTAATGATCGCGAACCTACAAACTGGGAAACACAAATCTTAGTGCCCAGGTCGCCAGTGAGCAGACTTATTATAAGGAACTGCCATTTGTCAGGTTTCCTTGGTACCCTCCATGGGGCAAGGGCATTGCCAAAACATAGTCCCTGTTTCTGTGGACTGTCAGCGGCTGCAACCTTGGAATTCAACCTCTCTGGCTTATTAGAACAACAAATTACCCAACATGAGAACTGCGGAATGCATTCAGATGGAAAATGGTCTCCTTTTTATGAAGTGATTTAATTAGGAGCCATTTTCCCATCAGCTCAGTTGTCGGAGCACGGCTGGGGCAGCCCTTGAGAAGAGCATTTGGCCTCTACCTTACTGGCTTCCTTCCTTCTGCTGCTGCCTCATGGAAAAGGAAGAAACTGAAACCATGCAAGGAAAGAACAGTGGACGTGGGGAAAGGAGACAGATCAGGCCTGAGGTCCATTTTTTAAGGTCTTCTGAGATTCCACCCACCGTCTCAGGCTGTGATTCTTCAGTTTGCAGCCTGAGTCTTCAGTACAAGAATTTTTAAAACCTTTTGCTTCTTGTGCTTCTCCCTCCTGCTCCTTGCTCCTAGCCATGACCTCCTGCAGCCCCAATGGCTGAGAAAACAAAATGAATTTCAAAGGCATCTTTGCTGGAAGCGTATAGCTCTGAAGGACATTTGTGGTGGAGAGCTAGCAGGAGGCTGAATCCAGCTGGGGCTGTCCTGTCCAGGGGCTGAAAAGTTTCTAAAATTGCACTGGAAATCTAATTATGTATATATATATTTAAAAGCCTGGGTCCCATTCCAGACCAACTTGCTTTTGACATTTTTGTTGCATTCCTATTTTTAGCACTCAGATATACAGAATTTTGATCTGTATGGATGACATGTCATTCTACACCATGCATATGAGCTTCTATCCCCACCCCTAGATTCGGGAATATGAAGGCAAGAGTCCCCCAGGCACCAACGGGAATTTTTTCCCCCAATTTTCCTAGAAGGAGGGGATAAGGATGAGGTTTAGGATTAGTGATGGAATATATTGCAAAAATGTGTATCAGTGTTGAGGGGATCGGAGTTTGGTGAGTTTAGATTGGAAAGAATTCATGCAGAAAGTGAGTTCTGAACATGTATTGAAAATATTTGACAGATTTGTGACTCCCTTTATGCATATTTAAATTTTTTTTGCCCAAGAAAACCAAATAAATAGCCACAAATCCCTTCTACTCACCTATGAAAAGTGGCACAGAAATGTAATCTTTCAAAGGGAAATATTTGTTCACAGTGTTGTAAGAAAGCATTCCTTTCCATTTGGTCTATGGTTATGACAGCATATGAGTAATACTGTCACCTACAGCAGTGTTTACCAAAAACTGCGCTGAGCTGAGCTTTTAATGGGTTGTGAAGTCAACTGAGTGGGTCATGACCAGTACTTTTTAAGAGGAAGTAATTAAATAGAAAGGAACAGAAAACACCAGTTCATAATTGTAGGTGTGCTCTTGGACACACACTGAGTCACAACGTAACATGCAGTCCTCACTGTGGTTCCTATAGAGTTCTAACTTTGGCATCAAAAGACCTCAGTTCTAAATTTGGTTTTTCCCTGAACTATGTAACCTTAAGCAAGTGCCTAATGTCCCTTCTCTAACCTTTCCTTTCACAGCATCTGTAAAGCGAAGGAGTCTGGTAAAATTCTAAGCTTCCGTGATTCCATAAAATATAAAAAATATAAATTTACTCTGGCAAAAATGCACTACCCAAAGTCAAATAGAAATGGGTTGAGGGTGTTTTGAATTAAATCCATTGTTGCTCCCCCAATCCACGTGGCTATTCTAGATTTGACTAAGATAAGCTCTTTAATCCACTAGCCACATTGGCAAAGGAACTTCAAGTTTGCCGCACATTTATGGAAAGGATATATCAAGTCATGGTGACATTTTAGAAATAAATATGTCAAACACCAAAATCTGGGCACAATAGCTTGCTTGGAGTCAAAGCATCTCCTCTACCAAACACTTCATCTCCCTGAAAAAAGAAATAAAACGAGAAGTACAAAGCTTTGTGAAGCTGAGGGCCGTGCCTCGTGAACGTTAAAACACAGCTCTCCTACGTGTTTGCCATTCACAGGGAATGTCACATGCCACATTCCAGAACCAGAAGCTCTCTTCACAAGTTCTGCACCACAGGCTACTCCTTGCTTTGCACTGGAACAAAGGTCCGACTTTTACCACACCTGGCCCCGCCTCGGTCCTCAAGTGAAATCCGTCACAGCACTGCTGCCAGACCAGTCCCAGTCTGAGTCAGAACTTGCCCGAGAGGTCACAGCCATCACTTCTCACAGGAATGCACTTGAGATGACTCACCCAGTGTTCTGTATATCCTATACATGTCACACTGCAATGTCCTTGAACCTGGTCCTCTCTTGCATCTGAAATTGGGATGTAATGGAAGCTGATTTAAGTCTTGACAATTGATTATGGGATAAGTATAGCAGTTATTGTAATGTTCTGTAGTGATGTAATGACTGATGCCTCTTTTATTACACTATGGATAGCGTGGTGTATGGTTTTGTCATGTGGATTGTCAGGTTTCCCAACAGTAAGAGCACCACCTGGCATATTCTAGGCTCTCAATAGATGCTGAAATTAAATTTATTACTGGAGAAGAGACAAGAAAAGATGTTATCTAAAATAACAACTAAACTGATGGTATATTATATTTGGGATTGCATAATTAAATGTATTGTATGTGTGCTATCAAAGAAATTCACCTCTAACCTAAGGGAATTATTGAGACTTTACAGGACTTCGGAGATCAAGACCCGGGGTTCACAAACAACGGTTTGTGGGTCAAATTCAGTCCACAACCTGTTTTCATAAATCAAGTTTACTTGGATCACGGCAACATATTTTCTGTGCTGCTTTCGTGCTACAAGTGTAGAGCTGAGTAGTTGTGACAGAGACCATGTGACCCGCAGAGACTAAAAGATTTACTCTCTGGCCCTTTAAGGAAGAGAGTTGCTGACTCCTGGCCTAGACAGAGCACCACTCTGATTTTACACGTAAGGAAAGTAAGGCCTGGAAGAGGAAGTGATTTGCCCAGACTCATTAACAGTATAGCTGAGAGGGTGAGAGGGTCCTCTGTCTCCACTATCCTATTTTTCTTCTTGAATATCCCATTCTTTCTTCACCTGAATAACAAAAGCTCTCTTTGAAGATCTGATTCAGAAGAGCCAAGAACCTGTCCCATGTGCTCCTCTGCTTTGCCATGTAAATATCCGTGAGCTTCCTGTCTGAGCTGACTGCTAACGTCCTGGTTTTCCATGCGTGTCCATTCGAAGGAGTGATGGGGTCTCAGCCTGGACCTATACTTTGTTCCCCTTGCATTCAGGTGTCCTTGGCATATGTTTGGAGAGTCATGGCATGGGCTTCCTGAGCGGCCTTTCCTGTGAGCCTCCAGGAACGAGTTCACTTAAGGAACAAAGGGTAGAGCTGCACGAATCTGGGTTCACGTAAAAGGAGCAGAGAAATGCGGGGGGGGGGGGGCGGGGGGTATCCCTCCAGGCACTAAGGGTACAGGCCTGAGTCCTAGAAAGGAAGGGCTGCAAGGAGGAAGGAATGAAAACTAGGCTGAGTTTTGGTAGGCGCGTGGAGGGCATTAAGACAGCACAGGGGATCTGAGGGCCTGGTGCTGGTGGCTTTGGCACAATGCGTCGGGGTCCATGGTTGTTCCAGGAGGCTACACAAGCACCTGTGACCTTTATAACAGAACACAGCCCAGCAAGCTGGGGCAGGCCTGGAGAGAAACAACAGATGCTAGAGATAACCCAGACTATTCTATGTACTCCCATGCAGTGCTCCTTTGGGGAGAACCAGTGGAGAGAGCTCTGAGGAGGCTGAGGGCTCGCAGTAGCAAAGGGGGCTGAACAATAGAAACACTGTTTTGTTTTGTTTTTCCTTTTTATCCCTGGCTGGTGCAGCAGGTAGCAATGATAGTCACAAGTGCGAATTCTGTTCTTGACTCTGCCAGTTCGACAGTGCCATCGAGGTGAGTCTGGGCTCATCCTGAGCCATACCCTGCGAGGTGGACAGTTAAGCCTCCAAAGCTCTATTGCTGAGTTTATTAACCCTGGTTCAATGCTCCAAGTCATTCAACAAGCAACTCCTTCCCTGTCAGATACCGCGGGCCTATAAATACAGTCACTGTAATGGAAGGTTTGGGCACTCCCAACCTAAACTTGAGTGGGGCCCAGAGAAATGGCTTTTAGTCTGTGAGGGGAAAAAACAAAATGAAAACAAGCACTTGCTTAACAACTTCGATTTGCATTCATGCTAGGAAATACTGGCTTTTAAATCTAGGGCTTAAAATAAGGCAGCCAGAGAAAGGTAGGTCTATTCGTTCCATGTAGGTGGTTATTGCCATGCAACTGAAGAACACGGAGGAAGGGTTGAAAAGGGCAAAAGAGTGTGGGGAGAGAAAGTAAGCAGGGTTTACAGTTTGGGTTAGGTAACATCTTCTGGAAACCATTTGCTGGGCTTACACGTGATCATGTGTGGTGATTTATTTATTGGCAAATGGTGTCTCACAAAGATTGAAGCTGTGTGTTAAGAAAAAATCATTCCAAACAAGAAAAAGAAAAAGAAAAACTATCCAAGACTTGGAAATAATACCAAATATATTCTGTGTGCCATTTGATGTCACGCCATCCCACTGTCTAACAAGCCCACGTAAGGGAACTCCCTGTGCTCCAGGGGAGGAACGGAGATTTACTGATTACTCTCTGTCTCTCTCTCTCTCTTTTACATAAATGTTTATTCATTTTTGAGGGAGACAGCGTGAATGGGGGAGGAGCAGGGAGAGAGGGGGACAGAGGATCCGAAGCGGGTTCTGTGTTGACAGTAGCGAGCCTGACGTGGGGCTTGAACTCACGAATCGTGAGATGGTGACCTGAGCTGAAGTTGGACACTCAACCGACTGAGCCACCCAGGCGCCCCAAGCTTTCCTAATTACTAATGATGAGGGCCCCAGCTCTGCAAACTTAGATGTAACCTTGAGAACACCTCCAAGTTGCAGATGATGTTTATTCAGTAGACATGCAAATGAATTCTATCAGATAGCAAACTAATCCCAAAGGGATGTTATCATTGCATGGGATGTTAACCAGTTTTATATAACTTTGCAAACTTCCTTTCCCATCCTTTCTTTCAGTGATCATATGAAACAGTCTCCTGTACTCTCCCTTGATTTGGCTTTGGCATCCTGCTGGTTCCCTCACTAATGAATTGAATACATCTTTGACTATATGTCTGTGTGAGAAGCATGTTTTTAACATTTTATAGAAACCCCTCTCCCAAAATTCACTGTGGGCTTCCCTGTCTGCAGTTAGCCACCTTATTTTCCATGCATCATAACAAATTGGGCGCATCTGGCTTTCATTTCTCGGCTAGCACACTAGACAAAGTCTCTTTTAAAAAATGAACGTTCTTGTCATTTCTACTTCAAAGCCAATTCAGTTCAACAGTTGCCTGCTGTCCTTTTGGGCCCAGCGTTGTGCTGGTTACTCCATGAATTACAGAAGAAAGGCCACAGCCCCTGTCCTTACATATATTATAGGCCAACTGGGGAGATGAATCACATGCACTTTTTAATAATAGTTAAATGTGTGAGACATTGCCATCGTATGCTCAGACCGGTTAGTGTGTTTGAGTTTATTGTAGGACCTGGAAGAAAAGGTAGCAAGAGAGATGACTGTGGCTGTAACAAATTTCTGACTCTCTTGGCACTCACCCAAACTAATCGGCCTGGGAGATTGATTTCCCCTCCAGCCAGCATCTTGTTCAGCATTTCTGCTCATCATGCTTCTGGCATTGCTTCCTCAGAGGACTGTCCATCATTCCTAAACTCTCACTGCTCCCCTTGATAAGTCAGCAGATGGATGTTGGGGATGCAGAATGGAAATTCAGAAAATATGCCTGATTCACAGACTCACTGCTTCCTTCTCACTACCTTGTTTTCTCACATCAGAGAGAATCATCAGGCAGTATGGCTGTGAACCAGGAGGAGTGTGTGTGTGTGTGTGTGTGTGTGTGCACATGCATGTGTGTGTATATGTGGGCATGTGTGTGCACATGTATGTGTGTGTGTGTGGGGGAGCACCTGGAATAAAATGAAGAAGATTTCTGGGATGAGTTTGAGGGGAGACAGCTCCAAAACAGGCCGTCCTCTTAACCTCTAAATTCTTACATGCCAATCTTTGAGGAATATGTGGGAGAATTATGCTGATTTTACAGTCTCTTCAAGGTCAGGGACACAGGTCAACGGATACAGCGTTACTACAAAGAGAGAAGGTGGAAGCAGAGGGTTTTGGCATCCACATGTTCATTTGGATAAGAGGCTAAGAACTGGGTGGAAGTGCAGACATATCTGGCCACACTTCTGTGAACAGACTTCACAAGTGAAACCCAGCTGGGGTCTCCCAGCTGCTGCAGATCCAGATAAGGTTTGTTTGAACTATCTGGATTATTCAAAAGCTAGACCCCTCTCCCAAATTTCTGTGAATTACTAGCAGGTCTATGTGGCGCCAACATTCTGTCCCTGATGAGTTCTTGTTCTCTGCCCTATCTTATGGCTGTTCCTTCATTTCCACCCTGGCTTGAAACCAAGCACAGAAGAACTTGGGCCCCATTCCACAAACATTCAAACATGGAGATGAATGAGATTTATGTGCAGCGACATAAACCACTTAAAACTGAGTAGTAGAAATGGTGTTGGGGAAACTGGGCAGCTACATGCAAAAGAATGAAACTGGACCACTATCTTATTCCATACACAAAAAGAAACTCAAAATGGATTAAAGACCTAAATGTGAGACCTGAAACCCTAAAAAGAGGAGAACACAGGCAGAAACTTCTTTGACATGGGCCATAGCAACTTCTTTCTAGATATGTCTCCTGAGGCAAGAGAAACAAAAGTGAAAATAAGCTATTGAAACTTCATCAAAATAAAAAGCTTCTACACAGTGAAAAAAAAAAAATCAACAAAACTAAAAGACAACCTACGGAATGGGAGAAGATATTTTCAAATGACATAACCAATAAAGGGTTAGTATCCAAAATATATTAAGAACTGATACAACTCAACACCCCAAAACAAATAATCCAATTAAAAGATACGCAGAAGACATGAACAGACATTTCTTCAACGAAGACAAACAGATGGCCAACCAGACACATGAAAAGATGTTCATCATCACTTAATGTTAGGGAAATACAAATCAAAACTACAATGAGATATCCACCCCACACCTGTCAGAATACGGTTAAAATCAACAACATAAGAGAAACAGCTATTGATGAGGATGTAGAGAAAAAGGAACACTACTTGTGCACTGTTGGTAGGAATGCAAACTGGTACAGCCACTGTGGAAAACAGAATGGAGGTTCCTCAAAAGGTTAAAAATAGAACTACCTTATGATCCAGCAATCATACTACTGGGTATTTGCTCAAAGAATACATGAACACTAATTCAAATAGATACATGCACCCCAATTTTTATTGTTTATAGTAGCATTATTAACAATAGCCAAATTATGGAAAGAGCCCAAGTATCCATCAACTGATGAATGGATAAAGAAGATGTGGTGTATATGTGTGTGTGTGTGTGTGTGTGTGTGTGTGTATCTATATCTGTATCTGTATCTATATGCATGCAGTGGAATATTACTCAGCCATAAAAAAGAATGAAATCTTGACATTTGCAATGACATGGATGGAACTAGAGAGGATTATGCTAAGTGAAATAAATCAGTCAGGGAAAGACAAATACCACATGATTTTACCCATATGTGGAATTTAAGAAACAAAACAAACAAGCAAAGGGGGAAAAATGAGGGAGAGAAAGAGACAAAGCAAGAAATAGACTCTTAACTACAGAGAATAAACTAATAGTTACCAGAAGGGAGGTGAGTGGGAGGATGGGTGAAATAGGTGATGGGAATTAAGGGGTGCCTGCGTCAGGTGGAGCACAGGGGGATGTATGGAAGTGAGTTACTGTACTGTACACCTGAAACTAATATGACACTGTATGTTCATTAACTGGAATTAAAATAAAAACCTAAAATTTAAAAAAGTAATAAAATAAAATTAAAATTAAATAAAATAAATAAAATAATAAAATAAAATAAAATAAAATAAAACTGAGTAGTAGATACTCCTTCTCTTAAAAGTCCTTTGGCCACTCTGCCTCATTGCTCTACTATCCCCCAAATCCCATGTTGTTTTATGCAAAGGCAGGTGGTAGAGCACTTAGGAGTATGGACGCCAACCCTAGAGTTCATGTTCCAGCCTAATCCTCCTTGGCTGTAAACCTTAGCTCAGCCCCCCTCACCCCTCTGCACCTTATTCTTCTCATCTGTAAAATGGAGATAATAACCCACCCAACTCGCAGAGTTGTGAGCATAAAAGATGATATACGAGCCAACGAGCACATTGAAAGATGTTTGCCACCATTAGTCATCAAGGAATTGCAAATCAAAACTGTGATGAGATACCACTGCACACCCACTAGCACGGCTAGCATAAACATTTCAGATAATAATAAGTGATGGTGAGCATGTAAAGAAATCAGAACCCTCTGATTGCGTTACATCAGAAATGTAAAATGGTGCAGCTGTTTTGAAAAACAGTCTGGCAGTTCCTCAAGTGGCTAAATACAGTTACCCTATGACTCAGCAATTCCATTCCAGGAGAAAGGAAAACATACATCCACATAAAAACTTGTACGTAGGTATTCAAAGCAGCACTATCTATAACAACCGAGAGGTAGACACAGTCCAAATGCCTATCAACTGACAAAAGAGAAGGCTGTATGTCCATGTAATAGAATATTATTCCTCCACAAAAAGGAATAAAGTACTGATCATTGCTATGATGTGGAAGACTCTTGTAAACATTGTAACCTGAAAGAAGCCAGTCACTAAAGACCATGTGCTATATGAACTTGTCCATATGAAATGTCCAGAATAAGGCAATCTATAGAAAGAACACTGGTGGTGGTTAGGTCTGAGGGCCGGGGTGAAGGTAGGGAGTTGATAAATAAAGGAAATGGGGTTTCTTTTTGAAGTCATGAAAATGTTCTAAAATTGACTGTGATGACATTTGCATACTCTAAAAACAAATGAATTGTATACTTTAAATGAGCAAATTGTATGATAGATAAATTATATCTCAGTAAAGCTGTTTTTAAAAAACAAGATTTATAACAATGCCTAGCATATAAGAAAAAGTTCAGGTTCCTAAGAGGAACAGAGGGCACATTTTATTTATTTATTTATTTATTTATTTATTTATTTATTTATTTTAACAAGGTCTTTAACATTTATTCATTTTTGAGAGACAGAAATAGAGCATGAGCAAGGGAGGGGCAGAGAGAGAGAGGGAGACACAGAATCAGAAGCAGGCTCCAGGCTCTGAGCGGTCAGCACAGGGCCTGACGTGGGACTCGAACCCATGAACTGCGAGATCATGACCTGAGCCGAAGTCGGATGCTCTACCTACTGAGCCCCAGATGGCACATTTGAATGAGTTGTTAAGGAGAGATTAATAAAAAGTGTCTATTCCCAAAGATGTCGACAGGGTTAGGGGAAACTAGCAAAGTAGAATGGCTAATGGGCAAGGGAAGGGAATCCAGAGAGTGGGCTGCAGGAAGAGAGAGTGTGCTAGAGAGAGTAGCCACTGACTATCTGCATGGAGCAGGGAGGACCCAGGAGAATGAATGCCCCCTGGAGACCACTCTCCATCTACTGGGACTCCCCACCACCAGAACCCACAGAAAACACTGAACCACCCACTGAGGAGCCCAAGAGGTAGTCCATACAATTTAGACCCCAGGGCAGAGGCAATTATTCTGTGGACCAGCTTAGCTTTCCCTTTGTTTTGTTTCCTCCTAACTACCCAACCCTACGGCCAATCTTCTAGGGACAGCTTTTACTACTAAATGGTCTAACCAGGTAGTTTCTTTTCTTTTTTTTTTTTAAGTTTATTTATTTATTTTGAGAGAGAGAGTGAGAGAGAGAGAGAGAGAGAGAGAGAGAGCATGAACAGGGGAAAAGCAGAGAGGGAGGGAGAGAGAGAATTCCAAACAGGCTCTGCACTGTCAGCACAGAGCTGGGTGTTGGGCTCGATCCCATGAACTGCGAATTCATAATCAGAGCCGAAATCAAGAGCTGGGTGCTTAACCAACTCAGCCACCAGGCGCCCCTAATGAGGTAGTTTCTTAAAGATTATTTGCTTACTAAGAGATGTGGGTATTTTCTTGTTACAAAATATTTGCAGCCTTTGGAAAAGGTGCCCTGCAAACATTCCTTACGGTAGCTGGAGAAGGAAAACTCAAACATCAGAATGTTTCTCCCAGGGTCTCCACAGAAGGGCTGACTTATGGGGTGGCACCCTTGCTTTGCAGCCCAAAGTAGGAAGTAACCAAAGTGTGTGTTGAAAAGAGACAGATTCTCAATTTCACTTTCTAGTAAGCATACCTACAGCTGCCTGTATTTATTCCTCCCAGGAGCTATTTCCTCCTGGAGGTGTGACGCCATGCTGATAAATTGGTGAATCCATATTTGAGTTAAGGTCTGAGCAGAAAGGGAGTGTGGCAACCCGTTATGGGGTGAATGGTGGCTCCCACCCCCGAATCCATATGTTGAATTCCTAACCCCTGGTACTTAGAATGTAATTAATTTGGAGATAGTGCCTTTAAAGAATAATTAAAGTAAAATGACACATTATGAGTTTTGTCTTTGTCAGAAGAGGATATTAGGACAGAGACAGACAGAGAGGAAGGACCCCCTGAAGACAAGACAGAAGGTGGCTGCACACCAAGGAGAGAGGCCTCAGAAGAAACCAGCCCCATGGATACCTTCTTCTTGGATTTTTAGCTTCTGGAATTGAAAACAGATTTCTGTTTAAGTGACCTAGTCTGTGATGCTTTGTTACGGCAGCCCTAGCATGGTGGTGGTGGTGTGTGTGGTGGCGGCAGGGGTGGCGGCGGTGTGTGTGTGGTGGTGGTGGTGGTGGTGGTGGTGTGTGTGGTGGTGTGTGGTGGTGCAGGTGGTGGTGGCAGTGGTGTGTGCGTGTTGGTGGTGGTGGTGGTGGCGGTGGTGTGTGTGTTGGTGGTGGTGGTGTGTATGGTGGTGTGTATGGTGGTGTGTATGGTGGTGTGTATGGTGATGGTGGTGGTGGTGGTGCTGTGTATGGTGGTGTATATGGTGGTGGTGGTGTGTGTGTTGTTGGTGGTGGTGGTGTGTATGGTGGTGTGTATGGTGATGGTGGTGGTGGTGTGTATGGTGGTGTGTATGGTGATGGTGGTGGTGGTGGTGCTGTGTATGGTGGTGTATATGGTGGTGGTGGTGTGTGTGTTGGTGGTGGTGGTGGTGGTGGTGTGTATGGTGATGTGTATGGTGGTGGTGGTGGTGATGTGTGTGGTGGTGTGTATGGTGGTGGTGGTAGTGGCGGCGGCGTTTGTGGGGGGCCGGGGAGGGGGGTTCTTTGCAATACCCTTCCCAGTCTGGAAGAAATATGCCCTCAGAATTCTTCCCCTTTAGCTGCTTTTGCCTCCACTCCTCCAACCCTGGCCTCAACATCCTCCACCTCCAGGATAAGCCAACAAAGTTTTCTTCCTCGAAAAAGTTGCTTCACCTTTGCCCCAAAGCTCCCCAAGGAAGGGGAACATAAAAGACCCGTTAACTTCTTGGCAGGAATTTGCAGGAACATTTATAGCAATAAAAACAGAGCATAAATTAGCGTCACCCAGCCTTGTTTTGACGGAGCCTAAGGAAACTACCACACCCCCTTCACTCACGGAGCCACATTTCTATCCTGGTACGGCTGGGATTCTGTCAAGGAAGGGGCAAGGACAGAACTCGGCTGGCATTTCCTCTAAGTTCAGATTCCTGTGGGGGACATCATTCGTGAAGCTGCTGGCTGACATTCCTTTCCACGCCCCAGAGCCTCGAACTGCTTTTCTGACCAGGGGAGCTGAGTCAGCACCACTAGATTTAGTCTTTGCCTCAGGTTTCGTAACAGATAGAAAAAACCCCAGGAAATCTCTCTGCCCACCCACAGTGGCCAGGAAGAACTCTGTGACAGGTGCTCCCCATCCATCCCTCCTCCTGCCGACACCTCTTCACCCTGTGTCCCTGGAGATGGATGGGGGGAAAAGTCAAAAACTACATTTCCAGGATGCAGAGTTGCTGCTTCTGGGAAATGATTAGGACCCCAGGGAGAAGCTGCATTCAGACTCTGGGTATCCAATGAAGAAGACTGCTCCATGGTGCCAGAGTAGGGGTGGGTGCAGGTGGCGGAGGGGCTCACCAGGAGCAGTGAGGGCCAAGCAGACTCGTTCAGCCACGGCATGCCCTTGATGTACAAGCCTTCATTCCAGTGGCTCCTAGAAATCCAGCCTCCTGCAGGAAGCCTTCTTGGGCTTTTTATAGAAAAAAGAACCAGTACGGCTCCTGCTAGAAAATGTAGGTTTTCCCCTCCTATCAGCCCTCATTGCTACCTGTGAGATACACACACACACACACACACACACACACACATACACAGTGTGATGTTTCATTTTGTTACTTGTTTGGAAGATTGCTCATTCAGCCCCCTGTCGAGGTTCCAGGATGCCTGCCTCCTCTCCCCTCACTCTGTCAGAGATCACTCTGGGGATCTGCCACATGGGAACTGGGGTGATGCTTGGGTGATGGTGTCAGTTTTCTTTTCTTTCTTTCTTTTTTAAAATTTATTTATTTTGAGAGAGACAGAAAGAGAGCACAAGTAGGGGAGGGGCAGAGAGAGGGGGAGACAGAGAATCTGAAGCAGGCTCTGTGCTGACAGAGCCCAATACGGGGCTCGAACTCACAAACCACGAGATCATAACCTGAGCCGAAGTCAGACACTTAACCGACTGAGCCACCCAGGTACCTCGGTATATCCAAGGAACTTTCTTGAGGATGGACAATGGTTTGGAGAATGCAACAATGAGCAAGATAAAGTGGCAGTCCTCAGCCCCACAGACAGATTTAGACAACCGATGGGTGGGAAACTCTAGAGGAAGACATGATTAAGTCTGATAGTGAACTCTGATGATTTCACAAAGGTGATCATTTCAAGGGGGTCTTGAAAGATGAGCAACAGCTCAACAGGGATGGAAGTGGGGATTGGGCATTCCAGGCTAAGGAAACAGGATGGCCCCAAATTACTACCCACTGACCTTGCTTTTTCTTCCAGCATTTAGCTCCATCTGCAATTCTATTTTTATGTAACTTCTACTTGTTTACTTTCTGTCTCCCGCATGAATCTAACTCTCTGAGTCCAGGAAGCATGTTCGTCCCATTTATTGCTCTGTCCTAAGCGCCCAGAAGCATTCCCGGCACATTGCGGGCACATGTACATTTTTGTAGAATGAATGAATCAATGGGCAGTCCAAGTGAAAGGGACAGAAGGGAACTTTTATAAGCTCTGCAAATAATGTATGTGGTTTCATTTCATCCTTAACAATACCACACCCCCCCAAAAGACATCATTATCTGCACCTTGTGAATAAGGAAACTGAGGTCAGACAAAGGTAAGCAAATTTCCAAAGACCCCACACCCAGAAAAAGGTAAGACTGGGATCAAAGCCTATGCCACCCAGTTCGAAAGTCTGGAGTATACCAGGGAAAGGCTAAAAATGGCCTGAATGAAGTAAAAGTGTGGGAAGGAACATAGAAGGGAGAACGTATGCTCAGGAGCCAACAAACCTGACCAGACCTGGCCGCAGACTGAAAGGGAGAGATCCCTGTGCAGATTCATCTCCGTCCCCGCTCTGACCTCTCACCCGGCTGGGGTCAATCATATGGGGATGACAGGAAAAACATGGCTTTGGCCATTAACTAGCTGTTTAACTTTGGGAGAAATACCTAACTTCTCTGAGGATCTGTTTCCCCCCCCAGAATGGTAATAGGTATTAGCTTTAAGGGTGTCACGTGATGGTGTAGGTAAAGCATCCAGTTGCTCGTCCGTAGTAGGTGTTCAGTCAACATAAATTCACTTAGCTTTTTCCCACAGCCCCTGATGTCAACTGGCCTGGGCAATTCCGTTCCTGAGAAGATCAAAGAAGGAAGAAGTGTTCAGAGGACATCTGCCCTGGCACAGGTGTTGGAATGGACAGTGTCAGGAAGGAAGTGAGTGGCCAGCTAGGCCTGGGAGAGGTGGATGGCTAAGAGGGTTAGGGAGTATGCAGCAGAGGAAACTTCCCTTGCCGTGAGGAAAACTCCAGCCCTTCTTGGGTGACGGTTCAGACAAGCGCCCAGAATTCTAAGTCTGTGGCTCAGTCTCTAAAGGTGCTGCCAAAGCCTGGTGGAGGGGGGGCCAGGGAACCACGTGGCTTGGCCTCATGTCTACAAAATTGGTTGGATCCCCAAAGGAAGTTATTCATAAAGTTGTAATTTAGTGTTAAAAATGTTAATTTTTAAAAAGTTATATGCTGGGGCACCTGGGAGGCTCTGTGGGTTAAGCTCTTGATTTTGGCTCAGGTCATGATCTCATGGTTCATGGGATCAGGCTCTGCACTGACAGCAGGGAGCCTGCTTGGGATTCTCTCTCTCTCTCTCCCTTTCCCCCTCTCTCTCTCTCTCTCTCTCTCTCTCTCTCAAAATAAATAAAAACATTTTAAAAATACTTAATAAAATTTTTAAAAAATTATTTGTGAGTTTAATTATGAATCGCACCTATTAGAGATTTACCATTTCTTAAAGCATCTTGCACACTGCTGTACAAAAATTGTTTCCTAAAAGAAACACATTATCTAGAATTGTTTTTATAAAGTGTTAACTTATAAACAATTAAATTACACCACAAGGTTTTGTAACTGTCTGAATTTCTACATTTCCTATGTATTGGAGAGATGGAAAGAAAAGGAAGGAAGGGAGGGAGGGAAGGAGGAAAAGAGGGAAGCAAGGAAGGAAGGAAGGAAAGAAGGAGGAAGGAAAGGAGACAAAGTAGGAGAGAAAAAAAGGACACAGAGAGACAGAGAGATAGATGTGGGTCTCTGGGTCTCTCCAGCTCTGGAGAGCATGGCAGCAGCAGCCCAGAGGCGGCCAGAGAGGTGAGGGGAGAGCCCGCTACTGCACTTGTTTACTGCGCCACCTGGTGTTCATAACTCATAAAAACTTCAAGCTTCATCCTTAAGAGCGGAAATTTGCAGCGTAAAATCCCCACAGCCATCTTCTGAAACATTCTCAGAATCTCTTCTTCATTTACTTGGAAAGTATGAGTCTTATAAGCAATAACATGCCTCACAGCTTTCCTGTGGTTTTGTTTAGCTTTGTAACGTGGAAGGGAAGGTCTATATGTACTACTAGGTTAAGACTGAGCACTGACTATGTGCCAGGCTGTGCATAAGTGCCCATCATGGTAATCCATGTAAGTTAGTTATTATAACAACTCTAGAGATAGGTATTATTATTGCCATGCCCATTTTGCAGATGTGACAATTGAGGTACAAAGAGTTTAAAGAATTTGCCAAAAATCACACAGCTATAAGTAGCAAAGCAGAGATTCAAATCCAGGCAGCCTTGCTGAAGTGCCCGTGATTTTAACCAATGTTATGCCATTTTTCCATGTAGGGATGTGTTCAAGAAAAGATATCTTAATTTTTATTTGGCCTGATATTAAGAATTTAATTTCTCTGTGTAAATCTTGATGGACCAAGGATAAACAGAGCAGCAAAGAAGTTAAAAATATCCCTTCAATAATCCTCTGCTATATGAGATATTAAGCTTTTCAGAAGCATAGATTCCCTTCTAGAATGTCATAGAACCCAGAAGGATGGCATACAAAACAACTTAATTAGTATTTGTTTATAATAATCCCAAGAAAATATTATAATCCCCTCAGTCTTTTTAAGAGTCTGACAATTTAGGAGAGCTTCTCTTTAAGACGAGTAATAATAATTAGAGCTACTATTTATTGAGTGCTTGTTTTTCATTTTCAAGAAGCAATTATCTACAGACAGTACCTGACCTATAGTGGTTTGACTTACAATTCTTGAAAATTATTATGGTGCAAAAGCCATCACATACAGTGGAAACCATACTTCGAATTTTGATCTCTTCCTGAGCTAGTAATATACGGTAGGCTACCCAGTCGTGACGCTGGGCAGTGGTACCAAGGCGCAGTTCCCAGTCAGCCACACACTCAGGAGGATAAACACCGAACACATGTACAATCATTCTGTGCCCACAACCAGGTCGTTCTTCAGAACAGTATTCAATTACATGAGACACCCAATGCTTTATTATAAAATGGGCTTTGTGTTTGAGGATTTTGCCCAACTGTAGGCTAATGTAAGTGTTCTGAGCACGTTTAAGGTAGACTGGGCTAAGCTATGATATTTGGTAGATTAGGTGTATTAAATGCATTT
This sequence comes from Cryptoprocta ferox, assembly GCA_028646485.1. NCBI lineage: Eukaryota > Metazoa > Chordata > Mammalia > Carnivora > Eupleridae > Cryptoprocta > Cryptoprocta ferox. Next base: position 31,404,897 of record CM053562.1, read on the forward strand.
TCATCTTATGATGGATTTACCAGGACATAATCCCGTTCATAAATCAAGGAAGACCTGTAGTGAAAAACAGTGTAGGTTTTTGGGATCACGCTACCTGGGTTCAAATCCTGACTGTGTTACCTAGCAAGTCACTTCATATCTCCAAATTCCAAATTCCTTCTCTACAGAACAGGGAACATAATGGTGCCTACACTTCAAACAGGTGTATCAGAATTAACTGATTAAATACATATAAAGAGCTTAGAAGAGTTTTTGGCATATAATAAGTGCCCTCAAAAGTGTCACCTTATAGTATAATGTGCCAAGCACTGTGCTAAGCAGAGTACAGATAAAGCTACCTTTTTAAAAATTTAATTTTAATTTTGTATTTTAGAGAGAGTGAGTACACATGGGGGGGGGGAGGAAGGGGAGAGAGAGAGAGAGAGAAAGAGAGAGAGAGAATCCCAAGCAGACTCATCCCCATTCAGTGCAGAGCCAGACGTGGGGCTTGATCCCATGACCCTGGGATCATGACCTGAGCCAAATTCAAGAGCCAGACACTTTAAACTACTGAGCCACCCACGTGCCCCCCAAACCACCTTTTCATGCAAGTATCCCTCTATATAAGCTGTTAGCTACTATTAGTAAAGAGTCTTTATAGAAAAGAATTTTGGTGGAAACATATCAAGATATTAATAATAGTTACCACCAAGTAGGTATAGTATTTTGTATTGTTTTTCACAGTTTTACTTCTTTTTGCTAAATGAATAAGGGTTATTTTTTAATAAGAAGACCAAAAGTAAAAAACTCAGAAAAAAAAAATCATTGAAGGAACTAAGAATGGTTGGCTTGGAACTAAGCAGTCTCAAGAAGACATGGTAGGTGTCTTCAAATAGCTGAGGATTGAGAAGTGAAGAAAGGCTTGTACTGCGAACCTCAGGAACTGGACTAGGACTAACACATGGAAGCTGCCCAAAGACTTCTGCTTTCTAATCAGAGCTGATTAGAAAAGACACAGTGAGAAAGAAGTACCTCTTCCTTGAAAAGATTCATGTAGAGGCTGAAGACCCCCTCTCAGGGATGATCTACAGATGAGGGGTGGGTCAAGTGGCAGATTGGATCACAAGACCTCTGAGTTCCTACCGAACTAGGGATCCTAGTCCATTACCCAATTTTGCCTTGAAACACAGAAGAGATAAAGGGCAGGTGGTCATCAGCTTTCAGAGAGTTGAAATCTGCTTTCTTGCAATGATTTTTCTGCTACTATCAGTTTCCATTAAATCCTAGGAGAAGACACTTGTCCTCCCTCATATTTATGGATCCAGCATGGCAGAAAGTGACAGCAGTGATAGTACAAAGTCAGAGGCACCTTAGTGCTCACTCCCCACTGTCAAGTGGCCAGGGATCCACCCTGAAGTACAGTCCCGATGGTGGATCCTGCAAAGAAACACAAGAAAGAAGAGGCAAAGTCTTTGGACTTCAGGACTCTGTGATCCCATTTTTTTGGTCCTCTGAATCAGTTAGGAACTGCTAATAATAGAGGCCTGGCCTCAGTGGCCTAGACAAATTAGGGATTTAGGTTTTCACCTGGAAGTGCCAAGGGAGACCACGTAGGACTGGTATGGCACCTTCAGAATATGATCAGAGAACCAGGCTCTGCCACCTTCTGGACAGAGCTGCGCCAAGCGCTTCAGCCGTCCCTTCAGTGACCCAGGTAGGAAAAAGGGATGTTCCTTTCAGGCTTAAAGAGCGCTCCTCAAATGAGCAATGCTGAGGGCTCATTTCCCCAGCCACACCTATAAGCGGGGGTGGGAAATGTAGTTTTAGCTGGACTGAACCCCAACAAAATTCAGGGTCCTGTTAGTACGAAGTAAGAGGTGACTACAGGGCAAACAGCAGCCTCTTCCACATCCTCTCGGGTCCCAATTCTTCCCTACTTTACAAAGATGAGAAGGCTGAGAAGGGGCTGGTGAACCCGTGCAGAGCCACAGCAGGTCAGTGGTGAGGAGTATCAGCATCCAGCTCAGGGCTGGCTTTGAAAAATGACAAAGAACGCAAAAAGCAGGAACCCACGAATGTCTGCAGGCAAACACCAGCTGTGGGCCTGGGGCCAGCTCTCTGCAGGGAGCCACCCTGGCATGTGAACGGGCTGCAGAGGGCAGGGAGGACAAGGGCCGCAGGACACTGGTCTACATGTCATTCCCTGGGCTGGCCAAGAGGTAGACGGCTTCAGCCCCAGCTCAGCTGGGAGAACAGATGGGCAGGGATTCAGTGCGACTTCCCAATCAGCCAGGCGGCAGAACACCTTCCTTCTCGGCCAGCCAAGAGCCGAGCTCCTTCCCACCTGGTGGCAGCCAGCTGCAGAGGCCCGAGACTGAAGGCCAGGAGTGGCCTACGGATGCGCCATCCCTCACCCGATGTGAGGGGTTGTCAGGAGGACAAGCAAGTGCAGCGGTTTGTCCCAGCACCGATGGGGACAGCCAGGTAGAGCTGCCCACCAGGGGCAGGCAGATTTCTCTGCATGGGGCGAACCAGCCCTGACTCCTTTGGGGAGCACAGGACTGCTGAGACGGCCAGCCTATCTCATCGAAGCCTGGAGCTCTTTCTCGTGCCCTCACCTCCCACAGAATTAATGGCAATGTGGCCAGAAAGGTAAGGGGAACCCAGGAATTACACTGAAATGCACGCAATGTCAGCAGAGCCAACAGCTTCCCACATCTGAATGAAGAAAGCAAAGTCCTCAGAGCAGGGCGACGGAAAGCAAGCTTGACGAGGGGAGAGAAATGTGTGTTCCTTTGCACAAACAGGATGTAAAATGCACAGAATTTTATTGCCACTTACAGGGAAAGGGCCACAAGTTTTAGAAAGAACTTTCCTCTGTCAGCTGAACATGGTGGGGTTCACCAGGGAGGGAGTGGATGGGCCCAGAGGAAAGGAGAGAGTTCTCCTCTCTTTCGCCTTCCAAAGACTACATCAATTTTGGGTTATCTGTGTATCTGCTCCCAATTCACAGACTCTCATTAAAAGCTGACTGAAATTTGTTTAGAATTCTATTTAAGCTAGGCTTCCAGAAAAGCTTTTTTAAATAAGAAGTCTGGAGTAGGAGCAATGGTAATAAAAGCCACTACCGTAAGTCCTTTAAAGACGGGGAAATTGGGGAAGAGATTGGAAGGACGGGGCGGAAGGAGCAGACGGGCCAGCTGTGAAGGCTGCGCCGCTGGGAGGATGCTCCCGGAAAGGTGAAGTCAATGCCTTTCCATTACATTCCTCTTCGGCAAGCTGCAGGCACCCCACAGCCACCTGCCGGTTGCACAATGAGAATCTTCAGATGATTACAAAGAACTTCCAACTCCTGTTCCCTCGCCCCAGGCCTTCTGTCATCTTGAGGCCTTCGCCTCATCAAATCTAAACTCTGCAGCCTGAAGATCTGCTCATGTGGCCTTGGGAAGGTGGGCAGAAGGCGGCCAGTGGGCTCCCACACCACCTGCCTGCCCCCTCCTTCCTCAGCAGCCTGGTTCCCCATTCCCACGAGGGCATAATCAGGGCCAAGCACCTTCATGAGCCCCCTCCCCCCTCCTCCCCGGCCCTCTGGGGTGCAAGGAGTCAGCAGGGATACGCTCTCCATCCCGCCGGGGCCATCTGCACCAATTATAAGCCCTTTGGAAGCCAGCGGAGGGCTGTTTAGCTGCTGGTTCTCTATGATTAGCTAGTTCTTGTGTTTTGAATATTGCACATGGTGCAGCCAGCTGTACGAAGCATTCATGATTCAAAGCTTTTCTCCCCTCAAAAAGAAAAGTGCCAAGCTAGTTGTTACTACTATGGGGAAGGAAAAAAAGTTTAAAAGTCTTATTTTCTGGCAAGTTCCTTTTCCTACCTTATAATTCCACCTCTTCCCAGGATTAGGACCATTCTTTTGCCTATTTTCTATAGGCACATATATGCAGGTGCTTGCTTGCTGCAAATGAGCCTTGCTACAAAATAGTAAGATAGTATATAATTCCAGCTCAGGCATTATTGTCCAAAGTCCAATAAACTCTCTTCTCTCCCTTATTTGGTGTATGTGAGAGACCTGAGGTTAAGGCATCCTTCTAATGTAACCATTCCAGAGAATCAATTTTTTGCAATCACCTGTTTGCAGGGCCAACTGCTGACGCTCTCCTTCTTTCCCAGCTACTGAGCCAAGAACAAAAGCAGTGCTTTGTTCACACCTGAAATCCTCCGTGTTCTCACAAGGGAGAAGCAGTAGGCTGGCTATAAGCCAGCACTAAAATCATTAGCGATGCTTCATAAAATGCAGATTCCGGGAGCTGTATCATGGACTTAAAACCCAGGCTGGCACGTGCGTAGAGATCCAGAGAAGCTGCAGACCTGGGGGTCTTGTGAACAGTGAGAATGAAAGGCATGAGCTCAGCTGCAGCGTAACGAACATGGAAACATTAGAGGGGGCAACTGGAGCCCCTTCTTCCTCCTAACTCTGAACCAGGCAAGGGAACGCATTTCTTTTCTCATAATATACATGCTCTGTGAACAGCAGCACAGATCGGCCAATAACAGGACACTCTGTGAATATAAAAGGGTCTTTGTAGCATGGGTTTGGGAGGCTTATGACTGTCACCTCAATTTTCAGAACTTTAGGAACCCATCTGTATATGGAATGAATAGTTCTACCTTCCCTGTTGAGTGGCGATGGAGAGAGAAATAAAAATGCCTATTTAAATATTTAGCAGGAACACTACCCCAAAAGTGATTTTACTTTTTTTTTGATAAGCAATTTTCAATGTGTCCAAGTAAAAGAAAATCTGTACCAATTATGGGTTGTTCCATTGAGGATAATGGGAGCCAAGCATCTCACTGTCTGAGAAGGGCTACACAAAGGGAGAACACCAGAAGGCGTCCGTGGTGTCAGAAGTGTGTTGTGAATTCATGGTTTCAATACATGGATATAGAAATAAATTCAGATGCTGTGTGTGTATACATGTCCACAATGATAGTAATGGATTATAACCCACTAAATAGATGAAACTGTAAGTCCATACTGACATAAATTAACAAATAAGAGGAAGAGAGTAACTCTATACTGGAAAAGCCTGGCAAACAGTGCCTTAAACAAGTGGCCAGTTAGCAGGGCACACGGCTGGCTCACTCAGTATATGCGCCTCTTGATCTTGGGGTTGTAGGTTCGAGCCCCACACTGGATGTAGACATCACTTAAAAATAAAATTTTTAAAAAACAATTTAAAAAAGACAAAAGAAAACCAAGTGGCCAGTTAGCATCGTCACTGATGGGGCACATGCGCACTGTGTGCCACCTGGTGAGATGTGGTGAGGACACAGCAGCGCTTCAGGTTTCCTGCCAACAGCACATCAACTAAACCTAATCAAAGGGAAACATTATCCAAAATAATAACCAGCCTATAATTTTCAAAAACGCCAAGGTCAAGAAAGCCAGCAAAAAGCTGGGGTACTCTTCCAGAATAAAGGACACTACAAAGATACAACAATTAAAGGCAACATATAATTCTGAACTGTATCCTTTTGCTATGAAAGACATTACTAGGCCACTTGGCAAAACCTGAATGGTGGCCAAGGATTAGATGGCAATAAATATTAATGGCGGTTTCCTAATGTGCTATTTGTTTCCTGGTTACATGGAAAAATGTCCCTGTTTATAGGAAATACACACTAAATTCAGGGGTAATTTTTCCAAATGATAGGCCTATCAAGTTGGCAACTTATTCTCAAATGGTTTAGGTTCAGTACTTGCAATTTTTCTAGGAATATTTCAAAATAAAAATGTTTTCAGCAGTGCACTTCCTTTTCATTTTTATCTGTTATAGGACTTAAAAAAGGGCCATGATAATAATGAAGACAGTGACATGAAGACAGATGTCACAACACCAAGAGCTTCACAAAAATTATTTCTTGAAACAGAGTAAAGATTAATGTTATTTTAAATAACATGATTTTAAGTGTATATTTTAAAACATTTACTATTTTGAGTTAAAAAGATCAGTGAATGTATTCTTCTAGGCTGAATTAAAATAGAATATTTAAGATTTTTGCAAAACATGTGTGATCCAAAATTAAGATGATATTCAGCAGCAAGAAGTATTCCAATTTCTCATAACCAGTTCTCACAAGCAATGACACGTATGCCTTACTTTAAGAAAGCATCAAACAGAAATAGGCGAATCTGAAAGAATTTACCAAGTGTAATAAATTAGAGAATAAAATAATAACAGAAGAATTTATGGCTTACAAAAAGTTCCACAAGTAGAATTTTTTCCTTCTATCAGCCTCTCAGAGTTCTATTAGCCCCCTCCTGATCTCTGAAAGATGTGCCCAAAATTTGGTTTACATTTAACTTTGCAGGGACGCATGTCCTGAAAAGAAGAAGCATCCGGCATGATGCTGCCTGGTGCTCCTTCCTGTAGCAGTGCTTCTCTTGCATAAGTGATCAGAATTGGGTCCAAGTGGCACAGAATCAAGCATTATGTGTCAGGCCAATACCATTTCCTGTCCAACAAGTTCTCATCTTTCTCCAGTAATAAAGAGGTGGACGTTCTTCTTGGACTGTAGCATCTGTGCAGCCCGCTCCACGCCAACCACAGCAGCCAACCTCTGGGCATCAAACTTGGAGTAGAGGACAGTGCAAGTCCAGGTGGCTTCCTCTCCTCTGCTGGTGGCTCTCAGCATGTTACAGACTTCACTGTAGAAGTGGGGATATGTTGGCAGTTCATAGAAAATCAGGTTCCTGATCCCTTTTATGGTATACCTATTAGAAGGGGAAAGAGAGGCTAGATCTACTGGAGAAAATTTATGGAAAAGCTACCTAAGAGTCCGACAGGGGTGTCGAACAGCTCACTCCTGCTGCTCCATGCTCAAGGAGGAAGATAACGGCCCACCATCAAAGAGATCAAAGGTTATTTTGAGATGGAAGCGCTTATTTTGTGACAACATATTTGAATTCCTAATGTTTGGCTTAAGATAGTGATAAAATAAATTTGCATTTCTTGAGCCTACTCTGGGTGTTCCAAGGTAGGGTGGGGAAGAACAGTAGACTAGGATTAAAGATCTGTCACAGAAAAATTTTAAAGTAAACAGTTATAACTCAACGTTATCTTTATTATAATCAGGCAAAACAGAATGTTCTATAATGGCAGTGAAGTCGGACCCAATATGTAAAATGAACCACATGAACTGTAAAGGCGTTTGCATCAGTCTTTTCTTGTCATTCTGCAGACATGCTAACTCCACGGCAGATGTCCCATGTTCACCCATTTAAGAAATCCTGCCTGCGGGCCCATCAGGCATTACGGAAAAACAATTAGTTTCAACAGCTCGTGCACTTCCTTCCCTGCTGCAGTGCTGCACACAGTGGTGGGGAAGTGGGGGGGGTGCGGACCCTAGGGACTCACCGTATGGTTTGGGTCCAGGTCAATTGTTCCCTCTTGGGCCCCATAACAGAAGATTTTATAGTTGACAAGGTTCTGATTTTTCCTGCTAAAGCCCTCTCATACGCTAATATTAGACTCACTCGGGAATTCTATTTTATTCAGAGAGGATCCACTTTCCTTGTCTTCTTATCCCACGGATCGTCCTGATCTCTCTAGAGACCCTCGTCTTCCAACCGGTAACTGCAATCCACTACCTGGTTCACTTTTCAACATTACCATAAAAAAGGAATTCTAACGGTTAATGAACTTGAGTACACTGTTCTACCTCACTAGTTATCAAAACAAACAAAAGCAAACACTGAGTTCCACTTCTGCTTTGTAAGTAAAACACTCAAGAGAGCCCTGCTTCCACACTAACCAGAAAAAGCCTTTTCTTGAGCCTAGACAGCGTGTATCACAAGGCAACCCCGTGAACCGATTCAATGATGTACTGGTGTATGTTTAATAACTGGTTCTCAGTGGGGAAGAGAGGGTGCTGATTTGAAGCAATTGCCAATTTCTGTAGTGTAAATACTCCCATCATGGCCAATTTCAAACTACCAATGTTATGCTGCTAAACTTGGGAGCTGGGAAGAGATGGGCAACCAGATCTCATGAGCCAGCCCACCACTGACTGAATTCCAGAGTTACAAACCCCTCCGAGGAGAGAAAGGATAAGGGAACAACTTCACTCCTGGCAGAGTACAGGAGGAAGAGGGCAGCTGCCAAGAAAACGGGTAGCAAGAAAACAGCTATACAAATTCTTAAAGGGCAAGTGTAGGCCTGTGTGACAGTTCAGAATCCCTGGGATTGGTGGACACTCCGTTAGCTCACATTCATTCATGAGTTCTCTTCCCCAGACCTCCACTGGGGGTCCTGGAGAAAAAAGTGGGAGGCAAGGCGGGAGACCTGAGAGAAACTCCTTGGTGCAGACATGAAACCTCACTCACTTCCCAGACCCGTATCTATATGAAGTAGAAGTCTGAAACTGCTGAGAGAGAGGCAAAGGTCAAGTGTTGGGGCTGGGGCATTAAAGTCCCACCCCATGCTTCCTCACCACAAGACTTACACCCGGTAAAAAGCAACAGCAGACTGTCCCTGGGGAAAGAGCACAAAATCCATTCAGCCCGACTTCCTACACTGACATAAGCACAGGTCCACTACCACCGTGGGAGAAGCAGGAAGTTCTTTCCTATGAAGATCCCTTACAGACTCAAGGTAGGGTTGGCTGCCACGGAGTGCGCTGCAGGAATGCTGACCAGGGCCCCAGCTCCACAGCCCGGGACGAACAGGGCCCGCCTCACACCAAGCCGCAGCGAGAGAACCCCAACACCACCCCAAGCCGTGCAGGGAATAACAAGCAAGAACAGCCTGCTGCTGTGGAGGGGGCTCGAGTGGGGAGAGACCCCTCCTCTGTCCCAGGAGCACAGGGCTTGGTGAAAGCTGAGGGAAGATGGACCGTGAGAAAAGACCCACCGGCACCCCAGGCCCCACACTAAGCACTGTCTGCTAGGGAAATGTGAAATCTGTGGTTAGCCACAGTAATAATCCAAATCCTGACTCGATTCACAGCTCCCACACGAGTGGCCTGAAGAGTAAGAGGTATGCCTCGTTGTAAGTACTACTGATCTCAGCCTCTATATTCAACTGACAATTACAAACAAAGAGATGAAAAAGCAAGACAAGGACATTAAAACACCGAGGTATCATTTTGGCTATCAAGTCATTGGTAACAAGTGGGTAACAGGCTAATGGAGTATAAATTATCGTGTGTGTATTTTGGGAAGGGGGAGAGAAGGTATGAGGAAGACAGAGGGGGCGAGTAAGTAGCAATGTATAATAAATTTTTCATTGTATAGTTTTGGAGTTAACAAGTTTTCCTCTCTAAGTTTATCCTAATGAAATAACCAGACAGCTTTGCTACCAACTCTGCATGTGGATGTTCTTGGCATTGTCGTATATAAATAGCAAAACAACTTTTTTAAGAATCTATATACCCATTAAAAGGCAACTGAGCTACTTATATATCCATACAACATACTATGTACCATTTAAAAGGACGGAATACGCACCTCAAAGATTACTTATGAATAGAAAAGGTACCTTTACAATGAAGAGATCTAGCAGATACACTTTGACCTGATTACATTTAACATCACCAAAGATGCTATAAACATTATGAGCCTCTTGACAAGATACAGTGGAAAGTATACAATATCCTCCATGCAGAGCTCTTACCAAAAGAGATTTAATCTAGTCAGTGATTCTGAACTTCGCTGCACTATGATCACCTGTTTGTCTGTGTGCTTGAAATATCTATGCTTCGTCCCCATCCGCAGACACAGGGTTTTAATTGGCACTGGGTCTGCCTTGGGTATCTGGATCTTTAGAAGCTTCCCAAGGGGATTCTAATGTACAGCAAAGTCTGGGAACCGCTGGTCTAAATGATTAAAAAAATCAATTACACAATCCAGACTTTGGGACATTCTACAGGAAACTGGATTGGACTCTTCAAAAAATGTCAAAGGAAAAAAAGCAAGATCAAGGTTTCCTACGCTCCGCACTACTGACCTATTGAACCCGATACTCCTTTGATGTGGGGCCAACCTCTGCACTCTAGGGCATCCAGAAACATCCTAGCCTCAATCCACTAGAAGCACGAGTCCAGTTCTGACGACCAAAAATGTCTCCAGGAAGAAAACTGCCCCCAGCTGAGAACTACTAAGATAGACTAAGGAACCTTAACTGAACCCTGGATTACGGGGGGAAGCAGCTATAATGATCGTCATAGGGACAAAGAAAATTTGAATAGAGACTACGTATCGGACAACGTTACTACAACAATATCAAGTGGTGTGATAATGGTGCTGTAGTCAGACAAAATACTATTCTTGTTTTTAGGAACTATGTGCTGAAAGATTTAGGGGCTCAATGCCAGGAAGCCCCTGTACTTGTTTATAAATGGTTCAGAAAGGAAAAATAAGATGTGAATGGACAGAGAGAAGAAAAGACAGAGAACAGGGGTGCGTGCAAATGTGCAAAATGCTAACAGCTGGTGAAGTCCAAGCAAAAGGAGTTATAGATGTTCACTATCATAGTCTTACAATTTCCTGTGAAATGAAATCTTTCCAAATAAAAAGTTGGGGGAAGGGAGGACATGATAGAGCTATATACGTCAACTTAAAAATGCACCCATGATATACAAATACATATGCCAAAGTGTTAACATACTAAAATTCTTTTTCAATAAGCACATAAAACACATTAAAAAAAAAAAAATCCCAACAAGTACAGTATAATCCCAATTTAGTTTAAAAAAAAAAAAGTGGGGGGGGGGTGCACGGTGCGCACATTTGTACACGTGCACATATTTTTCACATAAAAAAAAAAAAGACACACCAAAATGGGTATTAATATCAGGGCAGTGAGATTTCATTTTCCTTTTTTTAACCTAGATTTTCCAAGTTCTCTACGATAATTGTATAACACTCTTAGAATCACAGTACTTATGAAACAAAACAACAAAACCAATTCCAGTAAGCGTTGTATGTAAAAACCAAGAAAATCTTTCTCAATCTCCCACAACAGACTAGGTATCTCCTGGAAATAGTGACCGTGGTGAGGGCCCCTTGAGAGGGACAGTTACTGTCGATTCTCCATAATCTCCAGGATCCCTTCCCCTACCTTCTTCCTCCCTTGGTACAGGTTTTGGGTCTTCAGTGACCCCTAGAAATATGACAGAACGGCTGGATGGGAACTTAAACTAAGGACAAGGGACATTCCAGATGTCTACCTCGCCTGCCAACTGCTAAAATAAATGAGGCACCCACGGCTGATCTGAAAGGCTGGCTTCTCCACATTGTCTATAAAGATGATCTGCTACTTCCAGAACCGGGGATTCTTAGTTAGGGGCTAGGGGTACTCAGAAATATCCCAGCATGCCTGGGTGGCTCAGTCGGTCAAGGGTCTGACTTCGGCTCAGGTCATGACCTCATGGTTCGTGAGTTTGAGCCCCGTGTCAGGCTCTATGCTGACAGCTTGGAGCCTGGAGCCTGCTTTGGATTCTGTCTCCTTCTCTCTCTCTGCCTCTCCTCTGCTCATGCTCTCTTTCAAAAATAAACATTAAAAAAAAAAAAAAAGAAGATAAAAGAAATACCCCAGCAGCCTTTTCCAACCCCATAAATCCCACCTCCAGAGTTTCTGACTGTGCCCTGGTTGAAAATTCTCCCTGCTGTGGCAACCCAGTGACAAAGCTCATGAAAAGGGTTGTGAAGCATCCCATCCTCAGGTGGGCCATCATGACCAAACGCCTATCCAATCCTAAGATTCAACTGGTTTCATCCTCCAATCCCCACAAATAATGAATCATCTTCTGGTTGAAAATGTTTTGCTAGCTCACAAAAAAGCAGTGATATTTCTAACACTGCCTACTTCCATAGAGAATATAAATACAGAACTTCAGAGCTGAACACTAAAGTTTAACATATGTGTTAACTTTCCCAAGGTCAAATCAAATCACAAAGGCATTGCAGATAAAAGCACCCATCATCACTTTGGTGACCTTTCAAGCAAAAATATCTAGAGTTGGAAACTTTGAGAAAATTAGCAGTCGCAGAACACTGAAGCACATTATTTCTATTCATCTGCAATGCAGGACAGGATATACCCATGAACCTGGTCCAAGGTACAAATCAAGTGGTACATCTTGGTTTGTCTTTATAGTGATTCGAGAGCAAAACAGTTTGGTAAATAAAGTGCTGTAAGCCAGCGGACTGTGCTGCCTACTTAAGACATCATGCCCTCTCCTTGAAAAGCTGCTATTTGAGAGCAGTCATCCCCCAGCTTAATTCATACTTGCTATAGACCATCGCACTGGGAAATTTCCCAAGTCGTCCACTTCACTTAAAAGGCTTGCTTTCATGTGTCAAGCTGACAGAAAACTAAGGGCTCTTAAGACCTGCTGAGAGCAAACTCCCCCAAAATATCACTTTCCAACATGAATGAAAACAACAACTTGCTGGAGCAAAGCAAATAATGATGCCAAAATTCATCAGCACTCTTTGGCCAAACAGCCCTGTGTAGGTGGCCAAGAATGGAGCCTAGGGAACACAAATGTAGCCATTTCTCCTCTCTCCACTCACAGATCACCTAGTCAGCAGAATACCCAAAGAGGTCATGTCAGGTCAGCTCAGCCCTGGTGGGATGCTAGAGTCCTCCCTCCCCATCTCGGTAACAAGAACATGTCTGGGGAGCACATCCTAACATCAGCATAAACTAAAAGGCAAAGCAATGCCAATGTGCATCATCAAATATGCTCTAAAGCCTAGAAGATTTCTGGCGTACGTGTTTGCAGTTCTCTGAGGAAAAGTGTCTCTCAGTCGTGTATGGGACTGAGAAGTAATAAAACAGCAAAGGCAAAACATAATCAGGAAACAAGAGATAACAGGATGCACTTTTCTATCTCTCTACAGATAAGGATTTAAAAAGGGCTTTTCATTTGGCAGCAGACAGACATGACAAAACAATAAAATACGTGACTTCGGGGGCAAAACAATAAAATACCTGACTTCTGGGGGCATAAAAGGTTGCAAATAGTAATAGAAAGCGAACTATTACTAACACTCTAATTAGAATTTTTGAAAAAAGGCCAGTCAAGGGGCATCTGGGTGGCTCAGCTGGTTAAGCGTCTGATCTCACGGTTCAGGTCAGGTCATGATCTCGTGGTTCAGGAGTTCAAGCTCCATGTCAGGCTCTGTGCTGACAGCTCAAAACTTGGAGCCTTGTTCAGATTCTGCGTCTCCCTCTATCTGTCCCTCACCCACCACCTCTCAAAAATAAGTAAACATAAAAAAAAAATTTTTTTAAAGGTCCAACTTGTTTTGTCAAAATCACATAGTGGGGAAGCAAAGCAAATTCTGAAATCATTAAATATTCAATTGTAAGCCCCTCACTTTTTGCCTCCTGCAAACAAGGAGTCCTGGTCTCCTTGGTCAGGAAGTGTGTGTGTACCCCTTCAAGACACACTGGAATTTTCTGAACACTGACCTTGTGCTCCGCCTCCACCTCCACAGACCACACAGTCCCTGATGTTTTGTCTGTGCTTCCACGGCAGGTCCCTCTCCCTCCGACAGTCACTTCAGTTGTGCTATCTAGACTTGTTCACCTCAGTCATGTCCTTCTTGAGGTGTACAACCACAGCTACAGGAAGTATCCCCAAGTGTGGACCCACTCCAGATCCACACACATATTATATCATAGTCACTCATTTGTTTCTATGTTTTCCAACAATGCCCATTTGGGGAGGAAGTCAGCCAACCAATCAAGAAGAGCCTGTCCAGTTCCAAAACTCTCTGGCTCCTCTACAAAAGGTGGACTGAAGAGGACCTTACAGCACTGCAAAGCCTACCATGCACTCAGAAGTAGGCCCTGATCTGCACTGCATTTTCCCCTCCTGAGAGGACACTCAAAACCTGGAGCTACTTTACCTTTTGTAGAAATGGAAGCGCTCTGTGAGAAGCAAAAACTGCTTCTCTCCTTGAAGGAAGAAGTGTCTGGCCCTGGAGACACCAGACTTCGGGGTGTACTCACAGATGTGAGTGAAGTTCAGTTCTTCCTTCTTGAAGTAATTTCGGAGACGCACAAAGTCAAAGTAGGAGGGGACATAGATGAACGTGTGAGACATGACTGCATCACGATACTGAGGCAAAATCTTGTTCACAAAAAAGTTAAACCTGATTTGGAAAAGCAAAGGGCAAAGTCAATGATCTAGAGATTAGCCCTTAGTGTCATCACTAACTGGATTACCCTGGGCAAGTCACAATCTCCTTCTACCTCCCCAAAAAGGCCAATATGGCTTACCTCATCACAAAGAGATTATATAAGGATAAAAAAATAAGTGCTAACACTATTCATCATAACAAATAGATGTGATGCCAGTATATCTCAGCACACCACTCATTCACGCATTCATTCGTTCTGTTGTCAATCAACAAATCATCACTGAACAACTCCCATGAGTCCCCTGACCAAAACAATGAGCAAACAGGGAAAATACAGAGAGAATTAAACACATGGAACCTTGAGGTTTGCAGGAAGCAAAAGGTGAAGGGCTTAGAGTTGAATATTTAAAGGTTTCAGGGTTTGCTTCTGGGCATTAGTTCTTGCCCTGAAGGGCTTAAAATTAAGTTGTTGACATGAAACACTCTGCGGCATTAAGCAGCGTAATGTAATTAGGAAATGCCCCAATCTCATGGGAAGGCTCCTGATCTACAGTACTGATGCTGCCACCAACCAGCTGGTGAACTAGGACAAGGCACTGTTCCTCTCTGGATTTCAGTTTCCTCCTCTGTTAATGATGACTGGGTTCAATTATCTCATCTCATTTGGTAAATGGTAATCAGTAAAATCAACATACAGTCCAATTCTAAATTTGTATGCCAAAGCCAAATCCCTCTCTCTGACCCCCAAGTGTCCAATGGGACCAGGAAGGGATAGGTACCTGTCATCAATCACTGAAGCTAGGTTTTCAGCTTCCATCCTCTGGAAGACATGTGGAAGCTGCACCAGGACATGGCTGATGGAGCCTGTCACTGGTACGTTCCTCACAGCCACCTGTCAGTAGTCAATGAGAGTGTCAGAAGGCCAGCCATGCCCACTGCTGACCAAATGCCATCTTCTCCTTATGCCTCATGACCCAAACAGTACACAGTACTTCATGAAGACCCAGAGAAACAAGGAGAGAGCCCACCTGGCCTTGCAGATTGACACAGTACTTGTTGAATATGGAGTTGATCTGAGCATCCTGCAGGGCCCCAAAAAGCAGTGTCTGGCGATAATACTTGGACCAATTGTTGAGGCTCCACATCCTCACACGAGAGAAGTCCACCCCATGTGAATCCAATGGCAGTAGGTTCATGTGGTTCATCAAATGCTTTGAACAGAAATAACACTACCATTAATTTTTATCCTGGATGTACCTGTTGGGCACTGCTAAGCATTTTATAAACCCCATGGGGTATATACAATCAACTTCCAAATTACACCAGAAAAATCGAGGCTCAGATGAGTGTGAATTGCCCAGTTAGGTGAACACTGCCAACAGAAAAGTAAGCTAAAACTGGCTATCTCTTGGATCTTTCAGAAAAGATCAAAATGGTACCTATAGGAATATTCCTTTAAAAGGAACTTCAGAAATGCTACCCTGGTCACTCTAAGGGTTCTTCAGTCCCAGACTTGGATAAGAAAAGAAATGACATAGAAAACAGAGCTGTTCTCCTTCAATGACACAGTCCTCAAAATCAGGAGATCCCCAGAGTCACAACACCTGCTTTTCCCTCAAATTAAAAAATATGACTCAATCATCCACATGCCTTTCTAGCTTCATTATATTTTTACCTGGAAATCTCTATAACAGATAACAAGTACTATAAATGTATTATTCCCGCCTTTATGAGTAAATGCTCCCCTTTATCCGCCCCAACCGTCCTACAAGCCATGGGACTACAGAAGCAAGTTCTCATTTGGCTGTAAAAACCAAACCTATGATTCTGTGATAAGACTATTCCAAAGCAAAAATGGGACAACACTGCAGAGTATGTGGGGAAGGAGGAAAAAATTACAGCATGAGTTACAGTAGGAAGTTAAAAAACTCTGTAAAACAAGATCATACATTAAGAAATCCTGAGCGATACTTCCCATTTCCTCTGAAGGCCAAACAAGAAAAAATAAGCATAAATGGTAGGAAGAATTATGTTAGGTAAAGACGTTCCTGGTTAAAAGGAATCAACCTACCAACCAGTCACACTGAAATGGTCTCTTCACAGAAGTGACCTTTAAAGGGAAGAAATCTTTGCTGGAGATAGGAAAACACTGATAAGAATTTTTATTTCTCTGCATAATTATAGACCAATCTGTGGGTAGAAGAGGGGACAAAAGGCTTTTTCAAACTGGAAAATGTGAAACATTTCCACTTCCAAACAGTTCTCATTTGGACTTAAATAACACTTTAAGAGTTAAACCACTGGAGTGCCTGGGTGACTCAGTCGATCAAGTGTCTGACTTAGCTCAGATCATGATCTCATGGTGTGTGGGCTCAAGCCCCATGTCGAGCTTTGTGCTGACAGCACGGAGCCTGCTTCAGATTCTTTGTCTCCCTCTTTCTCCCCCTCCCCCACTCATACGCATGCTCCCTCTCAAAAATAAATATTAAAAAAAAAAAAAAATCACTGAGCTTCCTCTCTCCCTAAATGTGAACTTTGTCACCCTAAATGTGAATGACCACCATTACCAGGACATGCTCCCAGTTCTGCATCAGGTAAATGTCAGCTTGATCAACGATGAGAAGCTCAACAGAAGACAAAAAGTCAAAATCTCTCTTCTTCTCTCCTTCTCCACCAATGATGGTCCTCAAGCCCAGCGGGGAGGCAATGAGGATGTCGGAGGAGTAAAAAGGAGCATAGAGTCGGATGCTCCTCTGAAGAATTGCCACGCCTACACAAAACAGCCAAGTGCACATCAGTTCATTAGTTCCCACCATGCCATCAGCTTCTGCCCTCTGATGCATGTTGTATCGTCACATCTTTCCCCTTAGTACATAACCATGTTCAAGTTGTTTTACTTACTAAAATAATAATCATCCCTCCCTAAGTCTGTGGTCCTATCTAGCTCCTGTTCTCTTCTTTTCCTTTAGGGTCAAACTTCCCCAGAGGACGGTCTCCACTTAGAAACCTCCCCTTCATTCCTCGATGCATCGCAATCTGGCTTGATTCTCAGCACTCCACTGAAATTACTCTTGTCAAGGTATCAATTCAATGACATTTTGTTTCTTGTCACAAATGCAAAAAGCAGCATATTGAACACATCTTCCTTGACATGTTCTTTTCCTCACTGGTGGTATCCATTCGTTTAACACTCATTTCCATTTCTATACCTATCTGGCCCATATCTATCTTTCCAGATCCAAACAGCTCTTGCACAAATCCCTGATTTGGCTCTAAGTTCTACTTTAACTCTACATAAGTTTATGGATAATAAATGAGTAAATTTATTCACCAACCACCACTGTAACATCACCTCCACAAAGATCTGGACTTCCAACCCACATCTCTTTCTTGAGCTCAAAACGGACATATAAGCAGCTTGCAGGACACTTAGACATGTTTAAAACTACACATCAACTCCCAGGGCACCTGGGTGGCTCAGTCGATTGAGTGGCCAACTTCGGCTCAGGTCATGATCTCACGGTTTGTGGATTTAGCCCCACATCAGGCTCTGGGCCAACAGCTCGGAGCCTGGACCCTTCTTTGGATTCTGTGTCTCTGTCTTTCTCTGCCCCTCCCCCGCTCACTTTCTCTCTAAAATAAATAAACATTAAAAAAAAAAGTAAAACTAAACATCAACTCTTGTCCCACTGCACCTAACACTACAGTCCTGCTGAAGTCTATGTAAGTCTTAGGTCATGCCTGGCTTTCTCACCCTGATGCCTCTGCACATGCAGTTTCCTGTCTGAAATCTTTTCCTCCACAATGACCACCCCTCTTTGTAACTTTCTATAAATGGCACCTCCATCAGGAGACCTTCCCTAACTATCCTGTCCTCTTTTGGAGTACAAAAAATGCTTTAAATGCTCCCAGAACATTCACTGCATCCTCTGATAAATACTTATCATTCTGTATTGTTTTCCCATGAGGCTGGATTTCCTTAGCAATAGGAACCATAACTTTTATTTTATATCCCTAGTTCCTAACAGTACTGGCACACAGTAGATGCTTAATAAATGTTTGTTGAACGAGCTTATGTGACTAATGAACATTTCCCCAAGAACGTTAACTCTATCAATATACAACCAACCAAGTATATGGGAGTTGAATGAGAGATAAGCAAACACGTAACAAGTTGGGTGGCGGTTGGTAAGTCCTGAGTGGAGACAATTCAGGAGTAGGCACTCTACATGACCAGTAGGAGGAAGTCCACCATTATGCACAAACACTAAGTTTATTCAGCCTCCCCTGAGTGACCCACTCAGCCCACGTCATTTCCAACTCCCCTGTAGCATCAACTACTGGCTATGGGTTCACTGAGACATTTCTATTATAAATGTGCATGTGTCTTTATATAGAGCTTCAGAGATGCTCCACCCTTAGCCAAGTGACCACCTCATTAGTCAAGCAAAACTCTCCCCTGGCAGACAAGATGTCTCAAATGCACCCTAGCCCTGTTGGGACAACTCAACCTACTGAGAGAACGCCTAATTCCAGGCTTCTAGCCTCTGGCCATGAGAACCTCACACTGTAGGTCCCTCAGGGTCTGAGTTCTGACAAGGAGGAATTACCAATTCGAAAGTGGTCATCGATGTTGCCGACAAACACAGCTTCATAATCCTCAGGCCTCTTCAGGTTGGGTGGTCTCTCCTCAGGATCAGAGCCATACTCTCCCTGAAACCTCTTTTTGTTGCTTACAATTATTTTCTTCTTGCTGTCGCCCTCGAGGAGGCTGATGAAGAGCTGGACCACCCGTAGAGCAGCTTCCCGAAAGGGCACCACGATCAGCACCTGTGGAGGAAGCCACGGCAGCCTTGGTGGGACCAGGGGAAGGACCGGCAGCTGCAGGTCAGCCTGCCGAGGACACAGAGCTGACCAACCCTCTGCAGAGCGGCTCATATCTAGATCACCCCTTTTGCACAGGATCTGGCTCGGTGCTAGAAGCTGAGCACCTCTCATATCCAGAGTACCATGTCCTGTGGACTTCAAGCTTATGGCCCCAGAGGAAGCAATTCTCAAACAGAATGTGGAAATACCTTTCAGGATGAAGTCAATGCCTGTAACAGCTGCCCGCTAGCAAAAACCCAATATAAACATACAAGCGGCAAGAGATGTTACTCATTTCTGTCTCCCATAGAACTTAGTATAGTATTTTTAGCCATAAGCAACAAGGGATAAATATACAGAGTAAATAAATGAATTAGATGTAGTAAGTAGAGAACAAATAAAGCTGGTAAGGAAAAAGATTAATGAATCAGTAAGTGCTTTTCTAGAATGTTCTCTAGTACATTTTTCAGAAATGATGATAAAGCATTTCTGAAATAAGATCATATCTCAATGGGATATACAGGACTTAAGTTTTCCAAACATTTCCAAAAATGCTTAAAGTTACAACTGTTGAGAACTAAGAATATGCTTGATAAATGATAAGCTTCTAACTAGCCTTCTATAAATATCAATAATGTAAACAGCCCATCAGATCACACAATTCATCAAATTCTAAATGTGCTTCACAGTTAATCTGCCTCATTCTTCTCTACAACTCTAAATGGAAACAGATAAATCTATAATCCTTATGTCCAAGACTCAGATGGTTTCCCAGAAAGGGAACCAGCACATCTGGAGAGGTGTCGTGATTCATCCTGGTACAGTGCAGCAGTGAGGGCCCAAGACTGAAGAGGGCCAAGTTAGTGTCCTAGTAGCCACACTATGTAAGTGTCCAGGCTTCATTTTCCCCAGCTTTCAAGTAGGGGGTTGGGCCAAGAAATGTCTAAGATCCACATCAGTACTAACCCCTAAAATCTTATTAAATTCAGTAAAAACAATCTAAAAAATCTTTTTAGATTCTTCAATATGGAGGTATACAGGCTAACGTGGTAGAGGAAATGGACAACACAAGATGTAGCCACTTAATATGAGTAATGTGGGCACAACTAACACACATTTCCTACCAAAAACTCCAGATCAACTGGAGCCTAGGCCTATGAACCCACATAAATGTAACCATCATAGGCAGTAACAACTATAGAATGGGAAAATAGGAATTTCTGTTTTCCAAGGTTTACACGTGTGTGTGGCTCAGTGAAGGGAACCCTTGGTTCTCATCCCATCTCTGCTACTTCAGCATCCCTGGTTCTCTTCAGCAAGGTCCTCTATGAATCTAGGTCTCTGTCCAGCTTTCACATCCAAGGACTGGATAAAAGGCTTACTAAGGTTCCATCCAGTTCTGACAATCACAAAGAGATTTATAATGGAGTGTCATTTATGTATGTTCAGGGTTATCTTTAAGAAAAACTATCATGGAAGTACCTGTGACTCACAAGTTTCCAGTTAAATCCACAAATCTGCAGTTAAAAACAGTCCACTGAGCTGTCTACTATACTCCCGACACTACCTGGCCCATCTACCATGCTCACTCTTGGACTCATTCATTATTCCAGTATTCGTATCATTAAACTACCCGAGTACCTGCTAAGTGCCAGGCACCTATATGGCAGTGCCTCGCAGCCTCCTTCTTGAGGACAAAGTTCTCCTGCTGCCACTCACCTTCGGCCTTGTTAGCCCTTGGTCTCTGAAGTCATCATCGTCACCCACCCCAAGTTTCTGGCTGCGGCGTCTGCTATTGTTACCAAGCACCTGGGCATTGGCTTTGAGGACATGATTTATTACATGCAAGCAGTACACATGGCGGATCTCCTCCCCATTCTTCAAGGCGGTCCTTTCTGGGTAGAAAAGGTCCCTGTAAGAATTCATAATTAGGAAGAGCTCTTTCTGGAGGGGTGTGAAGGGGCTACTTGATTTGGGGGAACCAGAGAGGAACTGGCTGTTGGTCTTGGTCCAGGTGGATTCCAGAGGCTTCTGGAGATGAAGTGACTTTAAGTCAATGTCCTTTGATGGTTTAAATGTTTCCAACTTCTGAAACTTGGATGAAAAGACAAGCTGGCCCAATATGGGCCACTAGGAAAGAGACAGATCAAGAGCTAAGTTAGAAATGCATTATAATATCTTACATTCATACAATTCTTACTTTATGCAACTCTGATTTACAAGATCATTTCATTTAATCCTAACCAACAACCCTGCAAGGTAGATGCTATAATGCTCTTCTTACAATTTAGGAAAGCTGAGGTTCAGAGAGATTATATGGTTCAGACAAACTTTATCCAGTAGAGAACAGAGCTGAGAGCTAGAGCCCAAGGTTTCTGACTTCCAACCCCAACTCTTTACTATGTCAGTGTGTCCCAAACTCCTCTGTGGAATATGTTATAAGGAATCAAAATTCACTGCAGAAAAGAAAGGGCTCCGTGGTCAAATAACTTTGGTAAACATCACAAAAGCTAATCCTCCTCTGGGAGAGTTACAATGTATATTAGATACAAAAGGTTCTGATGAGTCCTGTTACAAGAACTCTGTTCTACTTTATTTAACCTGAAGTTTTCCAATACTTGGACATAGAATAATTTTTTTTGAGATATAGCTATTAAAATCCTAAAGCATATTTTTGTGAGACACCAGTTTGGGAATTTTTGCACTGTAACAAAATTGCTGATCTCAGTGGGGGGGGGGGCGGGGAGACGGCAAGAGGGGAAAGAAATGAATGATCTCAGCAATAAGTTCATTTATTTTTAAGCTTATTTATTTATTTTGGGAGAGAGAGCACACATGTACGTGATAGTGGGGGAGGGACAGAGGGGGAAAGAATCCCAAGCAGGCTCTGCACTAGATCTTACAAACTGTGAGATCATGACCTGAGCCAAAATCAAGAGTCAGACACTGAACTGACTGAGCCACTCAGGCGCCAACACTGGGTCTATGCACCAACAACTGGGATGAATTTCCAGGGAATTATGCGAAGTGAAAAAGGCCAATCTGTAGGATTCTTTTTTTTTTTATATTTATTTTGAGAGAGAGAGAGACAGAGACAGAGAGAGTGCATACACGCAAGGGAGGGGCAGAGAGAGTATCCCAAGAAGACTCCATGCTGCCAGCACAGAGCCCCACACAGGGCTCAATCTCACAAACCATGAGTTCCTGACCTGAGCCGAAATCAAGAGTCAGATGCTTAACTGACTGAGCCACCCAGGTATCCCAGGGTTCTTTTTACATAACACTTTTGAAAGGACAAAATTGTAAAACAGGGAACAGACAGTGATTACCCAGGATTAGGAATTGGGAGGAGGGAGGGAGGCGTGGTTTTAAATGGGCAAGTGGGAACAAGAAAGAGCTTCATAGTGCTGAAAATGTTCTGCATCTTGACTTTGGTGGTGGACAGGGGGGACTTAACCCGGTACAGAACTAAACACACACACAAAAGATTAGGAGCAAAACCGGGGAAAGATGAATAAGACAGAAGAGCGTGTCAATGTTAATTTCCTGGCCCTGATACTATACCACAGTTTTGCAAGATGTTACCATTGGGGGAAAGTGGGCAAAGGGCATAAGGGAGGTCTTTATTTCTTACAATTGCATCTAAATTATCTCAATAAAAATTTCAATGAAAAAAGGACCAGTTCTTATAAACAGCATCAGGTGGTGGAAAAAAACTGCTCCAAATCTGAGTAACTTAGTTGTGAACCTATCTCACATTTCAAACAGCAGCTGCAGCAGCTACTGTTTTAGTCAACACTTTCTACATTATCAGTCAGTAAACTGAATTACTTCATTTTGAGATCAGCATTACTGTCCCCCTCTAACAGATGAGAACAGTGAAGATCAAAAAGGTAGCTTAACTTGCCTTAGGTCATGCGACAGCACCTCTCAGGTGCTGGTCTAAACCCTGGTGTACCTGCCTCCAAAGCCACTCTTCTCTGGCTCCCACACTGCAGCTTCTCTGGGCCTTTCTAGCCACCCCTGTGCCCCTAGGCTCTCCCAGCCCCTAGATCCTGCTCCCCTGTCAAGCCATCTACCACCAGCATGTATCAACGTTTGAGGAGGCCACCAAAACCCAAGACCATTGCTTTACTTGGAGCTTTACTTTGTTTTGACCAGCTGACCAAGCAACACTTACTTTTAGCTGGTGAGTAGTTTTGGGATTTGTAGCAACAGCTTGAATTTCCTTTTCTTTCAGTTCTTTGTTCACGTGTTGTAGAAATGGATCTAATTCAGAAATCCAGAATGTCAGAACGCTTGGAGAAAACAAGTGTTTTTTTTTTTTTTTGGTCTTCCCTCTAAATGACACACTTTTTCACGATGCTAACTCATCCTTTCTCCCATCTACTTTCCCCATCCTTTCTCCCAGCTCAGAAGTTTCTAACGGGTTTCTTTTCCTAAAGCACTTTTCTAATTGCTTTATTTCCCAGCTCAAAACCCTTGAAGAAACTTCTCAGTCTGAAATCTGGGGCACGGCAGGAGGTACACCTACAATCTCCCTCTCCAATGTACTTTTTGAATTATATGGCCCTCAAACTCTTCTGCCACTGTTGGATTCCTTCCTTCGATTAAAAATCCTATCCTTTCCTTCACCTCATTTTTGTACATCCAAATACTAACATTTAATGTTATCTCCTGACTCACAATAAATATTTCCCTGGAGCCTACCGTGCCAGGGGCATGCAGGTTCCACTAACAGGCCATACTCAGTGCCCTACAGACAGTCCCCCGCCCTGTGCCTGCCCACCCACTGCAATGCATACAAGTGCAGTCTGGTCTCATACACTAGACGGTAAGATCCCTGAGAGCAGGTTCCAGGTCTGATTTATCTTGCACTGCAGGACACACAGAAATGCTCAACACTCAGAACTGAGTGGAACAAATGATCCAAATGGTAGCACCTGTGCTCAGGCTTATCTTCGGTCCTCTGAGCTGGCCACCAAACCTTGTCTTCCAGTCCCATTTATTAAGAAGCAGAGAAAAGCTGGGGTGTCTGGTGGCTGAGTCAGTTAAGTGTCTCACTCTCGATTTCAGCTCATATCATGATCTCGCAGTTTGTGAGATCTAGTGCAGAGCCTGCCTGGGATTCTTTCAACCTCTCTCTCTGCCCCTCTCCTATGGGGAGGTAAGGGGACCAAAAAAGGCAGTCAGCACAAAGAACAAGACCAACCTGACTTGCCCGCCAGGCATAGGCTGAGAGAGAGTAGAGACCTGCCTTCACCCACCATAGGCAGGCCTTGTCCAAGTTACTGCCACTGGCACAGAGGTGTGACCAAGAGGCCAAGAGAGACTGGAGAGACAGGATGGAGTTCTGGGCCTGTAACGGGCTCCCTGGTAATGGGGACCAATCAGATTAGCCAGTCTTGAGTCTTACCTATCTGGAAAATTCCTGCTCCAATTACAAATGACAAGTGAAGAGTAGAGAGAAAAGTGCAAAATATTTTTCTCCCTTCTCTTCCTTCCCTGGTTAGGGAGAAAATCAGAGGTCGTCCCCAGACCCCAACTGTGGCAATACGCGATCTGGGAAACTAGCCTTCCATACTATCACCTGTAGGCTGTGAGACTACTAAATAACCTCCTGATTCCCAACACTGCCCAACCACTGAAAACCACAAAATACCTTTGAGAAATATTTCTTTCCAGCTCTAGATGGAGCTGCTAACCTGTTTTGCTGCTCATGCCAGTAACTAGAGATTTAACGTGGTGTATTAGCTCACAACCCTCCGTGCTAAGCTCCTGGTGAAATCGAACAATACACACTGCGCTCTGACCTTGTGATGTGTTCGGAGAACACATGCCTCCACTTTCCTCTTCAAGAAAATTGGTTTCCAGGCTGAAGAGTGACTCGTGTTTTGCATCCGTAAACTCCTCGGGGGACTCTTGTGATGTGCCGAGTGGCCCATCACCACCATTTCCCTCAGGGTCAGTAGGACCTATCATTTTGAGAAATATTTTATAAGATTATTTATTCATAAATATAATTACACTTCCATGGACCAATAAATTTAATTCCTTAGCCTAAATCAACACCGATGTTCATTATTATTATTATTATTATTATTTACTTTTAAGCAAATTCAGGGAAGACTTAAGTTTCAAAATTAAGCCTGACTGCTGACCCCTTTCCAGCTCTAGGAATTTACTGTAAGATGATAACTGAACAAAGGACACTAAGATGGACATGTAAGGATGTCTAATTCAGCATTGATAATGACCAGAAATAACTGGAAAAACTGATTTCATCCTTTTCTATCAATCCTTTTCTATCTTACACAATAAAATACTGTGTAATTAAGAAGCTAATATGGATCCACAATCACTCATGGAGAAAAGGACTGTGGTATACTATTAAAGAAAAAAAGCAAATCACAGAAATGTATGAGACCATTATACACACACACTCACGTATATGTACATACTTCTACTTCTATCCATAAAAAAGTAATCTGGAAGGTTACATAAAATGCTAAAGGTGCTCATCCCAAGACAGTAGAGATATAGGTTAACTATACAACCCTCTTAAATTTTTACAGTAAGTATATACTACTGTAAAAACTGACAAACTTTTCATTTTTAAAAATCCAAAACAGGATTTTTAATAAAAAGTCCCCTAAGTCTGAGGCAATAAACTTTTATCCCAGTAAAACTGATGAATTAAAATACTACGAATGATGACTGACACCTTAGAAAAATACAGATATTAATGAAAACAGGCCTTAAAACAGTGACTTATAAAAAGTTACTCAGATACACTGACAATGGGAGATCACTCCAATACAAAGTCAGTAATTTCTAGTACATGAACGACATGTATGAACCACAAAAACATGAGGAGTCAAAGCAGTCAGACCCAAAAGGGTACAGACTGTATGCTTCCATTTAAATGAATTTCTAGAACACGTGAAACTAATTTATAGTGAAAGAAATTGGGTCGTGGTTGCCTGACGCCAGAAGGGGGAAACGGACTATAAAGGGACAAGACGACACCTTTTGGAAGTGTTGGAAAATGTTCTCAATCTTGATTTTGGTGATAATAACACAGACGTATACATTTGTCAAACTCCTCAAGTTGTATCCTTAAAATGGGTGCACTTGACTGCATGTAAATCACACCTCAATAAAGTTGGCCTTAAAGTTAAAAGAAAAAAGTCTCCTAGAAGTCGGAGGGAGAGAATTCCTTTAACCTTTCAGGCTCAGCTGTTCTCTGCAGCCTTCCCCCACTTACTCTGGGCAGCTCTTCAACGCCTTACAACCAGCTGTCACATACAACTCTGCTGCTTGAAAATGTTGTATTTTTATGTCTGTCTATAAAATTTGGTTTCTCTAAGGGAGGGACAACGATCTCTTTGAGACCATCGCAAAAACATAATTATGTCCCCTTTCCTCTGAATCAAGAAAACTTTAACTAGGATTGAGGAAGACCTGGAAATTATAAAGCAAAAAAATTACGTCTGCATTCTTCTGGCCAGAGGGTCCTGTGTTTTCATCGGATTCTCAAAGGTATCACTGAACCAACAAGGTTAGGAGTCTGCTTTGGATCCATGTGCTTTCACCCAACTCACACAGCACAGGGCACTGTGCCCATGGGGGCCATCTGTCCTGACAAAAAGGATGAGCCCACCCCAAACACTTACTCTCCTGCACTTGGGCAGACTCTGCTGCTGTCTCTTCGTCCACGCTGACATCACTGTCACCATCATCACTGTCCATTTCTGCCTCGTCTACAGCACTGTCTTCTTCCTCTTCCTCTTCCTCCTCCTCCTCTGAAACATTCTTTAATGTGGCGAGTAGTCTGTGGTACCCAGAAACTTGCTCTGGTTCGCTCTCCACTTCACTTTCAGAACCTGAAGTATCTGAACTCTCTGACTATAAGGAAAATGGGAATTTTTGAAACAGAAACATATTATTCTTGTTTCCCCCCTATGATTATCATCAGACCCAAAGTAGAACAGGTTTGGACTTTCATAATAAAAATTTGCTTTTCTGTAAATATGCAATTCTATCTAATCAACCAGGCCCAGCAACAAAGTTATTTTAGAAAGCTAGCCTGGCTATGATTCTACAATCTTTTCATCTTCTTTGAACTGCTAATGTTCCACATGGGAAAAAAGCTAAAAGCAGAGCTTTAGTTTAAAAGGAGAACTAATCTTTTTTTATATAATTTTTTTAATGTTTATTTATTTTTGAGAGAAAGACAAGAGCATGAGCAGGGGAGGGGCAGAGAGAGAGGGAGACACAGAATCTGAAGCAGGCTCCAGGCTCCAAGCTGTCAGCACAGAGCCTGATGCGGGGCTTGAACCCATGAACCATGAGATTATGACCTGAGCCGAAGTCGGACACCTGACCGACTGGGCCACCCAGGCGTTCCAGAAGGAGAACTAATCTATGTGTCAGATATTTAGCATGTTGAAAGGAACAAAAGGAAAATTACAATACGACAAAAGAATTTAGTGGCTTGTTTTTTTTTTTTGAGTTTGTTGTAATGAGTTAGGACCTCTGTTCAGTTTGCACTGTTTGTGGCTCCTTTTATGTTAAGTAAACAAGATACTCCTTAGGATTCACCAAGAGCCCTCTAGTAAGCCTCCTTAACAGGTTCGAACAGGCTAATCTCTCAGGAGAGTTTCAAACTCTGGTTACTATGTTAGTTATCACAGTGGCATTTTAACAGACGTCTGCATTCAAAACTATACACTATTAAAACATAACTAACGGGGCGCCTGGGTGGGTCAGTCAGTTGAGTGTCTGGCCTCGGCTCAGGTCATGATCTCGCAGTTCGTGGGTTCAAGCCCGGAATCAGGCTCTGTGCTAACAGCTCAGAGCCTGGAGCCTGTCTTTGGATTCTGCCTCTCCCTCTCTCTCTGACCCTCCCCTGCTCACACTGTCTCTCTCTCTCTCTCTCTCTCTCTCTCTCTCTCTCTCAAAAGTAAATAAAACATTAAAAAAATTTTTTTAATAAAATAAAATAAAACAACAGGTTACGTCTAAAATTGAAAGGAGTGGAAAATGTAGCCAGACTTCATTATTATTATATATAATCTTAAAACAACCCAGAACCAACTAGTACAAAAAAAAGTATAAAAGCATTACCGGTTGATAAATCTGTGGTTTTGCTTCCTTTCCTGAAACCCTGAGAAGAAACAAGTAATGTTATACTCTACTAGCATGTAGCAATTAGTAACAAGTCTAATAATACAACTTTATTTTTATTTTACTTTATTTTGAGAAAGAGAGAGAGAGGGAGAGAGGGAAGGAGAGAGGGAGGGAGAGTGGGAGGGAGCTCAAGCAGGGGAGAGGGGCAGAGAGAGGGGTCTTAAGCAGGCTCCATGCTCAGCGTAGAGCCCAATGCAAGGCTCGATCCCACAACTCGAATGTTAATCAAGAGTTGAACGCTCAACCAACTGAACCACCCAGGTGCCCATAATGACACAACTTCAAATGAAAAAGGCAGGATATACTATTATAAATACATAACTATAGCCATGTAAAAACTATGTATGCTCTTGGACAGGGATTGTAAGAATGTAACAAACTGCTAATAATCGACAAATGAAAAGTTTAACGTCACAGTGACAAACAGAGTACCTTGCTCTCATCCGAAAGAAGCATCAATTTAGCAAATAAGAAACCTTTTCTAGCACATTTCTTAATTACAGTGTCCCCAATTGCTGATGAAGTGGCCCGAAGTGGAGCGACTGGGGAGGATTAAGATCATCACTGAGAGTCTGGACACTCAAAGGAAACCACAACTACCCATACCCCGGTTTCCTCATTGTAATTGGATAAACCAGTGATGTCGAAGGGCCCAAGCAACTCCTTAAAAGCCCAAACGCCAAAATCAATCTTAAAAACCCCTAACAGTAAAAAGAGCAGCCCCCCACCCCCCAGGGGGCGTGCGGTCTAATATAAAGCTAAGCGATCAACAAAAGGCAGGAAGGAAGACCCACGAAGAAACCCATCTCAGGCGGGATGCAGCCGGGGAAGCGCGGGAAGGGGTTGGGGGACGCCCCAGGGAGACCGGCGGACCCAACCGGGGAAAAGCCAGGGACACCGCGGGCGCCGGCAGTGCCCCTCGATACCTGTCATAGAAGGGATGCTCCTCGCCGAAATCCCGAAGGTGCTTCTTCTGCTTTTTAGTCAGGGTGTTGAGCAGCTGGCTCTGGCTCCGGCTCCCGCGTTTGCCCATAGCAAAAACGTCAAGGTCGCCCACCTTCAGGAGCCGCGTTTCCCACCTGGAATTTGTCTCAACTCACTCACGCGAGGTCGCCCACGGCGCTTTACGGCGGAAGCACGTTGCCATAAAGCAGAGCCGTTTTACGTCGCGCTTGTACGACAGGCAAAGTTTGAACTTCCTGGTCTCGATTCCGCCCCCTAGCGAGACTCTTTGGAAGCACATGCCGGCGTGCCTATTCTCTCAGTTCCAGAACGTTGGCCGGCGGGCTTGGGGCTCAGGGGTGCGTAGATAGGTAGGCGTGCTTTGTCCTTCCGCTTTGGTTGTGGGAATCCTCCCACGTAAACGTGTAGTAGCGGAGGTGGTTGAATGCCCTGACTTTATATTATGATATAATAAAAATTCCAACCAATATATAAGGGTGCTGGCACGTCTCACTTCATTGTCACAGCAGTACGCACACAAAGAGGTCCTGTTAATAAGCCTGATATTGCAGATGAGGAAACTGATGCTTAGTAAACGTTAAACACACACACACTAATAATAATAATAATAATAACAAGAAAAGAAAACGTTACAAACTAGCAACAGAGGATGGGGAACTTCGACACCACCACAGTTTTACACACTAGGATCAACCACCTGTGTATGCTGTATCAAGAATGGGGACATAAGGCTGAGATACCAGCCCTCTCCCGACTCCCTTGTTTTCTGAAAGTATTGGAAGAGCCCCTGGAAATAAATCTATTCCTACATTCATCATGTTAGGAGAGCAGAAACACACCCAGTGAAGTAAAGTGACTTTCCTAAAATCACCCAGAGTCAATGTTAGAGAATGCCATGAAACTCGAGGGTCTCAAAACTGAACTTGGGCAAAGGGAATGGAAAAACTTTTAAGGTGGTGTGACCCTTCTATATCTTGGTGGTGGCAGTGGTATACAATTACCAAAATTAAACTATACATTTAAAATTGGTGAGTTTTAATGTATGTAAATAATAACCTCAATAGTAAAGAGGAGAAAGCACAAAACAAAACTAGACTCCATACTTCAGGAATAGGCATAGGTGTACAGGGCTTCTGGAGTTCACGGGATAAACACAGTAACTTTTTTTTTTCCCCTAATGATAATATAGTGTCATGTTCTACAAAAACAAAGTGCTAAATCATAGATTGCAGAATTCCTCTGAATATTTAATGTAAAATGGGAGCCATCAAAGAGAGTGTTCCCTTAGCTCTGCTATTATGGGTGCTTCTGTGGGAAAATTTGAGCTTTGACTGATACCATGTCTCCCATGGAGAAATTGTACTAGAACTACTAGAATCGTATTCTTGGTTCTAGTGACCATCTACTGCTCCTAATTAGATTCTGGGAGGTTGGGGTGGGGTAGGGAGGGCAGAGGAAGGCCTATCAAGAAAATGTGCAAACATCCAGTGGTGTCAGCAGCTGGCCCAGCCAAGGAAACCATAAACAAACACACATCTGTCTTCTGTCTAATTTCAAGATAAAAGGTATACTTATGTCAACAAAAGGCTGTTTGCAAAATGTCATCATATATTTTAAGGCACTAACCACAGTATAATCTGGCTGTAACAATAAAGTCATACTTTGTTTTCCCTCCCAACCTGTCCGGAGTGCTCCAGCTTCTCTCCCCAGCGGCAATCCGTTCCTTGGTGTCCTTCCAGAGAGCTTCTATAAAAAGCTATACTCTGGAGCACTTGAGATGACTCCTTACTGTCTCCTGGTTTCCACATCCTTGTGGTCTTGTGGACAGGTCTAGACTGTTCTCGGGTTCAGGCAAAACTGTGCCTCGCCCCACCCAAACAGTCTCATCATTGGCTCACTAGACAATGAAAAAAGACTCCTTCTTCTCCTAAAAATATTTATACTAGACTTTAACAACGTAAAAGGGGAGGCTTTGTGAAATTTTAACTTGAGAATCCAAATTTTAAACATTTTTTTCATGCCTCCAGTGAAAGTTCTCCTAGTAAAAACCCACACAAAGAAGATGCATGAGCCAACTAGTGAAGGCTCTGGGAAAATCATAATAAAGGCCAAATGTGTTCTCCTTTCTTCTTCCCACACTCAGCCCTTACTTTTCCCTCCTCCAAGATTTTCTTTAATGTTTATCCTCAGGCATTCAGTATTTTCAGGGGTAAACACAGCTCAGGAAATAATCTTTTAAGTAGTGTGGAGAGATATTAATGGATTAATGTAACTTTTCCCAGGATATTTGCAATTCCCCAGAGACTCCCTAGGATAATGATCTCAAAAGGTGGGAGAGAAATGGCTGTACCATAAGACAAGAATATCAGAATATTCAGGAAGGTTAACACCTTTAAAAGAAAAAGACTTTCTTTTTGATAAATTTCAAGTATATACAGACAAAATGGTACAATGCACCACCACGTACCCCATTTCTCAGCTTCAACAATTGCCAACACAAGGCCGTCTTATTTCATACATGCACCCATCCATTGCCCCTGACCTCCCCCACCCCCACATTATTTTTGAAGGAAATCTTAGACATCATATTATTTCATCTATAAATATTTTAGTATGCATTTTGACAAGATAAGGATTCTTTCATTTTTTAAAAAATTTTTAATGTTTTATTTATTTTTGATACAGAGAGAGACAGAACATGAGAGGGGGAGGGGCAGAGAGAGAGAGGGGGACACAGAATCGGAAGCAAGATTCAGGCTCTGAGCTGTCAGCACAGAGCCCTACTCTGGGCTCGAACCCACAAACGTGAGATCATGACCTGAGCTGAAGTCGGAGGCTTAACCAACTGAACCACCCAGGTGCCCCAAGAACTCTTTCTTTAAAAATAGCCACAATGGCAGGGTGCTTGGGTGGCTCAGTCAGGGTGCCTGGGTGGCTCTGTCAGTTAAGTGTCTGACTTCGGTACTGGTCACGATCTCACAGCTTGTGGGTTCGAGGCCCACTTCGGGCTCTGTGCTGACAGCTCAGAGCCTGGAGCCTGCCTCAGATTCTGTGTCCCCCTCGCTCTCTGCCCCTCCCCCTCTCATGCTCTGTTTCTCTCTGTATCAATAATAAATAAACATTAAAAAAATTTAAAAAATAGCCAATGGCATTTCGCTAAAATGATAACAATTATTTAATAACATCATGTATCTAATTTGTATTTAAATTTCTCATTGTTTCATAAATGTCATCCTTTTTTTCTTCACACTTTGTTGGTTTAATGTCTTCTGCTGTTCTTTATATTTCTTGCAGATAGGTTGCTGAGTCTAAAACTTTGATCAGACTTCATTATAGTGTTTTATATCTCCTACAGGAGGCGTATAATGTGATTTTCTATTATGTGTGATCCTACCAGCCATTGGTGCTTAATGTCTAAATTTACTCATTCAGTAGAGATTGCATTCCAATTCCATCACAGGGCTGATATCCTAGTTCTGTTATTTCTTCCTCATTCCCTTGCTGAACTATTTCTATGAAGACAAACTTCTCCCTAATCTAAACTTTGGCTACACAGGGGTACAGTTTATATAGGAAAGGCAGAATAAATGGTTGATTCTCTCCCTTCATTTACAAATTTTCAACACAAGGAGTCAATTCACTATTTTCTAATGGTGATTAATCAAGTTTTTGTTTTTATTTTTAGTATCATTATGAACTCACGGAGTTATACAAATTTGATGTGTTTTCATCTCTTGTATACATTATGGTGTATATGGTTTGAAAGAGATTATTTGATCTATAACTAAATATTTTAAGAGATGAATAAATAAACCACTTTCTAATGCAAACTACAAAAAGTTAGCAGATGTCTATCTCAGATTCTCAGTGGGGGGTGGTGGGAATTAGGAGGTGAGTAGGGGTGGGGGTGTACAATTTGAGGCTATAATCAGATACTGAAGATACTTAAGTTCTGAAACTAATGTGATAACATATAATAACAAGGGCACGTGGATTCAAGATACATTGATAGTGAGCCATATGTAATCCAAAGGTATGCCTTTCTAATGATGGAAGTTCGGACATCTCAGCTACTTATTTGGGAGAGTTCTGAAGAAAGTTCTTATGCACACCCACACATTTATCTCCTCTCCTCTAGAGGGCTTAAATCAGGCAGTTTCCTACACACAAGACCCGCTCCTCCACCACATGTATACACATGCGTCTATAGACACCCCAAAGAATTCCAGCCTCTCCCTGAGAATGCTAGTAGAAATTAGTATCTCACTACCCTTGTAATAAAATGAGTTTATTCATTAAAAATACATACTAAACACTATATGCCAGGTGCTATGCTAGCAGCTGAGGCTAGGAGAAAGAATAACATCCATGCTGGCCCCTTAAAGGGGTTTGCAGTCTTGTTTAGATATGGATAAGCATGCAGATCTTTATTGAAATACTCTGTGATAAATGCTGAACTAAGAAATGCCGATGCCCAGTAAGCAGCCAGGGTGGGGGTTGGGGCCGGGGTGGATCTGCTGCCATTGAG
Organism: Cryptoprocta ferox; assembly: GCA_028646485.1. Classification (NCBI taxonomy): domain Eukaryota; kingdom Metazoa; phylum Chordata; class Mammalia; order Carnivora; family Eupleridae; genus Cryptoprocta; species Cryptoprocta ferox. Next base: position 31,438,580 of record CM053562.1, read on the forward strand.
CATTTGTCGATCAGTCACATTCATTGAACATTAGGATCAAATTCCAAATTGATCTAGATTCTAGATCTTTGGCTGTATGAGTTGTTTTGGCTGACTTCATGAACAGTGTGTGTGTGTGTGTGTGTGTGTGTGTGTGTGTGTGTGTGTTCAAGACAGGATATGAAGGATATAGGACAACAGGAAATTAGAAAACTGTGTAGTCATCGGATTCCACAGCATTTATTGTGTATGGAGCAATATGTTTTCAAGGTGGAGCACATTTTAGAAAATGCGATTATGTGTGAGGAAAAAAAAGCTTCGTTATGCACTTTAAGTGTACTCTACATAACATAGAAATATAAAATATGAGTATATATAGTTCCTTCTCTTTCTATTCATCTGTACCCATAACAAGTACCCATTGTCAAACCCAGAGCCTGGAAGATAGTGACTTTTAATAAATATGTTTCCTCAGGTTTATTAGAGATTGATTTATATTAGGTCAAGACTAAAACTGAAATATCTTATCAAATATATCAATCTCATTGAGATGGAGCCTGCCATGCTGTGCTAGAGGGGAGAAAGCTTTACCTCTCCCCTTCTAGTGGAATATTGGTACAATTATACCCTATTTTTCATATTTTAGGGTAGGGCTCCGCATACATACATTCACTCATTTATCAAACATTTACTAAACAGTCACTGTGTTCCAGGCATGATGCTGGGAATCAAGGATTTTATCTTATTTATTTATTTATTTATTTTAATATAATTTATTGTCAATTTGGCTAACATACAGTGTACACAGTGTGCTCTTAGTTTTGGGGGTAGATTCCCATGATTCATCGCTTACATAAAACACCCACTCATCATCCCAGCAAGTGTCCCTCCTCAATGTGCATCACCCACTTTCCCCTCTCCCACACCCCCCATCAGCTTTCAGTTTGTTGTCTGTATTTAAGAGCCTCTTATAGTTTGCCTCCCTCCCTCTCTGTTTGTAACTATTTTTTCCCCTTCCCTTCCCCCATGGTCTTCTGTTAAGTTTCTCAAGTTCCACATATGAGTGAAAACGTATGATATCTGTCTTTCTCTGTCTTATTTCACTTAGCATAATACCCTCCATTAGACATCAAGGATTTTAAAAGCTCCAGCCTCAGATTTTCCCCTTGAAGGTCTCATAGTCTAACTGGAGAGACAAAGCAATTAATAAATAATTACATCATCATGGGCTAAAATCTATTAGGAAGTACCTGGCTGGCTCAGTTGGAAAAATGTGTGACTCTTGATTTTGGGGTCATGAGTTTGAGTCCTATGTTGGGTGTAGAGATTACTCAAATAAATAAGGTTTTAAAAAATAAAATAAAATCTGTATTAGAAAGATGTAGAGGGGTTCTAGAGACCCAGAGGATAAAGAAACTCATTCTTCTGTTGGGGGGGGGGTCATGGGGAGCTGCAGATGCTATACTGAGTCAGGGTTTCCCAGGTGTACAGTAGGGAAAAAATATTCCATGGAGAGGGAATAGAATGAGTAAAGGTGTAAAGATGTGTTTGGAAAATGGCAAGCCCATGTTGCTGGGGTGCATGGGTGAGAGGGGAGTGGTTGGAGAGGCCAACAGGTGAGAAGGCAGTCCATTAAAGGGCTTGCATGTCTTACTGGGGGGTTTAGACCCAACCCCACATAAGCTGAGAAGCCATTAAAGGATTTCAGGCAAGGGGATTATGTGATCAGATTTGGACTTCAGAGAAATCATAATGTCTGGTATAGGGGACAAAGGTATTAAATCTCCCTTTTTGATGCCTCCCCTGAGCAGTTAATTTGCCATCCATGCTGCCCACCAAGACTTTGGAGACTTTATCATATTTTTACCAAATACTTCCTTTCACTTCTCAACATTTTTGAAACTAGCATCTCAAGTGTCCCTGATAGAAGCATCCTAAGTAGACTATAGTGAATTCAGTTTATGAAATCCACACCCATCCACAGGTGGTCCCTGTGTAGGGCTTTGTTACAACACAAAGGCATCCATTGGGCCAGCCTAAAAGTCTTGCTCCCCACAGCTGTTAACTTCTTCTGTTCTCCCTTTTTGGCCTAAGAGATCCTGTACCCATCTACCTAACAAAAAAGATCATTTGATTCACATATGCTTGAGAATTAAAAAAAAAAACACTTATTCATTTTTGAGAGTGAAAGAGACAGAGCATGAGTGGGGGAGGGGCAGAAGGAGTGGGAGACATGAATCAGAAGCAGGGTCCAGGTTCTGAGCTGTCAGCACAGAGCCCGATGCAGGGCTCGAACTCATGGACAGCAAATCATGACCTGAGCTGAAGTCAGACACTTAATCGACTGAGCCACCCAGACACCTCACTTGAGAATTTTATTAGACATCCAAGTAGAGAGATCCAAGAGGTAGTCAGAGATGTGTGCATATCTGGGCTTCAAGGGAGAGATCCAGGATGTCAGGAGACCCAAGCACGTCTGGGAGTGGTCAGCATATGAATAAGACAGAATTAGATCACCTAGTGTAAATATAGAGAAGGGGTTTGAGAACTGAGCCCTGGGGCCCTGCAAATTTAAGAGGCTGGGTGGGGGGTGGGAGACTGTTGAGGAAGAATAAGCAAGGTGACTAAGAAGGAGCAGCCACTGGGGGAGGAGGAAAGCTGATATTTTCTTCCATTTACTGACTAATCCTTCTCTGGAAAGGTAGGTTTACAAAGAGGATTAAACAAACAAACAAACAAACAAACACAAAAGAGGTGAAGACTATGGACACTGGACTTAGATGACTTAGATGGATCTGGATGCAAATCTCAGTCACAAAGTGAGTTTACACTTTATATGTGCCACTGGGTCCAGTATATCACCAGGAGGGTATCTGCTTGTTGAGTAATAATTGTGCATCACTGCACCCTGGGAAATACTGAGTGCCAAGGCAATTCATGTGAAAGAATCAAACAAAAGCCCTAGCTTCAGGGAGCTCACAGTCCAGAGGGAAGGGGCAAGCCCTCAAAGCCATTCTCCATGACATCATGTTGTGATACATTCTTTAATGAAACTATGAGCCATGCACTGAGAGAGCAGAAAAGGGGAGTGATTAATCCAGCCTGTGATGGCCTGATTTGAACGTGATGCATTTTTTTCTCATTTGTCTTTTACATGTCAAGTTGCCCAAGAAAATCTTAACTCTTCCACCACCAGTCCATCTATGTGACAATTTATGAGAATTTTTTTTCTTTTGGAGAGAAAAAGCATAGATTGTGGGCATAGACTGTGGTCCTACTTTTTGAAAAATGAAGAATTACCATCTTGAATGAAATTGAGTCCATAATTGCCTATTAATAGCCCAAATCAACAGCAGCTGCTCTTCTGTTCTCCCTCTTTTGACTGTTACCAAATCACTCCCCAGTGTAGCTCTCACATAGCAGGCTAAACCAGGGAACCTATCACATCTGGTGTGGCTAGGCTTCAGTGATCTCAATCACTCATGAACAAGATTTTTAGCATCTTTGTGGACTTTTTATTACTCCTTGCTTACTTCTCTATGCTGGTTCAAAATGAAAGCTTTAGACATAAAATTTGTAACTAAAGATGTCCTTCCATGAATTTATTGTAAAGTCTTGCAGTGAAAAGTCCACCAGAGCAGATTGCAAAACTGTTTGCAGCTCAGTGTTGAGCACAGTGAACTATTCTACCCTTCTGCAAACTTATAGTTTTTCCAGCTCTACCTAAAGACAGGCCTTGGGTTTGGGATCCAGATGAATGTTTGGACCACTGCATCTTCCAATTCTAAAGTAACTGTAACATCAATCCTTTTGGTGGTGGCGTGAATGATGTGAATGTATTCGGGATAAGGCAGGTCCATTGGAAAGGGAGATGAAGGTAGCGTGGGTAAGGGTTGAGCATTGGTAGCTGGGATCCAAGGAGGAAATTTTTTCAACCGCCCAGGAATATACCCTGAAATCAATCTTTGCTCTCCAGAAAACAAAAAGGCCTTGAAAATCATTAAAAGAAAAGAAAGTCAGAGAACTGTGTATTCTTGATTTTAAAATGAAGGAAACTCTACCCTTTTCTTTTAGAAAAGATAGATTCGTTTCTTAAGTATATTATTTGAAGAATAGTCATTCTTCAAAGTTATCCCTGTGCTTCAGTCTTGGACTAAAAGGAGTTTTTTTAAATATAGGAATCCCAGTGATGCTGAGGACAATGGACTGAATGTTTGTGTCCACGCAAAATTCATATGTCAAAATCCTAACCCCCAAGGTAAGCGTATTTGGAAGTAGGGTCTCTGGGAAGTGATTAGTTCATAAAGGTAGAGCTCTCATGAATGGAATTTGTGCCCTCATAAAAGGGACTCCGGAGAGGACATAGTGAGAAGACGGCCAAGAAGAACCAGGAAGCAGGCTGTCATCAAACTCCATACCTGCCAGTGCTATTACCTTGGACATCCCAGCCTCAGAATGGTGAGAAACAGATTTCTGTTTATGGTATTCTGTTGTAACAGCTCCAATGGTCTAAGACATCAAGCTTCTACATGCATACATTAGAAGGAAGTACAGCCTTCCCCCTAGTTTGGCCAAATCTCTCAACAATGCAAACACAGTCCAAAGGGTCAGTCCTGGTTACACTCACGTTAAGCGGTCACTGCTGAAGCCTGGCTGTGTTCCAGGGGGCAAGAGCAGACATTCTTCCCTGCCTTCCCCTTCCCGACCTTGGCTTCCCCAATTTGTTATAGTCAGCCTTAGGCATGCCATGCCAGAACTAGCTCCCAATGGTATAGCCCTTCAGCTGATAGCCATTTCCCCAGGGATTCCCTCAGTGTCAAGCTGGATGGGTTGGAAGGAGGCTCCAGCATCAGCCTCATGCTGTTCCCAGAGTCAAATCTCCCCTCTGATGGGCTCTAGGCCCTGGGACACCAGTCCCAATTCTCCCCTGTCATGGTGAATGTCATTTCAGCAGCCTAATCACAACTGTCTGTCATTGAGCCCTTGTCAAGTTACCCTAAGTTCATCTGACATGTTCTGGTAACTCTGAATCTCAAAGAGACTAGACCAATAATAATATGAGCTGTTAATCATTGTTGAGCATTATTTACTAAGTGAAAGTTCCTATGAAATTAAATGGAACAAAACAGGAAGGGTGAGGAGGAGTTGGCCCTGCTGCTCCCAGATGAGTGTGTGTGTGTATGTGTGTGTGCATGCATGCATGTGCACATGTGTATTGTGGGGAAAGGAGCTAGCTGTAAGGACCAGTCCCTGAGGGCATATTCTTCTGGAGTCCAGGATTCTTCTCTGTTCTGATTTCCTAAGAGAGCCTAGGGTAAGGCCACTACAAAGGCATTGAAGATAGATTTTGGGTGACGGGGAAATTTTATAACATCTCACTAATTTGCCATCGTCAGTCCACAGTCTAAAATTCTTGAACTTTTAATCAGTTTGGGCAGTTGGGCAGTTTGCACTGCCAACAGTAACCACATTGGACATCTCTGTAAGTTTTGACAATCACATAACAGGTCAGAGACGAGTCATACGTAGGTATGCCAGGAAACCCAGAAGCTGTTTAGAGCCCTGGGAATCCAGAGAGAGACATAGATGCTTCTTTGGTCTAGCACAAACAAATTAATTTGGCACAATTAGTAATGCTGAGCACCTCCTCCACGCTAACCCTTTAGAGAAGGAAATGCTGTGGCTCCTTCTATGGAAGAGATGATATCCTTCCTGGGGAGAGCAGAAGGATGCAATCCTAGAAACAGTTAAGACAACAGACTCTGTCCAGAACCTCTGGGCCTGACCTTTAGCTGCCCTGGCTACCATTGTGTGACTAGCTACCTATAGGGAAATGCTTACGTGTCCTCCCACATGGTCACTCTGCAGCAGCAACTGATTCTTGGAATCAGGGAAGAGTTTGCTCCCAGGTGTCAGGGCATTTGGGTTGAGAGATGCAGCCGGCATCCCTTCTGTCTGGTCCAGGGCTAGGGTAGAAAGAGCAGCTCTCGCTCGGCTTTACCATTCACCAAGTGTTTTCAAACCAGGAAAGTTGGCACAGACGTGTCCCAGGAGAGGGTGGCTACTGTGCCCAGAGAGCTGGATGCCTTGGCGTGGTGATGAATCATCTGAAAAAGTAAAAACAAAACAAAACAAAACCAGAAACAAAAACCAAGTCTAAGTCAAGGTGGGTGGGATTGGGGACTGGGGCTGGCAGGGACGTCTACCCTAGTGCCGGATTAGAAGAGGTTGGCCATCTCCTGGGAGAGCAAGGTAGGTATTTCTTACAAGAAGTGAGGTCCCCCAGTTTTCTACAGGGCTATGGGAAGAATTGCTTGTAATTATGTTAATTACAACAACAGAACCTTTCACTTCTCAGGAGGGCTTTTCATCTTCAAAGGGGCTCCAGGATGGAGCATTAATACTTGACATGAAAGTCTTTGGAGTTTCAGAACTGAAGGCAGAGGGGCCCTAGCTATGTGGGGGCTGGGGCACCGGTGCTGTCCTGGAATGCCGATGCCCAAGGAATTCTCATGCTTTAAGGTGGAGAGCAGGTTAAAGCAGGGATATGTGCCAGAAACTGGCCCTCATCTCATTGAAATTGGAGGGGCAGAAGGAAGGGAGTGTCACCTCACTCCCCTATATTGGGACTCCCTGTTAAATCTGAATTTCAGATAAACACTAAATGCACAAATGCACTACACAATTTGCTTACACACGCCCACACACAGCTAGCGCCCTCAGCGGCTGGGCTTCCTACCTGATAGACTCCTACCAGAGAGGTCAGCAAATTGGGGCGTGTTCCCCGGGGGCCATAGGGAACAAGGGCTCCTCAGACCTGCCCAGACCCAGCCTCTTTCCCACCCCCATGCGGGAATGCCAGAAAGTCCTCCTTTCAGCTCTGTCAGGGCTAGAACTCAGGGCTGGGCTGCTGGGCTCAGTCCAGCCTCCCCAACTCCTTTATTTACCTTGGATTTGGGGATGAAACAGCCTCAGGAGTGGAATGTCTAAAGCGTCCCCTCCCCGATTCCCTCCCATCTTTCTTTCTCTGCACCCTGACCTCCATGGCACCACTCTGTAGTTTGAGCGAGACATCTGTGGCCGCCCACCCCCAACTCCCCAAACTGCTGGAATCACAGTTCTTCTGTGACAAAAACCAGAGCGAGATGGTCACTGGGCTGAGATGAGCTTCGAGCCCCGGCAGTGGAATCCAGGCCACCAGGACGGGTCTGGGCCTGAACTAGAAATGCCGCTGGGTTCCTGGGCTGGGCGGGAAGGGGAGACAAGCTGGCACTTGCCACAGCACAGAATAGTAACTGGGAGGTGGCGATGCCTGCTCTGAAACAGAGCGAAACTCTCAGGGCCTCCAGACACGGACGCACGGGTTCCCAGGCCCCTAAAGCTCCAGATCTGGCCCCTGGGCTCAGTCAGTTAGGGTCAAGGACAGAGCATGTTGCCTTCTCCACGCCCCCAGGACAGACAGATGGTCACATACATTTACATCCTGGGACATTACTTTGGGCCTGTGGGCAAGATTAACATTCCAAAGCTTTGGTTCCCCCTCATGACCTAATGGAAAGGGCATGAAGAAGTCAGTCAGATCGGGCGGGTGAGCTTCCCACTCACCGTTTACCAGCTGAGTGACCTTGGGTAAGACTCTATTACAAATTAAATTTTTAAAAATTTCCCCGACGTCCTTGAAAATAAAGCTATTGAAGGAAAATGGTGGTGGGCAAGATGAACCTGGCCGACTGGCCAGCAATGCTGTACAGGGGATTCCTGTCTAGAAGGCAGGGCACTGGACCACAACTGTTCCTCCAAAGTACAAGATGCTGGAAAGATTCCAGAAAAGCTAATATTGGTAAATCACCCTTAGAATTGTACTGGGGAAGAACTTTCCCCTGTGGATTGTAATAGTGGGTAAAACATGTTAGTGTTTCCTTCCCTCCTTATCCTTTCTTAATGAATGAAAAGTACATGAATATACGAATGAAGTATGACACACTCAGTTCTTGGGCATCATTCAAATCATGACCTACAGTTACAGAAGTATGTTGAACAGTGAACAATAAATGTTTATTGATAGACTAACTAACCTGTCTGATTAGACGAAAGGGCAGAGGACTGAATTTATGTCAACTCAGTAGATCTTATTAGAAATCCTGACTTTTATTTTAGAAGCTCCGAAGATTAGTGTTTTATTTCCCCAAAATCTTCATTCACTGACTCTACTATTTTGCTACCTCCTTCCATTTCTATTTATGCAGCAGCCATGCCCGGCTCTGCAGATAATGTTTTGTAACTAGTGAACTAGAACAGCAAGAGCTTTGAAGCTACTTGGCTACGCTAAGGGATTTGTCATCCAGGCACCTGGCCAGTGAAGGCCTGGTGGGTCCTTGGATTTGAAAGGCCAAGGAGAGAAGCTGCTACTGTTAGCAGCCCAACGTTATGCAGATGTCACTATGCTGGGGAGGGACAGGTGGCGTGTGGGCTGCCTCGTCTCTAATTCCTAGGTCTGAACAAAATAAGGGGAAAAACAGTCCCACGGAGGGGAATCAAAAGTATCCCAGGGGAGTTAAAACCAGGTGGCGCCATACACAAGACTTTGGTAACAAGTGGGAACAGTCCTGGGATAGGGGATGGTGTGAGGGACGAACGAAGAACTGTTTCTACTCTTAATTGATCTCCCCTATGAGTCATTTTATCTCATTTGAAGTTCAGAGTATTGATCTTGAGCCATAGTAGGGCCATTTCCCATGTGATCTATTATCCTCGGTGAGCCTCAGTTTCCTAAAGTGTTAAGGGGAAATACTAATACCTAACCTCTACGTATGCATTGAATAAATATGTATTGAACTGAATACACTGAATTACTGTGTTCCAGGCCCCGTGCCAAACACTGAGAACACAGTGGAAACAAGCCAAAGTCTCTGTCTTCCTGGAACTCATTTATACTCCAGCGCAGAAAACCCCCCAATGGCAGCTCCTGTGGGGTGTTTTATATGGCTCGTGTAAGTAAACATTTATTTTATTTATTTTATTATTTAAAATTATTTTTACATTTATCTTTGAGAGAGAGAGAGATGGGGGGGAGAGGGGCAGAGCGAGAGGTAGACATAGAATCCGAAGCAGGCTCCAGGCTCTGAGCCATCAGCAAAGAGCCCGATGTGGGGCTCAAACCCACAAGCCATGAGATCATGACCTGAGCCAAAGTTGGACGTTCAACCGACAGAGCCACCCAGGAACCCCTAAAAATTGTTTTTAAATGTGTTGCAAACGTACACAAAATTTTACATAAAGTCTAGATTTCCCAGTGGCAAAGCTGGGCCTGTCTTTCTGGATGGCAACCATCAGCCAGAGCTTAGTGTCTGCTCTCCTTAAAAGGAAAGCATTCTCTCCAGGTAGCCACAGCCTGCACCTTTCCAGACACTTTTATCTTGCTCAAACTTAAAGAATATTTTTATTTGTTTGTTAACTTAAAACCTTTCCATGCTCCCTGACTATAAAGAGGTGAAAGCCTGACTCTTTGATATGACATTCAAGGCCTTTTAAGTCTGTTTCCTGCTTAATTCATCTCTACAAATACTAAAGCTCCAGCAAATTGAAATATTCTGACCTTCCCTCCCACACAGTACCTCTGAGCATTTGCAATGTTAGTTTCTCTGCCCAAAATGTTTTTTGCTTCTATTTTTCTATCCAGAAAATTGGTATTGACCTGTCAAGGTCATTTTAAACGCAACTCTCCCCATTTGTTCAGACTTTCTGTGGGGAAGTACACAGAGAGTCACATGGGGTGGAGACCCTCAAAGATAGAAATGGTCCATTGGAGACCGGAGGAACAGCAGTTGTTTTACATCTTATGGTTGGGCTCAGGGACCTTCCAGTTGGTGACAATTTGTAAAAAGCCTCAGCTTTTCCAATAAATAGGAACAAAATATAAACAGGAAATAAAATAACGTCTGTAACATTCAATAGTATTTCAAAAAACACATTTGACTGGAGTTATTGATGCTTAGTAACCATCAGCTATTGTTCCTCTTGTGTTATTATTAATATTCCAAGCGGTGGTAACTTCATCAAGAATGGTAGAGTTGTTGGGGCACCTGGGTGGCTCAGTTGGTTAAGAAAACGGTAGGCCAGCAGCTGTAATGTGTGTTCTGGGAAGAGTCTATTAGGGCTGTAAGGTTGTGAAATGGTAATGTAGCAGGATTCTCTCACAGAGGTCGTGATACCGAGGCTTTTCTTTCCAGGAAGCAACTTTTATTCGTGCCAGCACCACTCAGTTGGGTTTGTACCCAAAGAACTGAGCGGCCCACATCACATGGCATATTTTTTTAATACATTTTCTATTTCTTTGTCTCCCATATATGGTAACACACATAAACATGCAGTCTAATTAAGTTGTCTCAGTTTACAAGGTCATGGGAGATGTAGGCACCTGGGCACATATCTAGGTGACCTTGAAGTCTTCTCTCCTCTTTTTCTCTCTCTTTAGGGAGGGGTCCCTACCACAGTAAGAGATGTGGTTGGAAAAGCAGACTAGGGCGAGAGAGGGGCCTTCCAATTAGACTCCCTGCTTGGCCTTTTTCTCCCTTCTATCTTAAACATAGCAGCCAGAGAGATGCTGCAAAACAAGTCATGCCTTGCTGCTCTTACTCTAAAGCCCTTAGTGACTCCTTATCTCTCTTAGAGTAAAAGCTAAAGTCATTACCTTTCAGACCTTGTATCCTAACTAACACTTTCCCCTAATTCCTTGCTCTGTCCCAGCCACTGAAGCTCATTCTGACCTTCCTGACCATCTTTTAACAGGCAAGCATGTGCTTACCTCAGGACCTTTTCATTTGATCGCCCCTCTTTCAGGAACCATCTTCCCTCTGCTATCTCTAGGGCTCCATCCAACACTTTCTTAGACCTCTACTCAAATGCCATCTTCTCCCTGGTTAGTCTGTCTAAAATTTTACTTCTTCTCTGCCCCCTCCCCTCCTTAACCTCTGTTGCCTTATTGTTCTTCTTAGAACTTATTACCAACCAATGTGCTTTACTTGTCTCACTTATTTATCTTGGATATTTTCTGTCTCCCTCACTAGAATCTAAGTACTAACAGAGCAGAAGTTCTTGTGTGTCCTGCTCACTGCTGTATCCCCCAGAACCTAGAACAGAGCCCGGCACATAGTAGGTACACAATTAACATCTGTTGGATGAGTAAATAGTTTCTGGATTCAATAAACCTTGGGAAGTCACAGAATGTTTTTGAGCAGGAGAGTGAAGGGGGTCAGAGCTCACAGAGGGCTGTAGGATAGATTAGAATTGGGCTGGAAGCTGACAAATAGAAGGTAGTCACAATAGCGGAAAGACTCATAAGTGAAAGTTTAAACAGAGAGGTTCAGTACCAAGAGAAGAAGACAATAGGAAGTGGTAAGTTTCAAGAGGGCAGGAAATTTGTTTGGCATATAGCAGGTGTTCAATAAGTATTTACTGAATAATGAATGAGGGAATGATGTTTGTGTTTTTCATGTGGGATGGGCTCAGGCCTCTGGTCTGGGTCTGTTTTAGGAAAGACCTGAACCTTTCTCACTCTTGATTCTGGGGTTCTCCTGGCCAGAAGTTACATGAGATCAACACTGAACTCTTAACATTGGTATGTACATCTTCACTTCCTCCCTTCCTGCTCACCCTCCATGGCATGCAGTCACCTTCTAGGCCTCAGCTTAACTCAGACAAATTGGGGTTCAAGATGTAGAAATTGAGGTGGAGTTCAGGCAGCAGGTTTCAAGTGGCAGTGACCAGGTCAAATGACCTTTTTGAATGCTATACTACTAAAGTTTTAGGTGACATGGAGAAATTAGTGTGGAAGGGAGCTGGTAGTGTGGAAATCAGTGTGCCAGTCCAGAGCCCCTCAAGAGCATGGAAATCCCTGTGGACATCATCTATACCTTTTGTGCAAAACCGCAGATTATTGGATAGGAGGCTGATCTAGGTTGAGGCTGGGCATGTGGACTGTGTTAAGAGAAAGTTCCCACACTGGAAGTGTGGGGGTTAGAGAGGGTGGAGGGGTATGGGATGGGGCTGTTGTTTGGTCAAAGAACCTCTCATTTACACCCTCTCTGGTCTGCCCTTCTCCTCAAAGGAATTATTCACTGGGTTCTGAGATCCACACTTGTACCTAGCCCCTAATCCAATCAACAGAAATGAAGTGCTTCATATCCTCCCTGCCCCAAAAATAAATATATAGTAACTTACTTCTGAATTCTCCAGGGTTCTATTAAGTGAATGCTTAGTGCCCAGAACTGCACCAGATCCTTGCCTAAAGATGGTGGAGAAAATAACATTTGCATAGACCTATTCTTGTTTTATTTATTTAATTTGATCTTCTTGTCCATCCTATGAAATAGTATCCTTGTGTAGGAGATGAGCAAACTGAGGTCCAGCTCGTTCATACAACTAGAAGTTGAGAGAAGGGAAGTTTGAGACAAGTTTTGATTAATTCCAAACATAGGTTGTTTTTCTGAGGATGTCAGTGCTGCCTCTAGAATTTGATCATAGAACTAGGAATTGTTAGAACTAGAAGGTTCTAACAATTGAAGGTTCTAACGAAGTTCACTAGAAGGTGATTGTGGAATTTGCTCAGCTCCTTCCCACAAAGGGGTTCAGGCTCAGCAACAACGATAAGCC
>CM053562.1:31451309-31813715 GCA_028646485.1 Cryptoprocta ferox
TTTGTCCTCTCTTAACCTTGTGGTTATACCAGAATGGTGGGGGGGGGGGGGCGGAGGGAAAAGAGTAAAACACATTTGGTCAATCAGTCTTAATTGAACTGAAGTCCAATTTCTTACCACATTGCCCCTCATAAGATTCTGTATCCCCAGATAACTCATTTTGCTGAAGTCAACACATGTCCAGTGCTCAGGTAGCTTACCGTTGGGCCTGACACTGTGGTAGGACCTGGCTCACAAGAGTTCCTGTCTGGTCTGTGCCTTGCTGCCCTCAAGAACTTGACTGAGGCCAGAGATTGATTTGCATGAGAAAAAAGAGCAGATAACCACAGTGACCATCCTTCCCATCCACACTTGACCAAGTTCAGAAAGCTTTCATGCCCACAATCTCATTTTACAGCGGCATACCATCACGGGGGGGATGTGTTGTTCGGTACTGCTCATGAAGTCAAAATAGGGACACTGCTCTGTCCTGACAGGGCAGCATATTTCAAAATCAGGACTGTGATGGGGCACTTGGGTGGCTCGGTCCATTAAGCATCCAACTCTAGCTCAGGTCATGATCTCATGGTTTGTGGACTTGAGCCCTGTTTGGGGCTCTGCTCTGACAGTTCAGAGCCTGGAGCCTGCTTTGAATTCTGTGTCTCCCTCTCTCTCTGCTCCTCCCCGCTTGTGCGCGTGCGCGTGCACACATACATACACACTCTCTCTCTCTCTCTCTCTCTCTCTCAAAAATAAACAAATAAACTTAAAAGAATAAAATAAGAACTGTGAATCTTCACATTCACAGGAGTTTCTTATTTAGCTCTTTTGTCTGCAGGGCCAACGGAAGCTTCTTTTGCCATGGTGGGGGGTGAGGGGTGGAGGTGGAAGTGGATTCTCTGATTGACACTGGAGGGGAAGAAGAATGATGGGAGCACCTCAGGGAGAGAGCTTACTTCCAAGTGATTTACAGGACGTTGTTTTTCCTCCTCTTCCCACATTCCAAATTTGGAATAAAGAAAACTATTCCTTTGAGGACACTTACCAGCACCTGGCTTAGTTCAAGGATAAAAAGAGAGCCAGAAACTAATAATTCTGAACACTTTACTGGGGAATTCACCTAAAATCTCAAACTGAAATCTGTTTCATTGCCTGGGCTGGAAAGTGAGATTCATTTATAAATTATTTTTGCTGCAGCTTCCACTACAGAAACCTCAATGAGCCTCGAATTTGGATCACATTCTGGGACCTTCTATAGAAGGTAAGAGACAGAGGAAGGGGCAACAATTCAGGCTGCAGTTTAGGCAATGTGTTAGGTTCATCTGTACCCCAATACCTTGAAACACTGGGATAGAGCCAGAGATAAATCAGGGTAGGACTTGGGGTAGACATGATGGGCTCCAAAACGCCTTCCAGAAGGCTGAATGGGGTCTGAGTTCCTCTGAGAGAGACCAGAATTGTATTGTTCAGCTTGATGTCTTTACCCCCCTCTTCAACAGACCCACGGACAAGTAGCGCCCAGTCTCTGGCTGTTACTGACTCCAGGGACACTAAATTCTTCACTGTACTGAATCACTGGGAGCAGTCCCAGTTGCTACACTCCCTGCTCTGCCAAGAAGAGTGGGATTTGGGTCACATGGCTTTATTGTCATATGTTTGGTATTGTAGAGGTTAAAGCCTCTGGGTGGTGAAAGAGACCCATCCTCACCAAGTAAGAGCGGCCTGGGAGCAGGAGAGAGGAATTCCTAGATTCCCTGTAGTTATAAATCAATGCCTCTGTGTTGAAACATATGTCTCGCTGCCTGAAACTCAGACTCACAAATGAGTCAGCAATGCCTCACTTGAGCAGGGATGAAGGGCAAAGCAATGGAAACACCACAGGCCCAAGCCACATTGGGGATGTCTGAATCTTAGGTGTGCTCTTTTGAGAACATAGAAGTGATTTCTCCAGAGCCCTTGGATGTTCTTATTCCCTAGACCAAGCAGATGAGGTGTATCTCAAGCAAAGAAGACTTCACAGTGGCCTATTGCCGGTCTCACCTTTCAAAGGGCCCAGAAGTTCCTCTTGATCTCTACCTTAATTCCTCCTGCTTCACCCCCTTTCATTGATTCCTCAGTAGAGTGACAATAGAGTTGGGACTTTGTTCACCATAATATCAAGAGTGCCTAGGTACATGCGTGATTTAAAAAATAATAAATTAACAACCAGTGCAGCACCAGTCAGTATACATTTTGGTTGGGATGCTGAGTGGGGTCCAAGTGGAAGGGACCCTGGGCTTGGGCTCTAGTCTAGGCTTTGTGTGAAATTTGCTACATGATCTAGAGAAAATCACTTGACCTTTTTGGACCTCAGTTTTCTCATCTATAAAAAGGGGGAAGTTGGATGAGAAGTTGTAAACTCCTATGCCTACAGGGTCAGACAATTAAAGTAAATGAGTGAATCCAATAGGGTGGGGTTGTCCTGACTTTAACATGTGGATTCCGTCTAAATGAGTAGCTGTTTTAAGATGGAACTGCTGAGCCAGGCTGTCTAGAGCATTTGACTCTCCAAGAGATGCTGAAAATCTAGATGTTTATGTGAAATCTCCTGGTGTTTAAGATACTGTGTGGGTCAAACAAACATCTCTAAGCCAGTAATAGCCCCAGAGTAGAGGATTCAAAGGGCCCTCCCAGCTTGAATTTTCTGATTCTAAAGTATGTGTCTTCTAAAGAAAATCTCTAAGAAATCACTTTAGTTATGGGGATTTCTGCTAGTGTGTAAGTGAATGCCTGTGTGTGGGCTCATACTTGTATGACGTTGGGCTTTTGGCTTCCCTCAGATGATGCTCTCCTGGTGGTCTTTCCCCTCATCCCTCACACACACCTGCAGTGGACTGTTTGCTTGGTCTCAAGAGCCAAGCCCTGGGCCACATGGGAGACGCTGCTTGTCCAGTGACCTCATCAGCAGTAAAGAGCGGGCTGTAATGATGAGATAGTCCTTCCCCTCATGAAGGGAAGAGTGGCCACCAGCAGTGGCTGAGCCAGAGGCTGGCTGAGTCAGGCTTGGGGACTTACTACCCTCCCGGGCCTGGATATGTCCCTAAGCTGAACTGGGAATCAAGTTCCCATGATTACCAATCTGGAGCTCCCCAACACACCTGTCTGTATTAGTCTGCTAGGGCCACCGGAACTAAGTACCACAGACTGCTTAAGCAAGAGAAATGTCTTGTCTCACAGTTCTGCAGGCTGGAAGTCCAAAATCAAGGCATCGGTAAGGTTGGATCCTTCCGAGGGCTCTGAGGGAAGAGTCTGTTCCAGGCCTTTCTCCTTGGCTTGGAGATGGCAGTCTTCTCCCTCTGTGTCCAAATTTCCCATTTCTATAAGGACACCGGTCACACAGGATTAGGGCCCACCCTAATGACTTCATTTTAACTTGATCACCTCGATAAAGACTCTGTGTCCAAGTAAGGTCCCGTTCTGAGGTACTGGGGGCTGTAGGACTTCAGCATCTGAGTTTAGGGGGTGGGGGGTACATAATTCAACCATAACAACACTTCTTTATGGTCTCTCACTCATTGCTTTAAACTTCAAAACCTAAGTACCCTGCTTATGTCCCTTCTTACCTGTGATAGCTCTGTGCTTCAGGGTCTCATGTACTGGTCCACAGCTCACTGTAAGCATGCACTCTGTAAGGACTGGGGTTCACTGTAGTGGGACAGGAGAGGGAACTCTCACCAAACATCTCTTAGGGAACGTACAGGCCTTGAATTTCAAGAAATAACAGAAGATGTCTTATTCTATGAGGCACTGTCTATATGCATTTTATCCTTATACCATATTTCAAGTATTTATGTATCACTCAATAAATGCCAAAATACTGTTCCAAATTCTTTAAATGAAGCAATTTATTGAACCTCCACACTGCTCCTTTGAGGTGGGTACTCTTGTTTACCTCATTGTACTGATAAGAAACTGAGGCTCAGAGAGCTTAAGAAACTTTCTCAAGTCTGTAGTAACTGATGAAGTTGAGGTTTGAATCCTATAAGTTAGCTCCAGAGGCCATGCTTTTAAATCATTATCAGATAGTGACCGGAAAAGGCAGGACATATTATTCTCACTGAAAAGACGAGAAAAGTGAAACCAAGAAGCCAAGTAACTTACCCTGAGTCACTCGGGTAAGAGGCAGAATAAAGGCAGAATTCCTACCCTGAAAGCCACAGGGCTTCCCCTCCACGAGACTAAGTGTCCTGAGTGCCTTCCCCTCATCCCACGCTCTCACACAGGCCCACGGGTAGAAGGGCCTGCCCAGAATCTCTAAACCCTTGTTTGTGGTTAACTGTCTCCAAAACCGCAGGAGACCTATGGGGCACGAGGAAAGGGGAGGCACCCTCTCCACTTAGATCTGACCTCCCAGTCGCTTCCAGTTTCCAAGACCACCAGCCCGGAGGCGTATGGTCCTGTCTCGAGTCTGGGCATTTTCCCAGCCAGGGTTAGAAGCCGGACAGCGAGGTGGGGAAGGGGCTGGACGGCGCGGGGCCGCCCAGGAACACAGAGTGTCACATTTCCCGTAAGCCGCCAATCCTGAACGCGAGGGGGCGTGGCCGCACCTGGGGGGCGTGGCCGGACGGCGGAGGGGGCTGCGGCGTCTTAGGGCGAGGCGGTGACGTGAGCTCGGCGCACCTGGGCCAGGCAGGTGAGGGCCGGTGAGGGACGGGGAGCGGAGCTCGGGGAGTCTACCTGCGCAAACCCGGTATTGCCTGCCGACCGGTCAAGGAGTGCTGGGGACTTAGTTCGGAGGGACGACCGCTTCTTGTAGCAGGATTGAGAAACGGTGAGGACGTTAACTTCTGAACGCTAGTTTTGGAGTGGGGGGTTGGGGACACACCCGCCTCAGAGTTTGCAGGGTTAGAAACCTTGCTTGAGGTCATCTGTTTGTTGGGGGAAGGGGGTGGGCCTCAGGGTCTGGACGCTTGTCGCCCAGTTTTGGGTAGCCTTTGGGCGGCCCTAGCCCTGAAGTCCGGGGCCCCTCCGACCCCACACCATACTCCCTTTCCCTCCCTGCCCTACTGGAGTGTTCCGCTCCCGGCCCCTATCCGCCCACCAGAGGGTAGAGCTACGGCGCCTCCCTCCACCCCTCCGGTCTTACCAGCTTGCTGGGCCGCCGGCCCCAGTGTCCCAAAGAGGGGATTTCCGAGGCCTGCGGGCCCTTGGTCCTGGTGGGTGTTTGGGAAATGGAGACGGGGGCGGCAAGGCGCTTTAGCCAGTTTGTTTTTCCTCTCTGAATTTGTTTAGTTCAGCCAGGCCCCTCGCCTTGGGCCTGGGAGACACCCCTGGCTTTCCAAGTCGCCAAGCTTGGAGTTGGGGAGGGTGGCGCAGGGCGTGGTTGCTCTGGGGGTGAGGCCCTCTTTGCCCAGGGGGATGGAGGGTGGGTGTGGAAAAATGGGGAAAGTCTCCCAGGCCCGACTGGAAAGAAGGCCCCGGGTGCCACTGTTTCCGGGGAGCCTGCTTTGTGATAAAGGGGTCACCTCTGTCCCGACCCTGCTCTCCTGGTGGATGTCAAAAGTGGAAGCCAGAGAAGGCAGAGGGAGAAGGCGCTTGAGTAGGACTTGGTGAAGGCTCCTGCTGACCCAGGAGAGTAGTTTAGGGATAGATGTGTGCATAAGGCATAACAGCAGCACCCTCTCACCAGCCACCAACTTCAGTCCAGCAGGGAGGAAGGGCATGGGAATTATGGCACAGAATTTACCCCTAAGCAGGGCTACACTAAAGGGCAGAAAGGCCGGGGAACTGGGAAGATAGTGTTCGGTTCCCTCCAGGGGAAGGAAAAAAGCAGGACTACCTGGCAAGTGTTTTCTACTCTGAGCCAAACCATTTGACAGCCCAATCTGGAATCTCAGCGTTGAGGTAGTGCTGCCCCTGAAAACTAGTCTGGGCAGGGGCTGCAGAGGTGGCAGTGGAGGTGTTTATAGAGGACCTGCTCCCTGGAATGGGGGTGTGAGAGAGGAGAGTTAATGCCTGGGGGAGGTTGAAAATATCCCAGCTGGATGCCCAGCGTGACAGAGTGGATGGGTTAGCATCTTTGTTCTTTGGCTAGTTAAGTACCTGTTGGAGACACAGGCCTTGAATTTCACTGTGATGGCAGCTGGAGATAATAGGGCTGACTTCAGCTAGGCTAAGGTTCTGTGGGCATTGAGATTTGGGTGATGAGAGTGTTTTTTGAAAGAGAACTCTGATTTAGGTGTGTTTGGTGGTGGATGATATGCAGTCTTCTTCCTAACCACTTCCTTGGCCCTTCATGCTGCTGGGATCTTGCTAATGTTTTTGGTTTACTCTCTTAGTGTGTAGAAGAAGGAGCTACTTGGAAGGCAGGGTTAGTGGCAAGATTCAGTACAGCACACGCTGAGTCAGAAGTGTTGGGTCCAGGCCCCCAGACAAAGCACTTTTCTGGGTCTCAGTTAACCCAGCTATAAAATTGGGATGATAATACATACCACTTCCAGATCACGAGGATGAAATCAAACACGTTAAATAAAAGTGTATGTAAACATTGTAAAGTCAATGTAGATATGAAGGATTGTTGGTACCATGGTCTCATCAGCTGAAGGACATCATCTTTTATACCTTCCAGTGGCCAAGAAATGCCTTAACTTCCTAAGCTAATGTATTTTTGGTTAAAAAATATTACTTGTAGCTTTTTTATTATTATCATAAATTGAAACATGTCATTGTAGGAAAATGTGAATCATATACACAAGTATATGGGCAAGTTTAAAATCCATTCATAATCCTATCACCAGGAAACCATTATGAATATCTTGTTACATTGATGTATTATCTTTTCCCTTTTTAAATTACCTCTGTATGTGCATAAGTACCCAAGTGCATGTTATGTTACAAGGGGAAGATACTACTCTACAGTCAACACTGTATGCTGTGTTTTCTCCCTTAACTTCATGTTGTAAACATTTCCCCAAATCCAATAAAAATTCTTCAGACGTCCCGTTGTTAATGGCTGCTTAATATTGCAGCCTGTGAATATGTAATTAGCCATTTTCCTCTGTTATTTTGGTTGCTTCCAGCTTTTCCCTCTCTGCCAATTTTTAGAGTCTTAGTAACTGGGTAGCAGGTAGGGGAGATCTCGGCTGACTTCCAGAAGGTGGAGAGGGTTAGCAGTGAGGGAGGTGGGGCATGGAGGGAGGCAGCCTGGGGCGGGGTTGCTCATGTGTGGTGCCATCTTGAGAGAATGTTGCGAACCCGGGGACTCTAGATCTTAACAATCCATCTCTATGGGTGGCTGCTTCCCTTTCCCTATCACTGTGTGCAGTTCCCCATGTTGGCTTGGTTGCTTTAATTTTCTCTTGATGAGCTGTCGATCAGCTAGGCTAAGCCCTTTTCTTCAAAGTCCGTCCAGAAGTAGATTTCACATGTCTGACAAGCAGACCGGTACTGCCTAAGTCCCTTGCTGGGTTGACCAATGTACTTCCGTGTCCTTTTCATCCTTTCTTGCTCCATCCCCTTTCAAGTAGGCGGGGACTGAGGAGTAGAAGGTAGAACTTGCCCTTAGGAGAATATGCATACTCTCCTCCTTAGAATGTAAATGTTCTCCCCTGTTTGTTGGCTTGACTTGCTGCCCTTCCAAGACTGTGGTCAAGAACATGTGGATGGGGTGGGGGACAGTTGAATACTGCATGCCAACCTTACCTGCCCACTGTGAGCTGTGCTCCCAGGGGGAAGGTTTCAGTTGCGGGACTTGTTAATTGGGTCAGAAGGCTCAGGTGAGAGCAGGTCCTGCCTCGCTCTTAAAGTGCCAGAAACTGAATTGGTTTGGGTTTTCCCTGTTTGTTGGGAGTCTGGCTGGGGAAGGAAGTGGTGATAGGGGCCACCCCCTCAGCTAAGCTCCTCTGAGTGGGAGCCTTCAGCCGATTCAACTGGTTTGGTTTCTGAACTGTGATCCAGGTGGGGATCTTCCTGGGTGTGAAGGTAACTTATTTATCTTCCTTTCCTCTGGCCATTGTGGGGGCTTGAGCACTTCCAGTGTGGATTTCTTCAGGGAGTCTGAGAAAAACTATGTGCTTTCTAACTGCCATAGTGTGGACACACAGTAGCCGATGAACACATATTTGTTGAGTGAACGCTAGTTCTCAGGCCTCCCTTTTTCACCTTAAGTAAAAACAAAGTAAAATGAGAACACCAAAAAAAAAAAAAAAAACAAAAACTAAACACAGCATCCCAAGCACACGATTCTCTAGTGACTGACTGACTAGTCTTTCCTAACGGCACCCAATCTGGGCAGGCCTTTGTTTCCTGCTGTGAGTGCTGGCTGCTGCCAAATGTTATCTGCTGTGCCCGTGTATTTTTATGAGAATCAATTGCAGACTTTACCCAGACCGGCTCCTGCAACCAAAGAGTTCACTTTAAGCCTTCGTGTGGAGATAAACAGACCCAGGTGGAGGAGGCTGTCTGAGCAAAACAGAGCCTGTCTTATGGTGGTTGTTAGTAGCCGAAGTTTAGGAACTGTAGCATTTGATTATTCTAGGGCTCCTGGACTTTGCTGGACTCAGGTGCAAGAAAGGGTCCTCAGAGCCTTTGTCTCCCATGTTCCCAAGTGTTCTCCTGGCCACTGGATTGTCCTGTGGATAACCAACTCAGACCCCTTTTTTCTTGGTACAGAGTCTTTGAGTGGCCCAGAGAAAGGGAAGCTGACCTGAGGCCCAGCTCTTTGGATCCCCGTGGATACACTGCCTGCTCATCTCTGTAAGTGAGGACTATGGAACCAGGACCCGCCCCTTGTCTACTTCTCTCTCAACACGATGGTGTCATTTCTTACTAAAATATTCCCCGCTCGCCTTTAGTTCTCTAGTCTAAAAAGAGAGTGTGCTTCAAATTCTTGCCCCGTATCTTTGCTGTTTCCATACCTTTTTTTCCTCCTTCTCCTAAGATGAGATTGAAAAGAGCAATTCCAAGAGCCCTTGGTTCTTCAGGAAGGACTGTGTTCCAGCAGGGGTGACATCATCTTTTTTATTTTTCTGCTTCAGGATTTAAATAGAAGAAATGTGATCCACTTACATGATAAGTCTGATTTGGCTAGAACATGAAGCATAAATGGCTTTGGAATAAGAATCAAAAGAACCTTTTAACCTCTTTTCTTTTCTTCCTTACCTGGCACAGTTTATTCCCATATTTAGTTTCTTTGCTGTAATCTAATGAAACTGTAGCTCTATCATACAGGAACAGTGGCTGGGAAAAGTTCCCAGAGGCTGGCCTAATTCTCCTGTACTCTCTACTCTCTACCCTCCCCCACCCAGATCATGGCCCTCCACCCCCGCAGAGTTCGGCTGAAGCCCTGGCTGGTGGCCCAGGTGGATAGTGGCCTGTACCCTGGGCTCATCTGGCTACACAGGGACTCCAAACGCTTTCAGATTCCCTGGAAACATGCCACCCGGCATAGCCCCCAACAAGAAGAGGAAAATACCATTTTCAAGGTAAAGGGCTTCTACCACTGGACCGGTTGTGTCAGATCTGTGTGGGTGTTTTTGGTTGTTCTGTTCTGTTTGGTATTTTGGCATGGGGAATATACTAGATCCAAATGCTCCTGCATCAGGACGAATGTTTATGGGGGTACCTAAACTTCGGCATAGTAATTTCTCTTGCTGGGGCATGTCTATAATGTTTGAGGCCGTTTATTCTTTCCTATTGGTCGAAGGGACTCTACTCACATCCCAAAGGATCCCAGGTGCAGTTGGCTAAACTACAAATGATTGGATTGATGGGGTTGTTCCAAAAGCTCTGGAGGGTCAGCAAGTAACTCTTGCTCTTCATTCACTCAGGGTTCTTACTATGGAGAAAGGTGCTTGGGCCAGAAAATGGCTCTCCAGACCAGGACAGAACTACTGAGTGTTAGCAGGTTCCTAACATAGCCTGTAGGATGGGTGTAGAGGGCTCTTTGCTAGTTTTTCTTTTGGTATTAAAATCCCTTACCCCGCCCATAACCTCTGCTTAAAAATGAAAGGTGATTTAGTGCAAGTTTTTATTCTGCAAATATGTTTTCTTACATAAAAAATAGCTGATATGAGAGTTGTTTTACTTAACTGAAAACCAGATTGAATCACATGGCATTTTACAAAATCTAGTGAGACCAAAGCTTGACTTAAGACAGAAGGAGGTGGGAAGCTGGCTGTGGGAAGGAGTGTTATGTTGTTTGTAACTCTGGGGCCTGTGCCTCTGCTCCAGATCAACTTCTCTGTGCTGGTCAGTTTTCCATGTCAGCTGCTTTAGTCCCTGCATCTCCAAGACATGGAGAATTGAGTTTAGCCTTTTCTTTTCTCTATAAGCTGGAAGTCAGAAGTGAAATCCAGTCCCTACTCAAGATTGATGCCCCAGGTTCTTGCTGAGAATGGATCAGAAAAGATGGGCTCACCCCTCAAAGGAGAGCCATCTGAGAGATGTTTCCCACCCATCTCAGTTATATCAGGTATAGATACAAGTGGTGGAGAGAAAATTGGCCTGAGAGCACTTAGAAAGAAAGTAAATGAGCACTTTTAATTTACCAATTAAATAGCAATATGAAAATGGTAGGGAAAACATCTGTAAATCAGTACCAGTTACTGGAGTTGGCATTGACGGGGGAATGGACCTGCCCTGACCCAGCTGGTCTGTGGTTGTGGCCTTGGTCTGAAACTGGATTTGCTGTTGGTGGCTGGAGGTGGCTGGCCATGGGGGAAGAGGCTGGTTCCTGAAAGTCCCACTCACGAGAGTGATCTGTGTGCTTAGAGCTTGAGAAAAAGGTGGCTGCAGGAAGCTTGTCTTATTTATATCTGTATCTCTGCTTGTGGAATGCTAACGGAGGGCCTTTAAGTCAGGATAAGAATAAGGGTGCTTTCACCCATCCCAAGCTCTGACAGGCCTTGGGAAGGATATGTGGGGTCCAGGGAACAGTGGGATGCTAGCATTAAACAAGTGCCTATTTTGTACCCCAAGTCCATTATCTCATTTAATTCTCAGCAACTCTGTAAGGGAGGTATTACTTTCATGTTGTAGATGCAGAGGCTAGTCTCAGAGGGGCTAAATAACTTGCCAGAATCACACAGACAATAAAGGGGTGTGGCCCAGATTTGAACACAAGCCTATCTGCTTCCCATTATCATACTACCTCATTCTGGCCAGGAATTGGAAGATCTGGTTTCAAATCCTACTACTATCAATTGCATGTGTGGTCTTGAGCAAGTCACATAATCTCTTTGGGCTTTAGCTTCCCATCCAGTAAAATGGGGGATGAAACCAGTCTTTCCTGCCTCAGAGGATTGTCATGAGAATTGAGTGAAATAATGTATGGGGAGAAATAGTGAATTACCATTAAAATACAGAGGTTACTTCCATTTCTGGAAGAGGAATCGGGACCTCCACAGTGATCCGAGTGTCAGAAGCAAGACTCAGAATGAGTTTGAATAAGTCATATTTATAAATCCCAATGAATGCCATGTGGTGGGTACTATGTTCTGCTGCATCAGCCCTGGGCCCTCTGTACCTTCTGAGTGGGTCCTGAGGAAGAATGTCTGTGTTGTGAGCAGGAAGGCTGGGGCGGTGCTTCTGGGTTAGTCTGTCTGCTCTCCATGGAGCGGCAGGGATTTAGGGAGCCACAGAAACTTGCAGACCCATGCCAAAGTCAGCACAGTCCAAGCCAGCTGGGTGGGGCCAGAGTGGGAGAGGGCACAGGGGATCAAATAAATGGATAGGTAAATGTGGCGAGGCAGCAGTCAGGTACTACCAGGCACAACTGGAGATGTGCTTCCCAGACTCTGGGGATCAATGAAATTGAAATCCCCTGTGGGGAGCTGTATGGAATGGTGCCAACACAGCCACCTTGGGCAGACCTCTTTATTCTATAGTGCAAAACAAATGCAGGTGCCCCCGAGTCTGAGGAAATGGTAAGAAGTGAGCCAAAATTAGAAGGGAAGGATTTAAATTAGTTTTGGAAGAAACTTCCTTATGATGGTCAGGCCCTGTAGGGAGGGACTCAGGGAGATGAGAGATCTCAAAGGATGGGGCAGAACACTTCCATTTCATCTTGAGGTCAGAAGCAGAGGCAGAGAGTTGGGTCTGGACATGTGCCCTGTCTGCTTGAACAAGTTGGTGTGTGCTTCCTGATCTTGACTACTCTGCTAATGACATTCCCCTTCTCTGCATCAGAACGCAATGTCCTGAAGAAAGCATAGAGATCTGAGACTGTATTAGCAGCGGGGGAGAGTACATATACTATGAGCAGAAACATACATGTCATTGGACCTGGAAACTGAAAACCAGAAAGGAGGAGCCAAAGTGGTTTTAGCTCATGCCACCAGTCCCTGGTGTTTGCAGCAAAGTATTTCCAATGAAGTGGGACTTCGAGGAACTAAGGAAGGGCAGGGCGTGTGGGTTTACTAGGACATGGGGCCAGCTAAATGAGGCCCTCAGCCTCCAGCTGAACTCCCAGAGTTTGCTTCCTGTCCTCCTACAGGCTGGTATTCCTAAAGGTACTTGTTTTCTACAGTTATTTAAGCATTAGATTGAAAAATGTAAGGATAGGAAACAGCAAGGCCAAACTCTTCATATCACATGCCATCTCCCTTTGTCTTCTAAGTAATTAATGTCAAAACAAATAAGCCAAAAAAAAAAAAATTTACCTGAAATCCTGCCATCCAAAGTTACCATTAGCATTTTGGTGTATACAGTTGACGTTTGAACAATATGGGTTTGAACTGAGCAGGTCCACTTATATGCAGATTTTTTTTGATAAATACAGTACTGTATATTTTCCTTATGATTTTCTTACTAGTATTTCTTTTTTCTAGCTTTTTTTATTGTAACACAGCATATAACATACAAAATATGTGTTAATTGACTTACCAGTAAGGCTTCTGGTCAACAGTAGCCTATTAGTAGTTAAGTTTTGGGGAGTCAAAAATTATATATGTGGATTTTTGGGGTGCCTGGGTGGCTGAGTCAGTTAAGTGACTTGATTTCAGCTCAGGTCATGGTCTCATGGTTCGTGAGTTTGAGCCCTGTGCTGACAGTGCAGAGCCTAGTTGGGATTCTCTCTCTCTCTGCCCCTCCCCACTTGCTCTGTATCTCTTTCTCAAAATAAATTAAAAAAAAAAAAACCTTTATATGTGGATTTTTGCACAAGGAGTCAGTATTCCTGACCCCTATATTGTTCAAGGGTGAACTGTATTTTTTTTCCAGACTTTTCTTTGAAATTTTCAACCCTTGTTATAGCCACTCTTGACAGGTGGTGCTGGCATCAACACTTGAGATAAGGCTCCTCCTTTGAAAAGATTGTGTTTGCTTATGGCTTAATTTCCCTTCCCCTCAGGTCCTGAGGGTGATGTTTCCTGCTGCAGGCTGTATAAATTGGGATTGGGATGGTGGGGCAGTACGGCAGGGGTGTGCATGCATGTGTGTCTGTATTGAGAGGGTGAGCACACTTTGTAGTATTTCTGGGCAACAGCAGGCATTCACTGCAGTTTCCTATTCTTCAGGCCTGGGCTGTGGAGACTGGGAAGTACCAGGAAGGAGTGGATGACCCTGACCCAGCTAAATGGAAGGCCCAGCTCCGCTGTGCTCTCAATAAGAGCAGGGAATTCAACCTGATGTATGATGGCACCAAGGAAGTACCCATGAACCCAGTGAAGATATATCAAGTGTGTGACATCCCCCAGCCTCAGGGGTCAATCATTAACCCAGGTGAGGCCCCAGCTGCTGGGGAGATGGGTACAGTAAGCCAGGTTCTGGGCCAGACTCTTAAAGAGATAGTTGGGGGCACCTGGGTGGCTCAGTCGGGTTAAGCGTCGGACTGCAGCTCAGGTCACGATCTCACAGCTCGTGAGTTCAAAGCCCCACGTTGGGCTCTGTGCTGACAGCTCAGAGCCTGGAGCCTGCTTCTGATTCTGTCTTTCTTTCTCTTTCTGCCCCTCTCCTGCTCATGCTCTCTCTCTCTTTCTCTCTCTCAAAAATAAATAAACATTTAAAAAATTAAATAAAAAAATTAAAAAGATAGTTGACTTGAAAATCTCTTACAAAGTTTAAGATTGGTAAAGCAAGAAAGCCTTTCCCTAGGAAGGACCCAGAGATCAAAAGATGTGAAGTCAGCAAAATATTCTTATTCACTTAGGGGAATAGTTACTAGCCTGACTGCTTAAAGCATTAGAAAGTAGAGGCTATATGAAGTCCTACTTTTGGAAGAGCTTCCCTTGGGACTCAACACTGAGAGGAGAGGTCCGGTAGTTTCAAAGATAGTGGAATTAAACCTTAGGAGGTTTGAGTTCTGAACCTGGCTCTTATCATTTTGCTCCTTGTGGAACATTGAATCAAGTCATTTGAACTTTGAGCCTCAGTTTCTTCAGTGGTTAAATCTGAGTTCTCATCTTTCCTGCCTACTTTAGAGACTATTGTTAAGACTCAACTGACATGACATTTAAAAGCTATTAAGTTCTCTTTGTAAATGTTGGATGAGTGATTAATTTGTAGGATACTTTTTCTAAGAGAATACCATCTGATCCTCCCATTTACCCAATGCCTGGCAAGTACCAACTAAAGGCCAGATAATTTAGACTTGTCCTCCAATGAATCTAGTGAGCCCCTGCCAAGAGGGAAATGTCTGTCCTCACATTAAGCTTACAGAGGAGAGAAGTTGGTGTTCTTGAGTTCTTAAAAGGGATGCTAATGTGTAGCAAGAGGTTGAAAGTAGGAATTAAGAGATTTCTAGGAAAGGGGAGTAGGGTGTGCAGCTCCTAGGTAGAGGAGAGGAAGAGAGCTCATGTTAACGCTTGGTAGGAGTTGAAGCCAGAGGTTAATATACCTTTGGCTCCTTCTCTTTTTGGCTAGGGTGTTGAGGGAGCACACTGAACTCGGAGAACCTCTGTACTAACAGTACCTAATATGTACAGTGGATCAGCAGCAAGGATGGTAGTGCAACCTGAGTGGCTTACTTGGGGTTTTCTGTGTCTGTTTCTCGGGTAGGATCCACTGGATCTGCTCCTTGGGATGAGAAGGATAATGATGTAGATGAAGAAGATGAGGAAGATGAGCTTGACCAGTCACAGCACCATGTTCCCATCCAGGACACCTTCCCCTTCCTGAACATCAATGGTGAGTGCGGGTGATAGGTGGTACAGAAGAATGGGGGGGATGGAAGAGTCTTTGACTTTGCAACTGCTGACCCCTCTATGCCCACTCCACTGGGAGCAGTGACCAGGTCCTGTGGCCAAGATGCTATTGTTAGCAAGTAGGCGTCATAGACAAGGGAACTCTGCTGGCCCAGTTATCACAGTGGGTGGCTTCCAGGCATAGAGAACATCTAAATCTTACATATAATTCAGAGAAATTAAAAATTCAACTTCATTTTCAATTCCATATACAAATACATCAGTTATAAATTTCACTACTTTTCCTTAAGGCCAAGTGCAGCAGGTATCATTTTCATGAATTGTAGGCAAACTCTTCCACTATTTCTCCTGGTATAAATTTTGTGTCACTTTCTTAACAGGGTCTACTTTGCTAGGGCGATAGCATGGGGAACTTGTGATTTCTGCATTTTTTAATACTAGGGTTTGATAGAAGTTATCCGTAGGAGACTTCTTGCTTCTTTTATGGACGTTTTGAATT
Source organism: Cryptoprocta ferox (assembly GCA_028646485.1). Lineage (NCBI taxonomy): Eukaryota > Metazoa > Chordata > Mammalia > Carnivora > Eupleridae > Cryptoprocta > Cryptoprocta ferox. The sequence goes on from CM053562.1 coordinate 31,466,907, forward strand.
CAGCTTCCCAGGAAAAATGAGATGTTGGAAGGTCACTGTGACAGGGCAGGTAGTGACTCTTCCACTGCACATTCTGAAGAAGCTCAAACACTTCCTCAGCATCTTCACTTGAACTGTCCATTTGACTAGGAGCAAATGCTATGCATTTAGTTCAGAAGCTTGTCGCTGCCTTTCTAATTCCATCTGGCTGCTGAGGATCAAATGAGATAGTTATGCCACTTAGAAAATTTAATATATCAAGATGATTCCTTTGCTTTTTTGGAGCACTCTACTCTAGGTGATTCCCTTACCTTTGAGTATCAAGAAATGACTCTTATTATCTGTTCACTTGCTCTCCTTCACTTAACCTGCCATTTATATCTTTACAACCAAGTGATGAGTAAAGAAAAATATCGTTGAGCTTTCTCATGGTCAGTATTGCCACATGCTACGTTCCCACTTAGTGATTTGAGTTGGATACCTGGAAATGTGAGATCCTTTCCCAAGTCCTTGGCTGAATTATTCTGTTATTCTCACCCCTTAAAAGGATGCAACCTATTTCCAGTATCCTGATTTCCTATTTCTGTTCATATTTTACTGAAGCTAATGTTGTGTGGCCTTATGTCATGGGCTGCCTTGGATCCTTTTTGGAAAGATGTGGGACATCTACTAAAAACAAAAAGTAAAATGGGTACATAGATTTAACCAGGCTTGTGCACAAAGGGTCAAAGAAACATTAACTTCTATGATTTCAGAGCTGTTGGGACAGAGGAAGAAGAATTGTTGAAGAATAGATGCCTAAGAGGTGAGGCTAGGAGGAAAAATCTGTAAACTTTGGAGTGAGTCAACTTTGACAAGAGCAGGAAAATAGGATGGGTATTTCATTATCTTCTTAAAAGCTTTAATTGGACACTTTTGAATAAATTGTGGTCTTACATGGTTTAAAATTCATAATGGTATAAAAGAATCAATTTATTGATTATTACAAAGGTAATCAGTTGAAAGGTTTTCCCTCCTTTCTGTCTCTGAACTTCCTGCTCAGTTTCCTTGGAGGAAAGAAATCCTTTCAGGTTTTGGGGTATTCTTCCAGATGTTTTGTGCATGTAAAACCATTTGTTTGTTTTTAATGGAATTTCTATACACTGAAAGCTTATCAACTAATTCAGTTGAGTTCATTTTATTGAAGACAACCAACTCCTACTGAATTGCCGGGGTCAAAATCTGCAACAGGAAACCTCTCTTTCATGCCCATTCTAATTTAACCCCAGAGAAGACTCATATGTCTGTTAATTGTCAACAAACGCAGATTTTCTGAGCGATGAGTTTACAGGAGAACTAATATGATTAGGAGTGAGAAGAAGCAGGGGAACCTTATTATTGTGTTAGTTGTGGGGAACCATTGATGGGTTGCTGCCACACCGAGTCATAGTCCAGTGTTTGACACTTGTCTATTGACCATGTTAGGTTTCAGAGCCTCAGACCAGGTGATGTACATATGTGGTACCCCTGCCTGCTCACCCACATCCTTCTGTTCTAGGTTCTCCCATGGCACCAGCCAGTGTGGGCAACTGCAGTGTGGGGAACTGCAGCCCTGAAGCAGTGTGGCCCAAAACTGAACCTTTGGAAATGGAAGTACCCCAGGCACCCATACAGCCTTTCTATAGCTCTCCAGAGCTGTGGATCAGCTCTCTCCCAAGTAAGTGAGCCTTGATCTTACTCATTGGGTCTTCAGCTCCTATTATAGTCCCTTCCCTGCCCCACCTTCTGCTTCCATTTCTTTGCCATGTATAGAGTAGCTACCTGTTCTCCAGGCAGCCTCTGTGTCTGGTTCCTGGCTGGCCGATGAGTCACCAGGGAAGAAGTAAAGAAACATTAGTTCATATCTACTTGCCTATGGGGGTGCTCTGATTCATTGCAGCTCTAGGCTACTCACCTCTTAGGTGGGTAGAAAGCCTGGGTTAATCGGTTTGGCTAAGGGATCTGGGGACAAGGCCAGTTGTGGGCTAGGTCATGAATCCAATAAAGAAGGCTTTTAGATTTTGAGGAGCTTCTGGGTGGGAGAAAATCTTTCTGAATTGAACACAAATTGATCTCCATGAGAAATCCGTGTCATTGCCCCATCTCCCTTTCATAGTGTACATGGTGGTAGTGGGGATGGGGTGGGCATGGGGATGTAAGTGCTAGCATTTTGTCCAAGAGGCTAAAAGCTTTGATAAGATCTATAAGGTTCAATGGAGGTTTGATGAGTGAAAATTTACTTTGCCGTGAACTGTGTCCTTTTATGATAAATTGTTGGAACAGATCCACAGAGTGTGCTCATGTGTTTTCAGAAAGACGGCTTGGTATTTTTTCTTATTCCTCTGGTTTCTTTAAAAAGGAGCCAAAAATGTGACACAAACCAGATACCTTGGTTTTTAGCTCTTCCCAATGCTTACTGATGTGAAGACTCAGTCAGCATAAGTGAGGAGACTGGACCTAGAAGTCTGTTTGGAGAAATTGTAACCCTTAGGGTGTGATGATTAAACAGTGATAGTATACATGGACCTTGAACTGTCTGCTTTAAGGCAGCCTTTTGACTGAATACTCCAGGAATAGGTTGATCTCTCCCTTTATTACAGGAAGGATAACTATGGCAGTGACCTTCCTGAATGCTGGTTGAAAGCTGGCTTGATCTTGATGGACTTGCATGAGTCTCAAGGATAGACAGGCCGAGCAGCAGAGCAGGACTCTCACTGTCCTCTCTCACCTTGCAGTGACTGACCTGGACATCAAGTTTCAGTACCGTGGGAAGGAATATGGGCAGACCATGACTGTGAGCAACCCCCAGGGCTGCCGGCTCTTCTATGGGGACCTGGGTCCCATGCCTGACCAAGAGGAGCTCTTCGGTCCTGTCAGCCTGGAGCAGGTCAAGTTCCCAGGTCCAGAGCACATCACCAATGAGAAGCAGAAGCTGTTCACCAGTAAGCTGCTGGATGTCATGGACAGAGGACTGATCCTAGAGGTCAGCGGTCATGCCATTTATGCCATCAGGCTGTGCCAGTGCAAGGTGTACTGGTCTGGGCCATGTGCCCCATCACCTGTTGCCCCCAACCTGATTGAGAGACAAAAGAAGGTCAAACTATTTTGCCTGGAAACATTCCTTAGTGGTAAGTCACTTTTCAGAAGGTTGATGGTTGGGAACTGCTCCCTGAAAGGTTTTCCTCCTTCCCTCTCCCACTCCCTTCCTGGCTCTGTGAAGATTTAACGAAAAACTGCTTCTGGTGGAAGTCAAGGTAGATGAGAACTTTAGTGTTGAAAACTCAAAGTGACCTGGCCAACAAAGAAGGGCATTCCACTCCAAAGCTATGTACTTGGAAGCTGTTTTTAGGTTGGTTGTGGCTGCTTTAATGGCAGAAGAGGGTGACAGCCTTGTCATTACCACCAATGCCACCAGCTTATCCTTAACTTTGGAAAGTGACATCATCATAATCAGCAAAACGTACTCTTCTCATTTGGGAAATATCTGAGTGGCAAGTTCAAGCATACAAATTTATGGAGAATACTGAAATGTGGATTTTACAATATAATTTGAACCTCAGGTCTAGTTCACTGATGTCCAACAGAACCCTCTGAAATGATAAGTTCTATATTTGTCTTGTCCACAATAGCCCACATGGGGCTATTAAGCATATGTGACTCATATGACTAAAGAACTATTTAATTTTAATTAATTTAAATTTAATAGCCACATGTGGCTAGTGGTCACCATATTGGACAGCATAAAATATATTTACTGAGTGGATATGGAATGACCCAGTATACCAAACTTGTTCTTCCACCTTCTACAGATCTCATTGCCCACCAGAAAGGACAGATAGAGAAGCAGCCACCATTTGAGATCTATTTATGCTTTGGGGAAGAATGGCCAGATGGGAAACCCCTGGAAAGGAAACTCATCTTGGTTCAGGTGAGGAGATAAGGATGTGTCAACAACTTTTTGTCTTTTTACCAGTGCTTTAGCCCCTAAGACTAGGGTTGTGCTGAGCAAAGATCCATCAGTCTATGTGGGTTTTAATCTCATCAGATAGAGTAGCAGACTCAAGCTTCATTTATTGCAACAACCAAGTAGGTCCTATTAAAGTAGGGCCAAGCTGGAGAATACAGGGTCCTCAAAGTGGGTGACTGATTTAGTGAAGATCTTCTCTTTCATTCCCTTACTGACATTAGAGTCTTGCTGAAACCTAACAGGATATAATCCTTTCCATCTCTTTTAGAAAAACCTTTTTTAAATAATCTTTTAAAATGTTTATTTATTTGAGAGAGGTAGGGGCAGGCAGAGAGAGAGGGAGACACAGAATCTGAAGCAGGCTCCAGGCTCTGAGCTGTCAGCACAGAGCCGGACATGGGGCTCGGACTCACGAGCCATGAGATCATGATCTGAGCCAAAGTCAGACGCTCAACTGACTGAATCACCCAGGCACCCCTTAGTAAAACCTTTTGAGCTACTTTTAAGAATATAACCTTATTCGAGTAAGTGGCAGCAGCAAGACCACTTGGGTTTGGTCCCTGGATTTATACAAAAAATAGGCGACATGAAATATGGGTAAAAGTCTTGCTAAATAAGCAGCTGTTTGCTTAGGCATGTGATGTGATGATACATACAGGTTTTTGTTTTGTTTTGTTTTTATCTTCTAGAGTGAATCTTGGCAGGATGGTCCAGAGGGATTGAAGGCATACCCTGTATCTAGACATTAGAGTTGGGGGCTTCTCCAGGGCCTCACTGGTCCTTCCTTCAATCTTGAGTCCCTCCTGCCATCTATCTATTTATTTAAGTTTATTTATTTATTTTTGAAAGAGAGAGAAGGAGAGAGAGAGAGAGAGAAAGTGGGGGAGGGGCAGAGAGAGAGGAGGAGAGAGAGAATCCCAGGCAGGCTTCGCACTGTCAGTGCAGAGTGTGATGCGGGGCTCAAACTCACAAACTGTGAGATCATGACCTGAGCCAGACAAGAGTCGGATGCTTAACTGACTGAGCCACCCAGGCGCCCCCCTCTTGCTAATTTAAAAATTCCTTTTCTTCACCAGATAATTGTGTGCTCTGTGTCCTGAACAGGTCATTCCGGTGGTAGCTCGCATGATCTACGAGATGTTTTCTGGTGATTTTACACGGTCCTTTGACAGTGGCAGTGTCCGCCTGCAGATCTCAACTCCAGACATCAAAGATAACATCGTTGCTCAGCTGAAACAGCTGTACCGCATCCTCCAAACCCAGGAGAGCTGGCAGCCCATGCAACCCACCCCCAGCATGCAACTCCCCCCTGCCCTGCCCGCCCAGTAATCATGAATGCCACTTTTTTTTTTTTTACAGTGTTGTACATATGGATATTTTTTATTCAGATTTAACCAGCTTTTAAACCTCTCCTTTCTTACAATGTTAGTGGTCTCCAACTCTCCACATATGCTTGGCTTTTAAAGTTGATTTAATTTATGGAAAAATCATCCTTCATATTCCTCCTTTCTTTTTTAAACCTCCCCATGTTAGTGTAATGTAGTAGGAGATTTGGCTTGGGAGTTTGGGCACCAGCCTTCTTTGCACCTCTGCTTCAGTGGTATGACCTTGAACTATCAAGTTATTTACTCTCTAGGCTTCAGATTCATTACTGTAAAGTGAAGGGGTGGAACAATGCCTGAAATAACGCCAGCTTTAAAAGTCTGGCCTGATGACTTCATTCTACTTGTACAAGGCAAAACTGCCTGGGACAGAACCCTTCTGCATTGTTCTAGCACATTTTTTTTTTTTTTTGCCTTTATTAAAGTTCCCTCAAGCACTGATTTGTCCAGGATTGATCACCGTTTGACCTGTTCTGCTAGTATAGTAAGCTGGCTCCCTGACGGCGTAAGAGAAAGGGAGGGGAACTGGCTAGTTGCTTAGGAACCAAGCTTCATATCTAAATAGAAATAGGTGCCAAAGTCTGAAAGCCACCTGGTCTGTGGAGTAAAGTCTCATAAACGGAGGTTCTAAAGGGAATCTGTCAACAGAAGGCCTAGGGGCTCTGCAGAATTTGTTGTCAGGTGTCTACCTTGTCACCATTCAAATAACACTGTGTGTGTGTGTGTGTGTGTGTGTGTGTGGTAGATGAGAGTATATGACTCAGTGGTACTCTTCAGAGAAAATAGAGCTTTTTCCTTTTTTTCTTTGAGGAAGACCTGGGAGTGAGCTGGGCACGTAGGACAAACTCGTAACTACAACAGGGACACTTCCTTCTTGTTTGGAAACTTTTACAGTCTTACTACCCTTTGGATTTTTTTGCTGTTGGAAAAAATGGGGTATTCGGTTTTAAGGCCAAAGTGAACAAGGACTGGGCAGTGCTCTTCTGCAAAAGGCTCACCTGGCCCAAACCTGCTTGTCTCCCTTGTGGAGGTAGCTGGGTGTGAACAACTCAGGTGAAGAGCGGTGGAGAACATTGCAGCTATGGCTGCCACAGACTGGTCTTATCTATTAACTTTTGCTCCATCCCTGACCTTTCTGTCCTACCCCCAACCTTTTTTTTTTTTTTTTAAAGACAAGCATAATTGAAACTCCAAAACCCAAATGGAAAACAACATGTTAATCTCCTGTTGCAGGCGCCTAATGATCTTGAATACTGATGCCTATCTGCCAGACCAGAATAAGAAAACCCATGTCTAGTGTGCTGCCCTTAAACCAGGCCATCCCCCACTTGCTACTGAAGTTGAGCTAGCTGAAAAGTCAGGCAGCTTCAAAAGCGATAGGCTCAATTCAGTCACAGGTGGCGGTGGGACTTATTTAGAATGCTAAAGCTGTGGTTTTAGGGTCTCTAAGGCACCTAGTGGGATCTGCTGTTATTAAAGTATGACTGAGAGAAGTCTGGGTAAATGTCAGGTGCTCAGCTGTGAGCAGAAGTTGGGCTTCTAGAAACTAGAAAACATGCAAGGTATAGAACCTTTATATTTTTTGATCATTTTGTTGAGCGGGTGACGTGAAGGATTTGGTCTTGGTGTCTGGCTCCCTCTGTCTATACCTGCCCAGCTCAAAGTTAACCCACCATAGGTAAACTGGCAAGGCAACTGCTAGATCTGGGTAGTCTTTTTCCCTTATTCTGTGAGAGGCTAAAAGCCATCTGTCCATCTGCCTGGGGGCCCAGATAATGTGAGCTGCCAAAAGATTGAAAATTGTGTTCTGAAGGGACAAGAAGGATCAAACTTCTAGTATGTGACTGTAATAAAAAGTTTATCAACATGTCAGAGGAATGGTTGAATGGTTCTATGTGATCTTAATGAGGGAGCCTGGTTTCTTCCATGTTTCCTATTGTCTTCAGAATGCTGGAAGAGAATGTATAGGGCTGTCCACTGATCTCCCTCAATGCTCCTTCTCTGGTCCTGATGGATAGATTCCAGGTGTCCTTTCTGTTTATCTCCTTTGGTGGCAACACCACACTCTTGGTGTGTTCAACTTCCTTTCGTCCACGTTGCTCAAGAGTGGAAAGGGCCCTTCACCAGCCCTTCTTTTTATTCACTGTCCACCCCACCAAACTGGATTAGCTCAAAGTTAAAACACAACATTATAGGTAAATTGGGGGAGCAAGTGTTGGATCTGGGCTTGTCCCTTCCCTATATAATTAGGTATCTGGTTTTATGTTCCCATATCATCCTATACTTCCTTTTGCAGAATAATTCGTTCCCTTGTAATTGCTCAGCATCTGTGTCCTGCTTGATTACAAAATTGCTAAAAGTAGGGACTGTTTGTCTTGGACTTTGTTGCCCGTGCCTGGTACATAGTATGTTCGCAGATATAACTGATCCTTGAACAACACAGTTTGAACTGCATAGGCCCGCTTATACTCAGATTGTTTTTTGATAAATATAGTACAGTACTATAAATGTATTTTCTCATGTTTTTTTAAGCATTTTTCTCTCTACCTTTATTGTAAGAATACAGTATATAATACTTGTTGCTATAACAAAAATGTGTTAATTGACTTCCTATATTATCAGAAAGGCTTCTGGTCAGGATAGGCTATTTGTAAAGTTTTGGGGGAGTCAAAGGTTATACGCAAAGTTTCTCCTGTGCAGGGCACCCCCTAAAACCTGGGTTGTTCAAGGGTCAACTGTATTTGTTGTGAGAATAAATGAACTAAGGAAGTCTTTCATTTTACAGATTTACTGCTAACCACCATGGAAAATAAAATAAATATGGCAAAGGAAAAATCCTCGAATTAGTTTCTAATCTCTGTTTCTGACTCCCTCTGAGCTAAGGACCAGTGTTAGCCATGTGGGCAGGCCCCTCATTACTCCATAGTTGCCTCTCTTCGCAGTCTGAAGACACCCACTGTAGAACGAGGCGTGGAACCTCCAGTGCAGTTCCCCCTGCATCTGTCCTGCCCATGTAGCAGGAAGTCTGCGGCATTTCCTCTGACGAGCCTTCTCAAATTCTTAGCTGGCAGTTAGAAGCGTTAATACTTTCGTGAAATCACACTTTTCTTCTTACTGAGCAGATTGAAAAGCCTCTGCATCTCTGCTCATTTCAAATGTGAAGTCAGGAAACTGAAATTCCTCAAACGTGAGCTCTGTGAAGCTTTTTGTCTATTTTGTACATTGTAATAGCGCCAGTGCCTAGAATCCTGCTTGGCGCACCTTTGTTCAGAGTGAGTAATACTCATGCCCTTCACACCGTGCTTCGAGATGACAAATCTTGGGCAGGACAGCACTTGTGCAGCCATTTCTAGGAATTCAACCTCTCAAATTTAGGATTTAGGGAGGTCATAGTAGACAACCAACTTTGCAGCACCACTCACAGGTGAGGTGCAAAACACGTCGCTTGTCACGGGACAGGCTTCCTTTGGAGGGGGAAGCGCGCTTCTCCAGACACAAATCAAAGGGGTGTTTTTGCGCTGCGTGCCCTCTGGCCTCCTAGACAGAGAAACACAAGCAGGGCACTACGCGAAGCCACGTGAGGACAGCAGCTACCGGCTTCATCAGGTCCCGCCTTCTTTCGTGCGCTTCCGCCCCTCCCCTTTCCTACGCAGAGGGGCGGGGCCGGCTTCCGTCTGGCCGGAAAGGGCCTGGGCGCAGGCACCCACCCTTCCGGCACAGCCTTGCCCTAGGTTCTAACGCGAGGCGCGCGGGTGGGATGGATGACGTCACGGAAAGCGGCGGGAGGGCTTCTGTCGGGCATGCGTAGTAGGCCGGTTTCGCCGACTCGGAATCCAGCGCGTTGAAGGGGGTTTCCAGTGTTGTAGCGGAGCGCAAGGTGTTCGGCGTGTTCTCGGCGGTTCGCACGAAACTGGAAGGCGTTTCTGAGCCTGCAAACCTGCAGCGGGAGTGGAAGCAGAACGTACGTGTGTGAAGAGACCTGCCTTATTTAACAAATCACCATAGTATTCTCAGGACAGGATGTGGGGATTGGAGTCAGCCCATCTTCCGAGGGTCCGTCTACGTCGGCCGGAAGGGGAGGGCGGGGCCCGCAAAAGTAAAATACAGCCCTCCTGCAGTTCTCACAGGTTTTATTTATTTACTCTTACGTCTCAGGGTGCAGTGGTTGTTAAGTCCACATTCTTGTGTATATTAGTTTAATCAGACCGCTATTCCTAGTAACCGGGAAGGTAAGAGGAAGCTGGCAATGGAAAGAGGGCATTTGGAACCTAGAACTTTATCTCAGAAGTGGAATTTTAGGTGAAATGCCCGGAATATTGCCAAAGACAGCCTTGCCACGTCTCTGCCCCAACTCTTTAAGGTTTGAATCCAAGAGAGTAATTTACAATAGGTAAAATTTAGAAGAAATGAGAGAGAATATAAATCTAGCCATGAGGCCTGAAAGACACATGAATTTGGAACTAAGGGATACTAAGTTTGCCATAGAAATGAGGTACGATTGGTGATCCCATCTTGCCTGGTCTGTATTAGCATTTCAAAGCAGAGGAAGGGACAAAAAGATATTTGGAAGATGCTGTAAAACTTAGGGGGAGGCTGTTGGCAGGTTTCCTGGTGTGTCACTGGCTGATGTTAACAATCCCCTGCTACTGCTTTGTTTTTAGGCCCTTCCTCAAGTGACTGGAGCTTGCAGATGCGGTCCAGGGGAGGGAACTGTGGCTAGGTAAGGAGGCCATGCTTGATGTTGCTTCCAGATCCCATGTCAACACCAAGTCCTCAGATGCTGGTGGCAGCGGCTCAGCAGACCCTGGGCATGGGAAAGAGACGGGGCCTACCCCCAGCCGTCTGCCTTCACCTAGCTGGAGAGGTGCTGGCTGTGGCCCGGGGACTGAAGCCAGCCCTGCTCTATGATTGCAGTTGTGCAGGGACATCAGAGCTCCAGAGCTATCTGGAGGAGTTGCAGGGCTTGGGCTTCCTGACCCAGGGACTTCACATTCTTGAAATTGGAGAAAACAACCTGATTGTCAGTCCTGAGCATGTATGTCAGCACTTGGAGCGGGTTCTACTTGGTGCCATAGCCTTTGTGGATGTTTCCAGCTCCCAACCTCACCCTTCTATTTGCTCCCTGGACAAACTTCAGGATTTGAAGGCCGTAATGGTTGAAATCATCACACATTTGCAAGGGCTGCAGAGGGACCTATCCCTGGAAGTCTCCTGCAGCAGACTTAGTTCTTCAGATTGGAATCTCTGTACTGTGTTTGGGATCCTCCTGGGCTATCCTGTTCCATATACCTTTCATCTGGACCAGGGAGAGGACAACTGCTTAGCCCTGACCCCACTACGGGTTTTCACTGCCCGGGTCTCATGGCTGCTTGGTCACTCCCCAGTCTTGCTCTATTCCTTTAGTGTCCCAGACAGCTTGTTCCCAGCCCTGAGAGAGATTCTAAACACTTGGGAGAAGGACCTTAGAACTCAATGTAGGACTCAGAATGACTTCACCGACTTAAGGATCTCCTCTGAGATAGTTATACTGCCAGCTGTGGCTCTCTGACTTCAACTCCTCTCTCATGTAGAAGATACTCAGTAAATGATCAGCTAGCTCTGTCTTAGGAATGGTGTCTCAATGACCTCTTCTGAGCATCTTGAGAAAACTAGGGAAGATTTCTGTAATCAGTTGTCCACATCTCAGTGGGCATGGGAATAGGTGATAGTGGCATTGGTTGTATATCTATGCCATTTCTATACTAGGGAGTCCTCTTGACATAGCTGAGATTGTCTGTTCATTTTTCACTAGATAGGGGATAGAAGACAGATTGTGGAGAAGGGTGGTGGAAGTCAAGTAGTCTATTCTTGTGTGGTAGTTATAAATATACCTGCCCTAGTGGGTAGTGTCTGCCAGAAAGTAGAGGACTGGGTAAGTTTTACTGCATGTTTATATACCACCAACTGAATTGGACTAGGGAGAGTAGACCAGGATGCTCTAATGTCTTATGTTTGCGATGTGATGTGTCATTCAGGGGTAAACTAAGAGTTTAGAAGAACAGAAGTTGTAAGGTGAAGGTGAAGTTTATTTTACAGTAGGTTAAAAAAATAATAACGAAGTCAGAAATCTCTGTGGGAAAACCCACACTTTCAAGTATGTAAACATTCTGAGTTTTTTGAATTTCTTGCTTCAGATTTTCACCCAAGTAGCTGTCTTAGGTGATTCAGATCATCAGGCTGTTCTTGTTGGCCAGGAACACTGCCAGCGCTATAGCAATCATTATCATCAGCATTGAGAGCCATTGGCCACATTGTCTCTGTGAGGAGGGAAGGGGAGAAAGAGAAAGAGGCCATGGGTTGTTTGGAGAGGATACAGAAAAAAATAATCTTCCTTCTTCCCATTCCAGCCCAGTGGAAAACCTTGAGTCAGTAAAGGAGAAAAATCTTTTTATATCACTGTCTCTCTCACCTGGTCACTTCTTTTGGGATAAGACCACTTTACTGCTGGTCATTGGTCCCTAAGTCAGTCACTGGCCTAGGAAACCATACCTAGCAAGGGTCAGATACTTAAATACTGGTTAGAGTAATCAAGGATGGACAGTAACTCAGCAAAATTATATTATTCTCTATTCGTATTCCGTAGTACTTTTGCTCTCCTTAGTCTCGCCACTAGCTCATAATAGGCCAAAAGAACACCATTTCAACTTTAGCTGATAGTAGGTCTCTCCCTTCAGGTTAAAGAGTTCCATGAAAATTAGGCTTGGATGCATGAGCATGTGTTTCCTGACACTTGTTATACTCAAGTATATAAACCAAGCTGAATGGAACAGGTTGGCCCAATGTTGACATGGGCTGATAAACTATCTGCATGATTTGGCTAAAGGAGGACCTGTTTCACCATCATTCGGGGCAATATGGGAGGATGGACCTTCTTACTCTGGGAGGCAGCCGTGGGCTCTGGTTCAGCTCTTCTCGACAGTGCTGCAGCTTACGCAGGCAGGAGAGATACTCGTCACTGAGGTTGTCTAACTCCAAATGCAGTTCTTTGCACTGGGGGGAGAATACCACCAACATCATCACCACCAGTTACTTCTGGGACAGAGCCTAGGTCGGGGAGAGGGCCCTATGTGAGTTACCCCTTCATTCATTTGGAATTTTTACCACCATCCTCCCTTCCCAGCCTGTACTCAGAGATTTCAGTTTGTCTTCTGGCTGTCTTGCTTAGTTTGCCTGGAACGTGTTCATTTACATGATTGATTATAATGGATATGATAATATATATTATACATGTCAATGCTTTCATGCGATTGTGTATGTGCAAGTGGTTTGTAAATGGGGACACCAAAAAATGAAGTTCTTACAGCACAAAAGACCTGGGAGTGGTCTTAGTACCTAAGTATCTTCATCAGGACCTAGTTGAGCTACATGTGAATACTTCTGGGAATATGTAGGTTTCTAAGTATGTAGATGGAAAGAGTTTGTTACTTAAAAGACACCATATAAAGTTTTAAGATAACTCTATGTAGGACAAAGTTTGAGGAGTTAATATGTTTATTAAGTGTGTTTGAGTTTAGGTTGACTTTACAAAAGGTAACGATTTAATAAAACCTTGTATAATGGTTGGTATAAATGAAGAAGGAAAAAGATTGACAAGTTAGCCTGAAAGCAAAGACATTTTATCTTTATAAAAATAAGTGAATACCTGCTGGCATCCAATCACAACTTAAACTTTGAAATCTCTGCTCCCTGGCTGCCTCCCAGCAGTTTTGCCTACCATTGTGGTATGAGCCCCTCACTATCTTGAGGTTACCATCTCACCTCCTTTTCCTTGGCCTGGAGCTGCAAAGTCTTCTTTTGCAGCTGGTCTCTGAAATCCCATTCTTCCTCCTCCCCTGTACCCTCAGGTTCCACTTCCTTATGGGAGGGCTTTGGATTCCACACAGGCAAAGCCTCATCTAAAAAAGCAGCCAGATTCTCAGTGATACTGCGGTCCACACCTCTGAGGAAGGGCCTTATCACTGAGAGAAGTCTGGAGGGAGAGGAGGGGAGGGAACAAGGGAGGTCCTGTCCCTGACTAGACTGCATGGAGTAGAATTTTCTGACTTTCTTCCATTGCGACCCTGCTCAGTCTTGACACAGAGCTGGAATTTGAGCTGCTTGAGGGCAAGGTTGGCCTTTTACTTTCCTTTGTATCCCTAGTCCCGTTTAATGGCAGATATTTCTAGAAAATACTTACTAATCTAATTTCTTTTGTTGTATTTCTGGTAGGTTTGTTAGATGCTTCAATAGAACTAACCCCTTTCCCCTTATATCCTTATTTCAAAGTCAGTGAGAATGGCTGTCATATAGAATTCATCTTCATGTGGTTAAAGATGGTTTCTGAGCCACGTGGCCATCTTAGTGTTGTGAAAAGAGCACTGAAATAGGAGTCAGAAATTCTGGATTGTTGTCTTAGCTGCATCCTTCATTTTTATGACCACAGACTTTCATTTTCTTGCTTGTGTTATGTGGGTATAATACTTTCTGCCTTATATTTTATGTGGTGATTTTGATGAGCAAACAAAAGACCACTTGCAGTGGATACATGAGGAACTTTTGCCCCCCGCCTCCCAGATACATGATGAATTCTTCTCAGGGAGTTAAGGCAGCAGACTCTGGAGGGCTAAGAGTGAGGTGACTGTTGGCATGCAGCATGGTGTGGAGGTGTGGAATTGAGATGTGATTTGGAAAGTCAAGTGTAAAAATTGACATTAAATCCTGAGTTCAAAATCAATTTATTGAAATGTTCAACACAGACATGTTTTCAGAGAGAGTAGAAATTCTTTTCACAGTTTATGTACCTCTCAGGATAGGAGGCTAACTAGTTAAAGTGTTCTCAAAGCCAGTGGTCAGTCCTTAAAAAGCTCTGCTAGATCCCTGACCTAACAGACTCCTAGAACTGCATGGGACTTCAAGAGGTCATGTAGTCCATCCCTCTGCCTCTAGGCAGGCAAGGAAAGACCAGTATCTTAGAATTTGTGGAAGTAAATTTGCTGACCTTTCTTTGTTAAGAGTTTCTCCTGTTCTTGAAACTGTAAGGATTGATTCTGAAGCAGACCTGTGGGAAAACACAAGGAACTTGTCTGTACTATCATATTGACTGTAAACAGTGTCTTTTCAGAACTTTGCTGTAAACTTTAATTATTAAAGATGTTCCCGTCTGTTATTGGTTGAATTGTGTACCCCCAAATTAAGGGGGGTCCTAACTTCTGGTACCTCAGAATGTGACCTTATTTGGAGATAGGATCTTTACAGAGAAAATCAAGAATTTTAGGACATCAGAATGGACCCTAATCTCATATGACTGGTGTCCTTGTAAGAAGGGGACATTTCAACACAGAGATGCATAGATAGAAGACATACGAAGAAACATAGGGCGAAGAAGGTGATCTGCAAGCCAGGGAAAGTGGCCTGGAACAGATCCTATCCTCAAAGCCCTCAGAAGGAATCAGCCCTGGCAACACCTTGACCTTGGACCTCTAGCTTCCAGAACAAAATAAATTTCTGTTTTTTAAAGTCACCCAGTGTATGGTTTTTTGTTGTGAATACCTTGTCCTTATGTCTCTTCCTTCCATGTCTTTACCTTTAAATCTCTGCTTAAATGTTATCTTAGAAGAAAGACTTTCCAGGATGACCCTGCATGAAAGAGCAACTGTTTTCCCTTTAACCTGCTTTATTTTTCTCCATAGCAGTTATTATACCTGACACACACTTATTTGTTCATAGAAACTCCATACTTTATTTTAGAGCTTAGGCTTCATTAGGGAAGGAGCTGTGTCAGTTCTGTTCAGCACTGTATCCTCAGTGTGGATGTCTATAAAGTGCCTGGTGCTTGGTAGGGACTCAGTAGATAATTATTGAATAAATGCATGATTTTGAAGTGACTCCTTGTCCATTCAGCTCCTGCTCTGTAGGTGCTCAGCATCTACTGCTAGTTGCCTTTCTCTTTTAATATTCATTGCACAAAACTCTGTTGGAGTCGCAGAGGTTAAGGTGGTGGGCAGCCTGCAGAGCTATTAATTGAATCAGGTTCTCCAGCTTTTCAGCAATGGCCTACTTTTCTTCTGAAAATTCCCTTTTTCTCTTTGACCCCAACAAGTAGTTTTGAAATGGACTGAAACATATGTAGTGTGAGCTGATTTTCTGAACCATTCCTAGTGACAGAAGTCTATATGACACATTCACATATGTAATAAGTTACAATATATCAAATAACTGGCTTAGAAAACCCGTTGTTTTAAGAAAACCAAGGGAAATGGCAATTCTAGGAGAAATTCAGGTGGTTGTCATTGGCATCGAAGGAGAAAAGTAGAAAAGAAAAACACAATGCTAATATTAACTTGTGAAGAGCTCTGTAAATGACCTCTTCCCAAGAAGGTTTGAAAATGCACAAAGGTAGAGGATATGTCCAAGACTGGGCCCCAAAGCCCTTTGTGTGGCAGGAGCCCCAGGAGCACCAAAGAGCAAGCTGTGCTACATGAGGATCTGGAAAGGGAACTTACTCTGCAGCTGCTGTACTTGGGCCACCAGGGCGAGTTTCTCCTCCTCTGACCTCTTCAGTTGATCTGGAAATGAAATAATGCAAACTGAAATAGACGAACCTGAGACTTCATGAACCCGACACCCGAGAATGGGACTTAGTAGTGGGTGCTGTCCTGTCTCTGGCCTCATGTGTGTCAAGTGGAAATTGCTTTCTTCTACTTGTCCTAGTTCTGAGACAGGTAAACCAGATCCCAAGTGCCTTGGATTTCACCAGCATCGACAACGTGAGGTTGAATTAAAAGTTTTATTTGCATACGATTTTGTCCTCTCAGCTGACACAGACGCTCTGAGGGAAACCTTCACTGCGCCTTGCATTTCAACTGACCTTTCCCTTTCAAATTAGAAATGCAGCCTTGGCACCTTTGACTGAAGTAGGAGTGCTACGATGTGGCTCAGAGGGATCCCAGGCCAGAAAAGCAAGCTGATAACTACAAAATCTGCTACTGCAGCTCGATTAATTTTCAGTCTTAGATGATTAAAACAGCCTCGCCTGTCTCTCCAGGTCAAATGAAATCACGAAGCCAACCAAAGACTGAAGCCGTCTCCCCCCAGCTTCCTTTCTTGGGCTCACTTGGGCTCACTGAGCCAGAGGCCTCCGGGGAGAAGGGTACCTTGTAGATGCTGGGTATCCGAGCTGTACAGGTCTCTGTCCCCCTGCAGGTGTTCAATCTTGGCCTGCAATTCCTGGTGCTCATTCTCCAAAAGCCGCAGAGCCTGGTTCATCTGTAAGTCTCTACTGTCTGCTCCCTGTAAGGAGGAGGAGGAGGGGCCGACCCAGAAGCAGGTCAGTGCTGGGGTAGAGGTTGGGAACAGATCCCATGGAAGAGGAAAACTCGAATTTTAGAGATAGGAATATTAGGGAATTGGAAAAATTGGGATTTTTTCCCTTCCCTTTGCTATATTTCTCACGTTTAAACAATACATTAGATTTTACTATTCACAAGGGACTCATTTGAGTAATACCCAAATTAAAGAACACCAAATCATCACTTTCCTAGATGTCTTCACATTGTCTTCTCATTCTAACACTGTCAATTTGTTTTCTTTGGTAGGGTCACTTTTCTCAAAGAATTAAGGTTAAAAAGAAAAAGATCTTCATGGGGAACCTAGGTACCTCAGTCAGTTAAGTGTCTGACTTTGGCTCAGGTCATGATCTCAACAGTTCATGAGTGAGAGAGAGTAGGTGGTTGGAGGAAGAAACAACAAATGTGGGGATGTGGCTGTAGTGCCCTGGCCAGCTGGGTCCACGCCTTCGATAAGACTCACATGACCTGTCTTATTAGTTTGGCCACTCAGGTTCCTGCTTCAGTAAAATTATAAAGGTAAATTTTTGATGTGGGTCTTCACAATTTCAAACCAAGTCAGTAAAATCTGTGGAAAAAAATCGCTAATATTTACGAAGGCTGGTATGTGTCAGGCATGGAGCCTAACGTGCTTTGTGTGGATTACCTGACCTAATCGTTCAACAATCCCAAGAACAGTGGAGGTACTATTATTAGTCTCCTTTTGGAGATGAGGAAACTGAGGCTCAGGAGATTAGTTAAACTTTTACAAGGTAACAGATTAGAAATGATGGAACCCTTGAGAATGCCAAGGGTCTACAGTAATTACTTAGAAATCACATTGGCAGGATGTTAGTTAATACTCAGCCTATAAGTAAATTAGTGACCTTTGTTCTAAACCGGATGCTGTGCTGGGATGGGGTGCAGAGAGTGGGCTGACAGTAGGCTGATGAATATTCCAGTCCAGCCCTTTGCATTTGGATGGTGTTATTCAGTGAACACTTAGTTCATTTGCATCAGCAGAGCAGACATCCTTGCTGAACTCACAATTAGATTTCAGGGCCCCGGCAGTGAGTCAGATCCAAAGTGGCCAGTGAGTGAGGAACTGAAAGACAGATGCTCTCAGCTGCCTTTGGAACCCCATCTCATCAGCACCCTCTCTCCTCACTGCCGTCACTGCCCCCATAAGTCCTGCCTTCTCTCCCCGCATCCCAGCCCCAGAGCCTGGTACCTGCAGTTTGGACTGAAGCACATGGAGTTGGCTCTCCAGCTCTCTGTGCTGGGCCCCCAGGCTCTTCCAGTCCTCCTTCAGGGCTTCATACTGGCTCTTCCACTCCTCACACTTCTGCTCAGCCAGAGCCAGGGACCGCTGGGGGTGGGGGTGGGGTCAGACAAGAGGAGCAAGAAGAGGGTGCCTCCGGGGTTCCAGGGAGTTGTGCAGGTTGGCTCCCCTGCTGCCCGGAGGCCTCCCTTCCCCCCACCCGGGGGTCCCTAGCCCCAGGGAGTACACAGCATGTCCACACCTGCGTGCTCTGGAGTTGCTGCTCTGCGCTCATTTTCTCCTCCAGCACTTTCTGCAGTGACTCCTTGGCTTTCTGCTCGTAGCTGTTTTTCTGGTCTTCCATCTCCAACAACACCTTTTTCATTCCCCAAGGGGAGTATTTCTGTAAATTTGATACAATTCAACAAATACATATTGAGCTTCTGTGTGCTGAACCCTGACCTGGGATAGAGAAATGAAAAGAATTGGGTCCTTGCCCCCAGAGCGGAGATACCAGTAATCTGGTGGACCTTCTTCCAGGCTGGATGGGGGGCAGGGAGAGGGGCCCAGGTGATGAGGGAGGTAAGCGGGGTTAACACACAGTTACTCCAGGTGTGAGCATCCCCTCGGCCTTCCAGCGGTGTTTCAAATTCAACATTTCCAAAGCAAAATCATCTTTCTCAACTGCCTTTCTCCTGGGTTTCTTATCTCAGTGACCAATATCACCTGCTTAGTCTCCCAGGCCTGAGACCAGGGAGTCTTGATTTCTCTCATTTTCTCCCAGTAATCAGTTGTCCCTTTAGCTTTGTCAAATCAAGCTCTTTAACAGCTCATATCTGTCTTCTCCATACTTCCTGTCACCTTCTTAGTTCAGACTCTATGGGTCAATACAATATTTTCTCTGTCTTCAAGCCTCGTAGCTGATCGTGTCACTTCCTGTTTAAATCTCTCAGTGACTAAGGATCACTTATTCCTTGGCATTGCTCCTACCTATAAGCTCAGACTTTGATTCTATGCTACTTCTACCCAAGCTGAATTGCTTGCAGATCCCCTAAGCACTGTGCTTTTGAGCCTCTGCTTTTGTCCATATACATTATGGACCTACCCTTTTCATCTGGTTAACCTCTACTCATGCTCAAGGTTCAGTTCAAGAACCATGTAAGGTCTGATAAATCTTGACCAATCACCCCTAACCCCCAACTCATTATGGGTTAGGTAGCTTTTCTTAGTGTTCACATGGTATCCCCTGTATGTCTCTATCTTCCCACACTATTGACTCCTCTTTCTCCCTTATGGGATTGTAAACTCCTTCAGGTTAGAGAGCAAGTTTTTTTAAAAAATTTTTATTTGTTTTTATCATTTTAAGTTTTTTAATGTTTATTTTTGAAAGGAGAGAGAGAGAGAGAGAGCGCGCGCGCGCGCACAAACGGGGGTGGGGCAGAGAGAGAGGGAGACACAATCTGAAGCAGGCTCCAGGCTCTGAGATGTCAGCACAGAGCCCGATGCAGGGCTCGAACCCACTAGCTGTTGAGATCATGACCTGAGCTGAATTCAGATGCTTAACCTACTGAGCCACCCAGGTGCCCCCCCCCAACTTTATTTCAACTGTTTGTAGTTTCAGAGATCTGAACAATCCCCAGTACTCTCAATGTTTTTAAATGAATACATTTGCATTAAAAAATTGGCTTCAGGATTTAAAAAGAGACCAGCTTTGCACATTCACTTAGGGTCTTGCCCTTCCCATCTCTTTCATCTTCTTGCCCTGTGATTCTGGGGAAGCCAGGAAGTCAATTCTGGGTTACCCTACTGTATAAACAGCAGTCCAGATAATGCAAATTGAGGGATCAATATGAAATCATTTCCATTTAGCTTTGGGATCTGAAATTTTGGATTTAAATGTGAGTGGGTCTTATGTTCCTGGAATTTTCATTAGAAGCCAGATCCAGGAGCTACTGGGTGAGGTCATACACGGGTATGTCCCAGTTAGTGGACTTAACCATGCTGGCCAGCTTTACCCCGCCCCCCTACCTCCCCACCCCCAGATTGAAAATCAAGAGACTGGCATTCTGGATTATATGTCGGTATTTTATGAGCTTTGTTGGCATTATTTAGTTAATAAGAGTCTGACAAAACAGGCTATACTGAAAAAATAAAAGTTGTGGGTCAGCAAACCTGTTCCCCCACAAGACCCCAACCGTCCATCTTATCTAACTCCACATGCTTCACCTCATTCTCTTATCTGACATCTCACCACTTGTCATTTCTATCTCTTGTAATCCAAGAGCAGGTCAATGGAGAATTTACTGAAGATGGGGAACAATGCCATAGAAAAGCCAAGAGTCATAGCCTATTACTTTCTCCCAGGGATTGCTACTAGACAAAAGTTGCTTGTGGAATGGAAATCAGTTCGTAAGACTTATAATATCCAACACTTCTGTTCAAAGATTGGGACCTGTGGAGGTCCATCTGGATGCTGTGAATCTTTACCAAGGGTTCTCCCTACAGTTCCAGGTATTCCTAAGGCTTCCCTGGTTTTGGGGTTCCTTCTCAGGGTACAAAGGGAAGGACACCAGGAAAAAAAAGGAGAAGAAGATGGATTGGGGACCAAAATGAAAATGGCAAAGCCAGACCTGGGTGAGTAGGAATGGGTACATTCATTTTTGTCAGATGTCCTTTCTAGAGTGTAGGATCGAGATTTAAGCATTCTCCTTTAATTCTAGAGTCCTTGGCCGAAAGTTTCCTCCAGAATGCTTACCTGGGTACAGGTGTACAGCTGGTTTTCTAAAGATCTCAGTTTGCACTTCAATTTGTCTTCATTAAGCTGGCCCTGGAGAAAATGGAATGAGTTAATTAGTCTGGGCCAAAATATAGCATGCAAAGAGTTTTCTTCTGTTTTCCCAGCCTACTGCCTAGAACATGGTCAAGCAGTGTTTGTGGAACTGAACTCTTTCAGGAGGTAGGGAGGAAGAAGGATGTCAAAAGATGTTTGGGTAGAAGAGGATCTTTTCTTCTGTCTCTGGAATAGAAGGAAGAATCAGACTGGCCCCAAGTCTTCTCTGTACCTTGAGGTCCTCTATCCAATGGCTCAATGTTTCATAGTAGTTCACTTGAAGGAAATCTTCTAAGCTCTTCTTTTCTTTCCTCATTACCTTTCTCTCCTGTCTGTCTAGGCACTTCTGTATTCCTCACTCCCTCAGTCATGTACAAGGATCTTTACTTCTACAGTATAGACCAGTAAGACTAAAGGGGTCTCCACATTCCCTTCCTTACCTCCATCATGGGCTGAACTGTGTCCCCCTTCGCTCTCCCCTCCCCCCAGATTTATACCTTAACATCCTAACTCCCAACACCTCAGAATGTGACTGTATTTGGAGATAGGGTCTTTAAAGAGATAATTAAGTTAAAATGAGGTCGTTAGGGTGGGCCCTAATCCTCTATGACTGGGGTGTCCTCATAAGGGCACAGAGCACCACATGAAGACACAGGAGAAGACAGCCATTCGCAAGCCAAGGAGAGAGGCTTCAGGAGAAACCAACCGTGTCAACACCTTGATTTTAGGCTTCTAACTTCCAGAACTGTGAGAAAATAAATTTCTTTTGGTTAAGCCACCCAGACTGCGGTATTTTGTTATAGCAGCCCTAACAAACTAGCACCTCCCTTCCTTGCCTCCCTCCTTTCCCAAACACACACACACACACACACACACACACACACACACACACACACACACACACATACTGGACTCAAGATGAGAAATTCTTTAAGAAAGCAGGACATGGAGGAGAGAGATCAAACGAGGCAGGGTGTGTATATGTGTGTGTGTGTAGGGGGGGGGCGTTGGTGGTGGTGGTGGTGATGATTAAAGGGCTTCCCAGAAAGCCACATGTAAGTGGGGTCAGTTTCATGGCATTTTGGACATTCCAAGAGGGATGCTAATCTCAAAAATGGGGGTGGGGAAAAACAGGCAGGAAGAGCCTTATCTGTTTCTCAATTTTTCAGTATTTTAGCTGAGTAGTGAACAACCTTCTTGCTGCTTTGTTCTTTCCTCCACCTGTAGTTGTCTCTTTTTACCACGGCAGGGTTTTGTTCTTTGAGTCCTGAGTCTGACTTTTGTGAGAGGATCGGGGAGAAGGGAGGGTGCCATCAAAGAGAGCTGGTTTCCCAGAGAAAAGACTGTGGGTCTCTAGCAGTAACTAGTTTTCATATCCTTTTTCTGGCTTTTTTCACCACTAGGCCTTGCTGGACACTTGTCAGGTCTAGAAATTACATTTCTCTAAGGGTCTGAGATGCCATGGCCACTCTCAGGTGGCTTGGGTGTTTAGAACCCTCATTATGTTTCCGGTCTCTAATGGGCTGGGTACAGAGGAGGGGACTCTGTTTTGAGGTCTGTCCCCCTCTATGAGTTTCAGGGCACCTTGGGGGGTGGCAGGAAGTGGTATCTCACAGCTCCTGTTTTGATCTTGTTTGGCTGATTCTTCTAACCCTGGGAGCCAGGGGGCGCCTCCACCCTTTCTGCTTCCTGTATTACTCAGCTGGGGCTTGCAAAAGCAGAAGGCTTTGCCAAAAACAATTTTTCAAAGTGTCTCCTGCTATTAATGTTTTTCATAATGTCTCGTGTGAGAGCTGAGAGGCCAGGATTTGGCATCTACAGTAACCACAGGGCTTTGGGACAGATAAAAGAGATGGACACAGACTTCTATTCTTCTGGGCTTTGCAGTAACTGGTAAAAGGGCTGCATTCCCCTGAGTGTCCTTTTTACTGTCAGTCCACAGGTCCTGAAAGCAACTCCTTTTGCACCCCCATTTCCTGGTTCAGATCTCTGCATTTTCCTGTGCCTGAACTCTTGCCACGGCAAAATATAATCAAACCCACCGAGTTTAAGGTTTATCTTGCTGTAGTTTGGAAAGAAAACAAAGAAACCCAAAGCATTACATCCTTACATTTCCCCCCATCTCCTCCCTTTTTGGGTAGCTCTCTCTCCTTCCTTGCTGTGGTTTTAATCCAATTATTTTGCCTCTTCCAACTGTTTTTGTATTTTAGCCATACCCCAGATTACTTTTCCATTCACGATGCAATAAAAGACAATTCAGGATAGCCCCTTCAGTGGGGAGGAAGGGCCACCCAAGTCTGGGGATTGAAAGAAATCTCATCCACAGCTCCACCTTCCCAGACTCCCCGAGGCAGGGAAGAAAGTTGTGGCCAAGTTGTTGCAAATGGGGCATGTAGTTTCCTGGTCTGAGCCCCAGCAACCCCAACATGAAACCCAATGGTAAAATATGTGGGAAGAAGCACCCTTAACAGGCCTACTGTGGACCTTTTTTTGGCAATTGCCCCCCCACCCCCGGCCGGGAGCCCAGGGCTCAGAGACCACGGTACCCCCAATTGGAAAACGGAGCAAGGTGGAGGCCATACACACCTGGTGCTGGTCTGAGGGCTTCAGCTCCTTCTTCTACTTGGCTTTCCCCAGCCTCTGATCTGTTCTCCAGAAACCCTACCACCACACCGCAGAAGCACCAACCCACAGCTCATCTGTGCTCTAGCAGAGGTTACTTAGGGCTTGCAGCCAATCCCCTGCTGTGCTGTCATCTCAAGATCTCGTTTCCACTTTGCAGAACTTATAACCCAATGGCGTCCCGCTCCTGTTTTGATATTGCCCAATACTGAGAGCCTGCTTTCTCAAATGCCCAAACCATCTCCCCTCTGAAGCTTGGACCAAGCTCAGGAGCATCAGCAGTGCCCCTGACCCCACCACATCCAATAGGCCCAGAGTTAGCTTGGAGGTGGAGGCAATGGAGGGAGCTCATTCTTGGGGCTCTCGCAGGGTTTGCCGTGGGCTTCCCAGCATGTGAAGCTGGAAGATTCAAGACATGGAGGCCAAATGGAAAAAATAAAAGGTCTGAACTGGACTGAATGTCAAAGTCCCCATTAGGGTTACATTCTTCCAATTGGTATTTTCCCAAATACCACAGTCTGGGGCTGCCCTTTCATCCAGGTTGAGGCCTCCATGACAGGGGTAGAGGGCTGCATGATTTTGTTTTGGGGGAAGCAAGAACCCTTAACTTACAAATCTGACTATTTTTGTTAAAAACAGGAAGTTAGGGTGTCAGTGGGGAGGAGGGAGAAAAGAAGGGTAGGTGTGCGGATGGGCGGGAAGAAGGGAGGGATAGAACCACAACCAGAGGAGCTTCTGCTCTCCTGCCCGCTCAGTGTGGAGTGAAACTGCCCACAGAGGTGCCCTGGGAAGTGTGTCCCATCCCCACTGAGCTCCAATGACTTGGGTTCTGACTGCACCTCACCGCCTCGAATGTCAGCAGTGATTTCGAGACTTCCACACTGACCCAGAGCCCGGGTCCTCACTGTTGTCAGAGACCATTTCAAAACACAGATCAGATCATTCGTTCTCAGATCAGCAACTATTTCAGCTTGTGTGCTGCCAAAGCGATCACAACTCCACAGCTCCTGACTGAGCTGCTTGTGAGGATGGACGGAATCTTGCTAAGTGTTGGACTCTCAACCCGAAAGCAGCGCCCTCCCAGTGTTACCCTGCTGACTGCCTGGAGCAGCATTTCTCACACTGGGGGTAGTGTGTGTTCACATGGACCTGTGACACATATGCTTTCCCTTTAGGAAACAGTCTCTATGTTATTTAAGTTTGACATGACACCTTCAGAGGAAAAAGTCTAAGCTTCATAATTCCAGAGTCTTCAGAACTCCTCTGACATGATTCCTTCACTTCAGCCAAACTCAGCTGCACCCAGCTGCTTGTTACACAGAGGCCTTATAATCATTCTGATTCCTTTGCCTTAAATCCCCTTTCCTTTCTGCTTTTTCTTCCCCCATCATCATTCCTACTTCTGCAACTGGTAGACGATGCATCCTTCCAGGCCCAGCTAAAGTGGTCCCTTTCCTTTGGAGCCTACCGTGTTCCACCTCAGGCAGAATAATTGCCCGCTTCTCTTTCCTCCGTGTCACTTTGTAGAAACCCCTGTTAAGGCTTTGTCACACTGTATTTGTGTTGTTTACTACGCTTCTCTCTCTTCCTGGCTGATACACGAGCTCCTCAAGAGCAAGAACCCTACTTTTTGTCCCTGGAGCACAGAGCTCAGCTCATAGTTGAAACTTAATCAAATGTCTGTTGAATAAATGAGATGATCTCAAATTAGTGCAGCACCGGAAACCACCTGGCATGCCCTGCTGTCTGTCTCAGGCTCCCACTCTGCTGATGCAAATGACCTTCCTTAACCACCAGGAGCCCCAAAACACATACACTTAAATCCTGGTACAGTGATATGTAAGGAAGGAGGAATGAGCTTAGGAAGTCTCTTTTGTATCACTGTAAACTTCTCAGTTTTGTTCCATACTCTTGCATCCCATCTCTCTGTCTAAATACAAGCCATCTGTGCCGTGGGGTTAGATGTTCACGGAGGCTCATGAGTCTGTGCATTCTCTTTGTACTCGGTCCTTTATGCCCCAGTGGCGTAGCTCCCTGAACATAGTATAGCCTAGAGGGTTTCATTGTGGTGTCTGAGGACTCCTGGGAAGCCCTGAGACCTTTTCACTGGTTCTATGAGATATTCCCTTTTCCAGCTATGTACCTATATGCGGCTGGATTTTCCTTCTCGTGCTTCAACCAAAACAATGTATTGCAAGATTTGCAACAGTGTAAAACGATGCTACTCCTCTTACTATTTTTTCGAAAAATATACTTATCTTTCATAAAAATAAGTAATTTAGATTCACATGTAATGGCTTTACTATTTTGATTTAAAATTTATACATATTTTGAGATTCCTATTTTCATTTCTAATGTAGTAAATCCTAATATGGTAAATAGAAACAGTTCTTTGGGGTTTTCAATACACTTTTTAAAGAGTATAAAGCAGTCGAGATTAAAAAGTTGGAGATCCATTGCATTAGACTATATCATACCTCTGGGTCTTTGCTTGTGCTATATTTCTAACCCAGAATATAGTTCCCACTTCCACATTTGTCTGGGAAATACTTATGTAACTATAAATATTTCCCTAGTTCTCTTCTCTGGAGTCATTAGTTTCTTCTTGTATGCTATTATATCCTGAAAACATTTATTTATGCATTATTTAGGCAGCGTCTCCCTGACAAAACTACAAACTTTTGAAAAGCAGGAACCCTGACTAATTAATCTAATTATTTCCAGTGCTCAGTACAGAGAATGTGGTCTATGAATATTTGTTGAATAAATGGACTAAAATACGGAGGTCTGAATTTTAGTTTCAGTTCTGCCTCTAACTATCGATGTGACTTTGGGCAAGTCACTTGACCTCTCTGACACTCAGTTTCCTCAATGGTAAAATGAGAAAACTTAGACTATGTGATCTCTGAGGTCCCCTCTCACTTTGACATTGATGTCTAAGCTGAATAGTAGGTGCATGATGGCTTAGCGTTAATATTAGTGTGAATCCCATATAGAAATAGTTGACATTTATCACAGTGAGTAATAGCAACTATATTGGGATCTTCCTCCTATTCTTCCAACATATTAAAAAATGAGAATTCTTTCCCGTTTTGGTTCTGGGTCTTTCCTGGGTGTGGAGCAGCATCACCCAAGCTAATGACCCTGGATTTAGCTGAGCTTTCCCATGTATGTAACATGCTTGCCCTTGAGGTCTCAGCACCCCTCACCTTGCCTCTTCAGTAGTGAGAAAACCCCTTTTCTTGCTGGGGTGGTGTGGAAAGAAGAATGAGATGGCCACCCATGGGAGACCTTAAGCTTTGTTCAAACAAAGATTTCATTCCCTTACCTTCCAAGAGCTGTCAGAGGCCCTTATCAGAGTGGACAATAGGTCTTGGAGAATCACCATTTTCTGTTTTAGAACCAGTTCCCTTTGGAGGGCCTCCTGGGGGGCAAAATGCAAGAAGGTTAAGATTAACCTGGAGGGAGAAGGAGTAGAAGGGTGGAGGAACTGAGGGGAGAGTTCACATGTTACTTACTTTGAGGTACTCAGAAAGCTGGATGATTTCCTAGAGAGAAATAAAAAGGCTATTCAAGAAGACTCTAGGAGTGCCTGATCCCCACCTCAGACTCTATGCTGACAATGTGGAGCCTGCTTGGGATTCTTTCTCTGCTCCTTTCCTGCTTGTGCTCTCCCTCTCTCTCTCAAAATAAATAAATAAGCTTAAAAAAAAACTAAAAAAAAAGAAGGAAGGCTCTATGTTCCCTGAAATCCTGGAACATGGACCTAGAGCCAGGACTGGCTGGTGTCGAGTAAATTTCTTCCTTGGCTCAGAGTCCCTCAGGCCCTTGCGTCTTTGCTCATCCAGGAAGAAGGTGCCCCTCCATCCCAGCTGTATTTACCATAGAATTCCAGAATGTCAGAACTTGGAAGAGCTGATACACCATCTGAGTCAACCCCTTCAAAGTGAGGATTTTCTTACCTTATCTAGAACTGCAACTCCATAACTAGGAAGAGAAGAAGTAAAAATAAAATGACAATGGATCAAAGAAGAAAGCACATCAGGAGGCAGTGGGTCAATTTCTTCTCTGATCTCTTCTGAAGAGCCAGTAGGGTAGGGAAGGTCTTCCTTTCTCTCCATTAAGGTGGACATGGAAGCTCATTGTGCTCCTCCACACACTAGGTGTGGGTTCAAGCAAAGCTTATAAGAGAGGAATGGGTGGGATGTAAGGCAGCTGGGGGCATATGGAAGTACTCACTTGGTTTGCTGACTGGCATCATTCTTAATTGTTGGCTGGGCTTCTTCTGCCTTTGTCTGTGTGCCTGAGCAATGGAAGATAAGGTGATTCAGAACCCATGGAGGAGGAAGTGGGAAGGGAGAGGGCCTCTACACTGCCAGCAACTGAGCCTGCTGTTGCAACATTTTTTGCAGGCCCCAGTAAGGGATGGAGGCTCAGCTCTTACCACGGTGGTATGTGGGTGGTTTCTTGATGGGAGGGTCCTGTGGCGAAAGGCCCCCAGCCTCGGGGGGGAGGTCAGACAGATCCCTCCTGGTGCATGAGGGAGGGTGAGGATGCTGGATTGATAAGGTCTCAGAGCTGGTCCATGACACCTGGAAAGCAAGTAGGGGATGGTGAAAACCTAGAGCTTCTTAGAGCATGATTCTCCAGCCGACTGCAGAAAGATGAACCAGTAATCAAGTTTCAGATCTAGAAAGCCAACGTAACCCATTCCAATCTTCAAAAACCTGCAAAGTTGTCCCTGCTCCCACCCTCCCTTGTTCTGGCTGGTGGGTATCCTCTCCAGACCAGGCAAATGGGGAGCTGGGCTTGTATCTACTTTCCTTCTCTAGAATCCCTGATCTACTTTGTTTGGTTTCAGCCATTTACACTGCCAGTATGGACTGGTCTGAGAGTGAGGAGGTCTGGGTTAAATCCTGCCTTTTCTACTAGGTCTTGGTCTCCTGTTTGTGTAATGAGTGTGTGTAATGTGGATGATCTCCCAGGCCTATTCCATATCAGAGAGGTGGCTTCCTTCCTCTCAGTAATAGCCAGAATACTGCTGAGGTTTTGTGTGAAGAGAAGGTAGAGCAGGGAGGTGTAGGGAAGGGTGTGGTAGTAGCCATCACAATCTAGTCTGCTCTTTTTTTTCCTTCTTTTTTTAAAGTATTTTATTTATTTTGAGACAGAGAGAGAGAAAAAGCATGAGCAGGGGAGGGGCAGAGAGAGAGGGAGAGAGAAAGAATCCCAAGCAGGCTCTGTAGTATCAGTGCCAAGCCCAACATGGGGCTTGATCTCATGAACCATGAGACCATGACCTGAGCCAGTCAGACACTTAACTGATTGAGCCACCCAGGTGTCCCTCTAGTCTGCTCTTTTTATATTTTCCTTATACAAACTCAAAAATTCTATGATTGTAACAGAACACTAAAAGGCTAAGAAATGCCTGTGGTATCCAACCATGCAGACTAACTCAATCTCAGTAAAACCTTAAATAACCGATAGGCATAGATAAAGTTTTTTAGTTAAATGTGTTTTTGTTCTTTTTCTTCTCCTTAAAAAATTTTTTTAAACAAAAAGCTTTCAGAAACCTTCTTGCCTTAGAAAGTACACAGTTGGTTTTATTTTACAATTGGGCTCAAGGATCATTTTTGTGAACCGCACCTTCTATTGTGGCTAACAGATCCACTGGTTAAGAAGCCCTGACTGAACTTCTGAAACTCTGGGTACGGAACCAGTCCAGGCACTTCCAGGGAATACGGCAGACCCAGCCCTGCTGTTAACATGCTCACAACATGGATAGGAAGACGCAGATGGTTTGCTGGCTGAGATCATCTCAGCATACCCTGATTTTTGCCAGCACTGCTCCTTCCCAGGCCAGAATGATGGGTCCTCTAACTATTATTACACAATCTTAGAGGATTTATAACCTCATAAGGACCACAGAGAGCAGAGGTGGCCTGGAGAAGCCAGAGAAAGCTTAGACCAGACAAGACCTTCTCTGAGTGAATTTAGTGCAAATGGAATGGTCCAAGTGAAAGAGAAAATGTAGGTGGGTGCAACAGGAGAGGGGTGTGTGTGTGTTTCTGAGAGGGGGCATCAAGAAGATGGGCCTGTGTCCCTGGCATACAGTGAGAATTCAGTAAATATTTGTGGAATGCTGGATGAATGAATGCTGTAAAAGATATGTTTAAATTGCCTAAATTTGAACTGATAACTAGGAAATAGCAATGGACTTGTTTTTTACATTATTTTTTCTTCCCTAATAGGCAAATGCAAAACAAAAAATAGCTAAGCAAACAAACAAAGACCCAAACAACAAAAATCTCCAAATGAGTAAGTGGCTAAGGGAGACTACTATATGATTGAGGAAGAAGGAACTTAAATTAAATCGCTTTTTAGTGACCTTGAGCCCACCCACGTGCCTGCCGCCCTCCAGAGAAGTGTGTCCCTTGACATGACCCACCTGCTGCCGGGGAGAGGAGGAGATCCTGTTGGCCCAAGACAAGGGCTCCTTGAGGTCAGCTGGCTGGCCTGGCCGCCTTGAGGGACTGCGCTCCTTGGCCCTGGGGCTCTGTGCCTTGCCTTTCTCCTCCACCTGCAGGTTCCTCCTCCTGAAGAACTCCTGTTGTCGTGCTCTCCGGAGCTGCTCTCTCTGCTGGGTCCTCAGTGCCTTCCCCACCTGGCGGCACGTGGTCACATTGGGGCGGCAACGGCGGCTTTCACGGGTCTCTTGCCGGCGCTCACACTTGGCCTCATAGCTCTCAGCCCATCGGGCCAAGCCAGGGGAAGGCCTGAGGTCCAGGCTGATCATGATGACCTCCTGAGCACCTGTTGTGCTTGGCTTCCAGTTCCTGGAATAGCTGCCTGGGTCTGCCAAATGCCAAGAGGGAGGAGAAGGGGAGGGGTCAGGAGATGGGCAGAAAAAAATGACTATCTCTCGGGACCAGGGGGCAGAAATAGCACAGCATCCCATGCATGTGGGTTAAAAACTGGGGAGATGATGGTGTCAAACTGGGAGTCAAGACTCCAGGGTCCAGGCTCCATACTAATTTCTGCTTTCTTCTGGCCTATGTTTCTCCCTTTGCAAAGTGGGAAGATCTCTCTGTCTGCCACTTCTTCCTTGACCTTCCTTGATCTCACCCTGCCTCTAAGCCAGGAATAATTGTTAAAAATTGTCATGTGTGTATAGCCTTTTAGATAGCAGATAGGGATGTGTTCATTTTCCAGAGATTTCTAGAGAACCAGGTAAATTGGCTCCCTGTTTTCCAATCTAAAAGAAAAGCCAGCTTCTTTACTGTTCTCTTGGCCCAAGTTGTTGCAAAAATAGGTGAGTGACTCTTGTCAAGTGTGGAGGGATAACCAGACCCCCCAAGGTGTGGCCAGTCCTGTGACCAGCACCCACTTGCTGTCTTTTTGACCCTTAGTGACTAGCTTCTGAGCCTGGTCCTGGGCATGGTTTAGGAGGGAAAGCTCACCTTAATTTCTCCAGTCATGAAGTCCTGACACTGGTCTACTGGCATCCACTTCCAGCCCAGGACTGGGCTCTGACCCACAGGAGCAGATCAACTCAAACCAGTATCAGCTGAGTGCCTGCCACCTGTCCAGTGTTGACCGAAACCGATTTCAGAACTTCCAGCTCAATAACTCTCCAAGCTGAAGGTTCCATGTTTTAGAACCTCCTCCCTCTTACGGCTAAGTATGCCGCCAGGTCAGCTCTCCTCGGCCCGAACACAGATTGTACCATCAAAACCAGCAACCACACGAATTACACCTCAACAAGGCTATTACACACATGAAGGAAACAACTGCAAACAGTGCCAACAAGTCCACAGGAAACCAGGCTTGGTGTAGAAGCCACACTTGTTGCCCCTTGACATGGTCCTACCTGCTATTCACAGAACCCCCCAACTCTAATTCCTTATTCCTTCTCTGTGCCCTTCTCTCTCTTTCCTACCCTCCCTCACCTACCTTCTGCAAGTTTGTTTATTCTCCTAGAACTCTCTCTGGTAGCTTGGCTGAGTTGGGGCTGGACTTGGCTGAGCTGGTCCTGAGAGCCAGAAATTCTGCGCCTTGCCTCCACTGATCACTGGAGTCAGCCCGTGGCTGATGAAGGAAAAGGGACTCCTGCTGCTGCTTCTCCTCTCTGTCCTACAACTTCACTACCCACAACCTGGGAACCCAGTTCCTGGAGAGGTCAGAGGGGCATTTCAGCTTCACCAACCAGCAGGCAATTGCCAGTTCTGGCCCCTTGAGTTTATTTATAGGCCAAACAGACTCAACAGGTAGCAGCCTCTCTGTTCTTTGATTGGAACTTTGCTGCCCATCTGGCTCAGTCCAGAATTCTCTGCAGGATTCTTGCTCTCTCTTGGATCATACTGCTGGTTCCCTGGGGTCATTCATGGGTGGGGCGGTCTCACTCTAGGACAGGGGCCTTACAAGGTCAAACCTGGCATGCTGTCAAATACCTGACTCTCCAGGGTTGGAGGGGCATCCACCAGCTGTGGGCAGTGCAGACCCCAGGCAGGACTGTGAGGCTCTCAGGGCTTGTTCTCTCGTCCCATCCCTGAGTGCCTTTTCTCTTTAGGTTTTTCTTCTCATTCCTACTCTGTAGGCATTCCCTGACTTTCCACCTGCTACCTCTGTTATCTAAAACCTTAGAACAGGATCCAAAAGGCTCATTCATATTAAGTTATAAATGACTGAATGGATTATGTACAGGTGAACTCCATGTCCAGAATCTATGCTTGTGGTATAGAAAGGTATTCTGCCTTTGATGGGAGAAGTGGAGAACCCTGGCTCTGGACTCAGGCTGTGTGGATTCATATCCTGGTTCTGTCACCCACTACCCCTGTGCTATTGGAAAAGCTATTACACATCTCTAAGTCTTATTCTTTTCATTTATAAAATGGGGCCACAGCCTCTCTTGTAAGGTTATAAGAATTAAAGCGAAAATGCACATCAATCATCTGACACAATAAATGTTAGCTTTTTACAATACGAAACTGGGATGATTATTACCCCTTTCTTGCTGATCTTTGCTATTAAAAACTCGGTGCTGTAAGACCAACGCCTCCAGCTAGACTAGCAGTGCAGGACCGAGAATGCCTCATCCTTCCGTCTCCCACCCTTTTCTCTTTGAAGGAGTGCTGTTTACCACATGGAGGGGATGCTGGCCTCGGGTTGAAATCATATTTACTGCTCTGGTTCCTCTGACCTCCGCAAGGAAAAAGGACTTCTCTGTGGTCTGGACACAAGTGCCATCTCAAATAGGCCCGGCAGAAAGGCAAAGAAGAGGTGGGGTAAAGAATCGGTGTGCCTGCGCCCGCCATTAAAACATAGGCCTCTAGGTCCCCTCCTTGTAATCCGCAGGCTTTGTAGAGGAGGCAAAGCCTGTGATTATGGAGAATCCTCCCACCTTCCTGTCATGAGGAGGAAAGGTCTGTGGGGGAGGAGACAGAGCCTGAGATAAGGTCTTCCCCCGGACTCTGCCAGGCTGTCTACACCAGTGGGCCAGTTTGCTTAAAAACACAGCTGCCTCGCTCTGCTTCCTAAGGGGCAGACACTGGGATCCGTTGCCTCAGCAGGGAGATGCAGTAGAAATAGCTCCTTAGAGAAGAGAGCATTCCCAGACTGCCCCCAGCCCTCACACCCGGTAGGATTAGGTGCGCACAGCTGAATGGAATCATATCCAGCTTTCTGGGATGTTTTGACTATTCTGATTTGCTTAAACACAAGAAGACATGTGGGATGGCTGACTGACAGGGATAGGCTGTAGAAGAAAAGGGAACTGGTCCCTGTGTAGTTCAAAGAAAGGTCACTGGGCCACTGCCCAGGCTTTCTGGCATCTGTGGGGTGTCCCTTGGCAGTATGACAGGTCCCGTTGGAGCTCGGGGAGGAGGTAGTAGTGACTGAGGGCATTCTGCCTCAGGGAGAGGTCAGGGTGGTGCCCTCACCTGACAGGGGTTTGTTGCTGCCTTTCCACGTCTCTGCTCCTACTTCCTGGCTGTGCGTGCAA
Source organism: Cryptoprocta ferox (assembly GCA_028646485.1). Taxonomy (NCBI): domain Eukaryota; kingdom Metazoa; phylum Chordata; class Mammalia; order Carnivora; family Eupleridae; genus Cryptoprocta; species Cryptoprocta ferox. The sequence continues at coordinate 31,500,305 of CM053562.1, forward strand.
TGAATGGCTTCCTGCTTAGGTGTGACCATCCTAGTGCAGAGATCCTAGCCTGAGCTGAGGAGGCAAGGGCCTGCACCTACGTGCTCGAAAGGCAGCTTGTTGTCTGGGGGACTCCTTCTTTGAAGGTAACTGTAAAAGCTCATTTAATTCATGCCCATCACTGGATAGCCTGTACCCTAAGTCATTTGACTCACTCCTAATCTAGTCTAATGGATGGAGCAGAGGAGTGTTCAAAGCCGTACCCCTGTGCTGTGGCTTGTGCCTTCAGGAACCAGTGCAGGACCCTTTCCTGTTCAGCCACCCCCCCCCCCCACCTTCTTAAACTAATGCATCTGCTTCTGCGTCTCCCCCTTCGGCCGAGGGAAGCTTCGATGACAAAGCACCTTCTTCCCCACCCCAGAATTGGAGGTCCCAAACCTGGACACAAAAGCATCCACCTTCTCAGTTACCTTGGATCCCAGGCTCCAAACCAAGCAGCTCAGGAAAGCATTCCACCTGCTGGGCAGATCTTGGCTCTGGTCTCAGATGGGGCAAGGCAGTAGCTGAGTTAAGTGCAAGCTGTCAGTCCATGGCTCTGGGCCCCCTTAGCATTTCCCTTCTTGGTACTGTCTTTCTTTCTGCACAGCAGCCTTGCTGAAACAGGAAACAGAAAAAGCCACAATGCTTGCTCGCCCCAGTTCCTCTCTTTTGCTCTCTGGCACAATCTGAGTGGGCCCCTGAGCCCTTGAGGCCTCTGGGGCTGGGCACAGGAGCTCCTCCCATCTTTGGGCACCCCAGCCACCCTTTCTCTTGCTAGTGGATCAGTGTGAGCTCTCAGTTGCTTTCAAATCAAGATCCCTTTCTAGAAGTACACAGGATGGGACTCTGGGTAACATCCAAACCTTGCAGTTTTCATGAGGGGGAAGATGCCTTTTTGACCTAGAAGACATGTTCCCAGTATAGGTTTTCATGTGTATCAGGTAGCTCTCTGTGTAAGAATTTTCTCTTTCCTCTGGTTACCTCTTCCCAATCCTAAAGAGTTGTGAAGAGTTTCTGCTCTTCTGAGGGTGCCTGGGTGACTCAGTCGGTTAAGCATCTGACTCTTGGTGTCAGCTCAGGTCATGATCTCACAGTTCATGGGTTCAAGCCCTGTGTTGGGCTCTGTGTTGACAGTGTGGAGCCTGCTTGGATTCTCTGTCTCCCTCTCTCTGCTCTCTCTCAAATAAACCTTTGAGAAAAAGTTTCTGCTCTTCTGAAGTACCTGATGTCTTTTTTAGAATTCAGGAATGAGGCCAGCTCAGAATTTGCTCCTTTCTGAAGCATGTAAAAAAGGTGAGGGACGGGTAGCTGGGGGATGGCAGGACAAATAGCAGACAGAATCTCATAAAAAGTTTCCAATCTACTAGGAAATTTGGGCAAAAAATAAAAATAATTAATCTGTGTGCATTAAAAAACTATTACAGGGGTGCCTGGTGGCTCTGTTGGTTAAGTGTCTGACTCTTGATTTCATCTCAGGTCATGAGCTCATGGTTGAGAGTTTGAGCCCAGTGTGTGGCTCTGTGCTGACAGCACGGAGCCTGCTTGGGATTCTCTCTCTCTCTCTCTCTCTCTCTCTCTCTGCCCCTCCCCTGCTTCTCTCTCTTTCTTTCTCTCTCTCAAAATAAACACTAAAAAAATAAAAAAGAAAGAAACTATTACAAATGATATTGTGAGGAAATTCACAAGAAGTTCAGGATAAGAAGGTGGTGAGGAAATTGGATTAGGACAAGTTAACTAAGTAGCTTTGTAACTATGTGCAATAAACCTTGTCTGAATGGTCCACTCAATACAGTGGTTGGATGATTTATATGGCTCCTATGAATTCTAAGTCTTGACACATGTGAAATGTGTCTTTTAAATAGCTGTGATAAGGTAACACTTATTAGCATGTGGGGACTATGTCACAGTCTTCTCTGTTGCCTACTACTTACTCCATTCACTGAGGAGGAAATGGACAAGGAGTAGGCAGGGGAAAGTACAGAGGATGGATTCTCCAGCACTGGAACTGAAGGCAAACAACATTCCCTCAGGATGAGAGACAAGAGCTCAAGTTCCCCGGAGCCTGACATAATGGAGATGAGAATGAGCAGAGACAGAGAGGTTGGGGAGTCCAAGATGGAGGAATAAGACATTTTTATTGGCATAGCTGACTGAGAGGGTTCTGGTAGTTCAGGGTACTAGGGTATAGAGGTCAAAACAGAAATTCCTATGGATCAACTATTTGGACTCCATTAAAAATCAAAAAGAAATGTGTATGAAGATCAAAATCCCTTTTAAGGCTATTTAGGCTATCAAAATCCCATTTAGGGAACACAATGGGATACCACATCATCACAAAAGAGGTAAAGCCATTACCTTTATTTTCAGCCAAGAATTCTGAGAGCCTAAACAATTGTGACTGTACTCACTAACATGCTAATTCTGGAGATATTTTCTGTCTGGTAAAATTAGCTTATTTAATAGTGTTATCTTCTTTCTGAAACTGGCAATTTTCCTTCCTGGTTTAAACGGTCATTTCTTGCCACAACCTTGGTTAAGCTATCCCCATTATTTCACAGATGGCCTCACATTCCAAACTTAAATATTCTCCAGGGCCTCTTCTATACATTTTACACATTTCTATACTTACCTTTCTGATCTATTTTTAATTTTTTTTTATTTTTTAAGTAAACTCTACACCTAACATGGAACTCACAACCTTGAGATCAAGGGTCTCATACTCTACCGACCGAGCCAGCATTTCTGATATATTTTATACTCAGAACAATCTATTGTTCATAACATAGAATATTTAAATTGATGCAGTAAGACTGAACCCAAACTGATCTCACCAAAGCTCTGACAGACTGATGTCAGCCTTCTCTGCAGAGAGCATTTTAGGAGCGCGCTTTGAAGACTAATAAGGTAGATTGATGGAGAAATGGGTCAGAAAGCATTCAGATTTTCATTTTTCAGCTTTATAAAAATTGTAATATAATACCATTAAAATAATTTTAAAGTAGAAAAATAAACACCTTAATCCTACTCACCAAACACAAGTAAGTTTATATTTTTCACACTCCCTTCTCATCTTTCTTTCTTACATATTTTAAGTATAGGGAACCTACAATTATGTGTTTGTTTTTCCACTTGATACTATGTTATAATTTTTTCAGATTTTAACTTTTTTGTTTTTTTTACCTATTTGTGTCATCATGATCTTCCATAATGTTAATGTACCACAATCTGTTCAATAATTTATTTATTATTGAACAGTAACTATGTCTACCTAACATTGCTCAAGATAATTAATTATTAACCCCTGGTAAATACAATTTAATAGCCATAAGAAAAATGAATGAGTTATAATAATTTTCTGTAATCACAATAATTAATTCAGAGCTGTGATAACTTTCAACTTTATAACAGGATTATTTTGTATATCAGCCCTGTCACCTGCTCACTCTGAAACATACTGCCTGAGTGGTAACCTGGGTCAGTAGATCAGCAGGAGCACTCAGAAAGTAGGGTTGCCTGGGTGGGAAGCCTGGCTTTGCCATTTACTTCCTGTTTCAGTTTAGTAAGTTATTTAATGTCTTTGCATCTCAGTTTCCTCCTCTGCAAGATGGCAACAATCTGGGGCGCCTGGGTGGTTCAGTTGGTTAAGCTTCTGACTTTGGCTCAGGTCACCATTCCCTCCCCCCTCCCCCCTCCCCCCTTCATGGGTTCGAGCCCTGCTTTGGGCTCTGTGCTGACAGCTCTGAGCCTGGAGCCTGCTTTGAATTCTTTGTCTCCCTTGCTCTCTGCCTGCCCCCCCTCAAAAATAAACAAAAATTTAAAAAAAGATGTAAGATGGCAATAATGATAATATCTACTCTACATGATTATTTTAGGATTACATGATATTATAACACACTCAATAAATTCCAGCTCTCACTGTTGTTATAGTAACATCTGCGATTTGGAGCATCTGCCCTTGTGACTTATTAATGGTTATGATGGAATAGATCCTCAGTCAGATGTGCAGCTATAAGAAAATGAAGTAGTTTCAGTGCATCTGTGTGTTTTATCTGATATAATTTCATAAATATGTCCATAGGTTAAAAAATACTCAAAATCATCACTCTGAAAGATTAATAAACATAAGGAACTTTATCCATGGAATGATAGCAGAAGTTAAAATATGTAAGTTTTTAAACTCACCCAACTCAACTGACCAAGTTGTTTTACAAATGTGTATTGCACAACTCTTTAAACTCATTCAACTCAAGTCAGCTGACCAAGTTCTTTTACAAACGTGTATCATACAACTCTACATGGAAGAAAAATAGTTGAGGTTCCTCACAGTGTTCCCTCAAATAAGAGTCTTGTGGGCCATTTAACTTTTATTTTCTATCAGATCAAACCAAATGTGTTCTGAAATAAATAATGGGAACACAATTGCCCCCACCTCATATGACTGTTTTGGGGATTGAATGAGTGACTATTCATTCAGTGCAATAGTGCCTGAACATGGTTTAAGTCCTACGTTTGCTAATAAAGTGAAGTAAAAAAACCCAAATCATCCCAAGTACTGAGACACTTCTTAGTGTTTGCATGATGTAACTGATTCTTTGTTTTATATGGAGATTATATGGAGGAATTTATTTTTATTTATATGGAGATTTTTGTCGTTTCTAATTTTTAACTTTTACAAATAGTACTGCAAATGAGCACATTCGTGCAGGCAATTACATGTTTTTCTTCTTTGGAAATATTTCCTTTAGGATAAAATCCAGGGGTGGGTATGCTGGAGCAGTTTCTAGAAAAAGCAGGTTAGTTCTGATGAGGAAGTTTTGCAGGAAGTAGGCAGGAAGGAATAGAGCGAGGATTTGGGCATTGCTGGAGATGGCAAGGTCAGAACTGCTAAGAGGTGGAGGGCTCTCCCAACAGCCTGAGGTGCTGCCGGGCATCTGTAGAGAGGCAAAAACAGGGTGGTGTGGGGAAAAGAATAACGGGCTGGAATCTGATGAAGTCACTTTTAGGGCCATCTATCCCTCTTTTTTGAAATGAAAAGTTGTTTTCTCCCCTTTTTAAGCCTTTCCCAGTATTAGGGTCTAGGTGTCCTTTATTTCTCAAACATTAATCAAATACCTTATACACACCAAGATCTGTGTTCAGAATTAGGGATGCAACAATGAGTAAAATAAAATTACCTTCAAGTAATTACATAAGACAATTTTATCTTTTATTATTTATTTATTTATTTATTTATTTATTTTAAGCTTATTTATTTATTTTTGGGGGGAGGGGCAGAGGGAGAGGGAGAAAGAGAATTCCAAGCAGGCCCTACACTGTCAGTGCAGAACAAAACATGGGGCTTGAACACACGAGTCCTCTGAGATCATGACGTGAACCAAAATCAAGAGTCGGGCACTCAACCGACTCAGACACCCAGGCACCCCTCATAAGACAATCTTAAAGGTAAATTCAAAGCATAGTGAACTAAAGTGATGGACAGATACAGAAAATTATAGAGGCATGGGGTGCCTGGCTGGCTCAGTTGGTAGAGCGTGTGACTCCTGATCTCAGGGTTGTGAGTTCAAGCCCCACATGGGTGTGGAGCCTACTTAAAATAAAGACAGCAAGGAAGGAAGGAAGGGAAAAAGAAAGAGAAAAAGAAATAAAAAGAAAATTATGGAAAGAAAGAAAATTAGAGATATGGGATAGGAGTGGGAGAGCACTCATCCCTACATTGAGGATAGGCCTTGGTGGAAGGGAATACACTGTTCCTAGAAGAGGTAATGGCAGAGTGGAGTCTTGAAGGATGAGCAGGAGTTAAGCTGACAATAGGGTGAGTGAAGAGCATTCTGGGCAGAAGAGATAGCATTGGAGCCAAAAGTCCTGGTGGGAATAGAAGGGTGCCTTCGGAGGACCAGCAGTTCCTTGTCCTTGGGGAATTAAATGCAGGACTGGTGGCCTGAGATGCGGCTATGGAGGTAGCCAAGGTCCTTGGATACCACTTTAAAGAGTTTGGGTTTAGGGGGGTGATGGTCATGGTGGAGGGCACTTGTGGGGAAGAGCACTGGGTGTTATATGGAAACCAACTTGACAGTAAACTATAAATAAAAAAAATAAAATAAAATAAAGAGTTTGGGTTTTCTTTGTACCATTGTATTCAAGGATGGCTTTGGATATATGCTAGCTTCCAGTGACAGCCAAGAATGGGCCTTGATTTACCCATACCCTGACATTTCTTTCCCTGTGAGGCTCACAGCACCTTGCTTGTAAGGGTGACCACTAGCTGTCGCTATTGAACAGATCTAGCCAAAAGACAATGGTGTAGATGCACTAGTGGCGCCCCACCTCCTGTAAGGGTCTGTTTAACCGCCCTAACCAGTGATTCAGAGAAGGCACTCAGTGGGGAGGTGGTGGTAGCTCTAGCTAGACCCGGCGCCACCTGGGGGAAAGAAATTGTGGTGAAGTGCGGTACACCACCAACTGTCAGTCACTGGGTGGCGCTGCCACCCTGGCGGCAAAAATGCAGGCTTGTGAAAAGGAAAAGTCTGGTTAGGATGCCCTGGCTCTTTGATCTTGGGGTGGGGTAGCTTTTCAAGCCTCTGTTACCCGGAGTTCAGGGTGCCATGAGACTGTTCAAGGACAGTGTGAGGGAGGTCCCAAAGCACGCCAACCCAACAGTCCCAGGGGGGCCAACCATAGCACAGAGAGACCCTAACACCTATGGCTTCGTGGTCTTTCAGACCTCAGCTCTCATCAGTGTGGGTCTTTTGAAACGGTCTGGTTCCTGATCATATGACTTGCCAATGTGCCCTCCCCTTTGGCTTCCGTTTCTTTATCCTCTTTCCCAGAAACTCCTATCTCCAAAACCTCCCCAGCGAAAGCAGTTTATTCATCTAGCACTTTCCTATTTTCCCACTCTTGCTCCCCTGGGTTTACCTCTTGTTCTAGGTTCTCGTCCTCACCCCAAGTGTTCTGGATCTGTGCAGACTTTTGCTTCTCCTGACCCTTTTTGCCTGTGGGAATTGGGGTTTTAAGTCCTGTTTTACTTTTTTGAAAATTCCCTTTTTTTCTTATCTGCCTTTCTTTTCACATTTGCCTGGTTTCCATCCCTGTTTCCCCTCCCCCCCTTAAAAACTAGAGAATTTAGACACATTCTAAGTGTAACTAGAAAATGTAACAACTAGAGAAGTTAGGTTAAGAATTACTGAGGGGGGAAGATCTAGCATGTAAGGGATATCCTGATTTTCCTGAGTGGTCTCCGTGACCTGGTGACTGTCTGGGGGGTGGGATGGAGATCTAGGGGTGCTAGATGTTGACAGTGAGGCAGAGTTGCTAGAGACATCGTGAGACACGATGAGCACTATATCAAGGCATCCAAAATGTCTTTCTGTTCTCTTCATACTGCAAATTACTTTGGTTTCCATATTTCCCTGGAGAAATTAAGGGGTGCTTCTGGGACTTGATTAGTATATGTTCCCCAGTGCTCTAGGCAGGGCACTAATGAATAAGAATGTGGGTCCTTGAAAAATTCCCTGGACAGCAGGCAGTGTGAGGGGGTGGGAGGGATGGATTCTACCCTATATGTGGCCCCCTGAGAGGAGAATGGGGGTTCACCAGGAGCCACAGGTGCCTGCTGATGCTCTAACCAACAGCTGGCTAGAAGCATAACATATGCTGACTTCTTTTTCTAACACAGCTTAGAGCCATGGTCTCCAGCATGTCAGAGGAACTGCTGGATGTGGGGAGATGTTCAAATTTTTATTTATGTTTTATCTTATCTTTTGAAGATTTCTGTTTTTGTGTATGTTTTATGTTAGTAAATACTACATGCATATATTATGTAATGGAACTGTGTATCTTTTAGAAATATACACACCTAATCATTTTTTAATAACAAAGTATGTAATCAAAAGGTTTGACGACCACTGCTCTGGAGAATCTTTGAAGCCATGGACTCTGGGGGTGGGTCTGAGATGCTGGCCCAGAGCAGTCCAGCCAAGGAGAAAGGCCCAGCCTATGTGGACAGACGTGGTGGTAAGGCGTAGTTAATTGTCCCTGAGGAGGAACTCTCCAGGAACAGCAGATGGGATGTGCCAATGTGAGTCATTGCTTCTGGGGTCACCTCAGGGCTCCCTGCTACCTCTTTTCTAGGGTCTTTCATTACACTCTTTACTGAGGAGAGGGGATCATAGTTTTTCAAAGTGAAGTTTAGAGATGGAGGAGCCTGGTATGTTCTTCAGTATGGAGGGAGCTGGAACTAATGAGACCTTGCAGATGGTCAGTGGGACTGGATCCTGTCACCATGGTTAGGAACCTGGCATCTTAGGAACCATGTCTTTCTTCTCTGACTGTAGGTTTCTTTGTTTCTGTCATGATTTATGTTTTTGACAAACACTTTGGGGGTACCTAACAGAACCCCAGTTTTGTTTGGGGTGAGAACATGCTCAGCTGAAAGCTCCATGTCTCAGCCTCTCTTGAAGGGAGAAGTGGTCACGTGACATGACTCTAGCCCACAGGATGGGAGCCGAAGTCCTGGATGGGGCTTCCCAGTTTGCTCTTTATCAGGGCTCAGATTCAGCTGGTCTGCATCTGCTGCCCTTCACCTTCCTCTTTTCCTTTCCTGAAAGGTAGAGCTGAGGTAGAGCAGGTGTATTGTGCCCCCACAGTCACAAGGAAGAGGGTGGTTAGTTGAGTGGAGGAAAGACAGAAGGAACCCACTTCCCAGAAGCTCTGGTCTGCCCCTCCTAGACATTTGGTTATGGGTGGAAAAGTAATTTATACTTGACTGAGCCACTGTCAGTGGGTTTTTCTGTTACTCCCAGGGGAATTCAGGGCTAGCAGACATGAAGGTCATCTTTGGGACTCACACACAGTTTTAAGGCTGTTGACTTCATGCAAAGTCAACATGAACTTGAGTTCAAGAATGTAAGCATCCTTTGTCTTTGGGAGCCCTTGTTCTCCCACCATCCCCAGCAATGGTAGACACAACTGTCTTGTTACTTTCAAGTCCTTGGAGGAGGAGAGAGACATTGAGACTGGGCCTTTAAGAATAACTAATTCTGTCAAGAATGTGGAATGTGAAAGTCATGGTGGTTGCTGGAGCAGGCTGTACAGGTTTGAGAGAGCTGATGGTGTGTTCCTCTTCTGTTACACATTCAATGAGATGACCTGGTGGCCTAAAAAAAAAAAACCGACTATGCTCAGAGTATTTACATCAAGGAAACAGGCAAAAAAAAAAAAAAAAAAAAAAAGGAAGCAGGAAAATGTTTTGAATCAGGGATTTCTTTTCTTTTTCTTTCTCTCTCTTTTCCTGGACTGCCAGTTAAACATTTACCAACACACCCTTAGAAAGACCAAAGGTTTAGTTTATTAGTTACATAAATATTGTTACATAGCTTCTCTTGTTTTCCCCAGGCTATAAGTCAGCAGAATCAGAGAGCAGCTGATTTATATGAAACATGGGCTGAAGTCTTAATGTGTTTTTGGACCTAAGGAGAATCCTAAACGTTCAGGCTGAAGGCAAAACTAATTTAAGCTGCCTCTGACTGTAAATTTGTCATTTGATCATGCTTCTGTCTCAGCATTCACCTCCTCCCTTCCTAATCAGTCTCCCATCCGCATCCTGTTGTAAACCTGGCTTCTTGCCCCATTTGTGTTACCTGCAGAAGCCCCTGACTCTGGGACTGGCATGACAGTGTATCACTTGCATCCAGACACTTCATGATCTTCTCTGATTCAGCACAGATGTGCATATGCGCACGTGTATGCTGCTATACGGTCATAAATCTGACTTCACATTTCGGGTCTATTTTCTTGCACACAGTGCAGTCAAGTCTTTCCTGCTTCCTTACACTGAGCATAATGTGGGAAGATTCTCATTCTAAGAAAAGCCCAGCCATGTTCACCCTCAGATCTAGCTCCTTGTCCACGTGGCTGGCAGGCTCAATGGGTTCTAGTCTATTCTGCTGCCTGGTCATTTAGATGAAGAGATGAGAAAGGGAAATTTTCCCTGTGCTTCCACGTCTTGTGTCCTAGCATCGCTTATCATGGAAGCCCTACATTTGGGGATGTTGAGTTCATGCTGGATATATCCCATCTGTCACTCTAGGACATTCTCCATCCTTTCCTACCCTGCTCTGTGCATGAGGAAGGCTGTGTGGTTATATCATCTGTTGCTCCCTTGCCCCTCTGTTTAGCTAAGAGAAAATGTTAGCAAGAAATCAGAGGGAGAGAAAAGAGTGAAGCAGGGGTGTTTGTCCCTCCAGATCCTTCCTGTATGATCCTGGGTGCACTGGTGGCATCCCTTAACTGAATGTCATAGTTTCTGTTCTGTGATGCTCTCCAAACAGTTTCTATCTCTGGGTTTTTATAATGCTTCTCTCTTCTTGTCCCTAAGGTGGGACTAGCCCTGAGATACTACTACCTGATCTCTTGTGTTTGCCCTATAACCTTGTCCATACTTTTGTCAATAATCTCCTTTTTATTAAAGTCTACTAAAATTGGGGGTGCCTGGATGGCTCAGTTGGTTGAACAGCTGATTCTTGGTCTCAGCTCAGGTCTTGATCTCAGGGTCATGAGTTCAAACCCCATATTGGTGTCTGTGCTAGATGTGAAGCTTACTTTAAAAAAATAAAGTCTACTAAAATTATCTAATTTGCTATCTCTTACCTATTAGAGACCTAACCAATATAGGGCTTTTCTGAGTTGTTAATATAGCTGATTTCTGTTTCCTATTTGGTTGTAATCAGGTGACGCCTGGCAAATGTTTGATAAATATCCGTTGAATTAATAAATGATTAAATGTGTGAGTGGCAGGATCAAACTCCACTTCCTTCTCTCCAGACTTCTAATACATAGTTGAGGGTTCACATGTAAAGTGTAGACACTTGATGTAGTCTGAGAGCAATAAAGTGTGTTGGTTCTGTGGCTCAAGTTTCCAGGGACTTCCACTTCCATGGGTTTGCCCTAGTGATTTATACCCACTCAGGTTTCCTCCTTCCCAGAGGAGCAATATAAAATAATACAAAGAATATCTGAAATACACAATATGGTATGGACGTGATGTCCATTAAATGAAGAGTAAGATGATTTCTTTAACTTAAGAACAGAGAAAAGGTTCAGGCCACAAGATAAGATATGAACACTGAAAATTTTCACTTGTATAACATGTTTTTTAAAAAAAATTTTTATGTCTTTATTTTATTTTGAGAGGGAGAGGGACAGAGGCTGAGTGGGGGAGGGGCAGAGAGAGAGGGAGACACAGAATCTGAAGCAGGCTCCAGGCTCCAAGCTGTCAGCACAGAGGCCGACACGGGGCTTGAACCCACGGACTGCGAGATCATGACCTGAGCCGAAGTCGGATGGTTATCCGACTGAGCCACCCAGGTGCCCCACTTGTATAGGTTTTAAAGGAACCATACTGAATGAATCTACAGCTACGCATTATGAATTTATAAAGTGGATATGACATTTATTATAATTAATGTTGTATTAATTATCATACTATTATTACATATGAGGTAAACTTGATAGAACTACCTTTTAATTATACCTACGGTTATCAATTTTATGACTGCAGGTTGTGGTGGCTCATGACATTCATTATAATAACATTTCCACTGTGCAAGTGTTAGAGGAACTCCTTCAAACTGCGAGATGTGATGTATGACTTACAGCTCTCTGGGGACCCTCATTTATGTCTCCAGGGAGATGCCTTCATGGATGGAGCTCAGATAAATATCAAGAAGAACAGGCCCAAGCTCCCTTACCATGCTCCACCTTCAGGAAGTGCTTAGTTGATTATAAATTTGTCCAAACTATAACTTCTTAAGGAGAAGAATTCTAGGATCTTCCTCCCTGGATTTCCCAGCAGGAGAGATGTCCAGACTGAGTTGTCATAGTACACTTCTTCTTGGCGCAGAGCTCCCCCTTTGATGATCTCCAGGGCACAATCTTCCTTTGGAGATGCCTCTATGTTGAGTATCCCAGAAACTGCCTTCATGGCTGTGTCTGTAGAATGACAAGAGAAGAGTGGGGTTGTCCAAGACTAGTAGAGTCTACATGATGGAAAGTCTGCAGACAGCCACATCTTCGCCATTAGGGACTGTTTGCCAGGGCTTGCTCTACAAGACCCCACAGGCCCTATCAGAAGACTGGGTATGTGTAGGGCCTGCTGGGCAAAGAGAGACTTAGAGTTAATGTGGGCCCTGTCTTCCTGGACAAAGATTTGGGGGGAGAGGGCAGTTAGAGGTGATTAATTGAGAGATTTAAATCATGCTTCTCTCTTGGGTGTTTTGGTTGGGGTGAGGGAGTAATAAGGGGCAGTAGAATGAGGATAGAAGTTATATCAAGACCCAGTAGCTAATGGAAATTGTCAGTGGGCAAAGCAGAGTACTGTATGATAACACTTTACTAACTTGTAAAAGGAAGAGATGGACAAGAATCCAGGCCTTTGCTTTCTGTCCACACTAGCCACTTTCATTTGGAAGGGAAGTTACATTATCTCTTCTAAATTTTTATACTCATCCTGCACAGTTTCTTTCCCTCTTTCTATCCTTGTTTCCCTGTGTGTCTTAATCTCTCTTGTTCTATAACTACTACTCAATTTACTCAATTAGTCTTTTTTTAAAAGTTTATTTATTTTGAGGGAGAGAGGGAGAGAGAGTGTGAGTGGGGGAGGGGCAGAGAGAGGGGGAGAGAGAGAATCCCAAGCAGGCTCCACGCTATCCATGTGGAGACCCACGTGGCGCTCGAACCCACGAACCATGAGATCATGACCTGAGCCTAAATCAAGATTCAGGCACTTAACCAACTGACCTGCCCAGGTACCCCTCAATTACTCTTTAAATAAAGTTTTCTTATTGTACCTATCCTAGATAAATTTGCATTTGGACTTATAGAAAAGTTGTAAAAATTGTGCAGAGTATTCCCTTATATGCTTCACCCTGCTAACCTAATTATAACATCACACATAACCTCTGTACAATTGTCAAGGTACAATATAATTGGGACAATTTTACTAACTAAAAATACAGACCTTATTTTTTCCCTAATATCCTTTTTATGTTCCAGGATCTTAGCTAGGATTATACTTTGTAGTATTTTCTTATTTTCTCTCCAAACTGTGATAGTTCTTCATTCTTTCTTTGTCCCTCATGGCCTTGATACTTTTGAAGAGTATTGACCAATTGTTTTATAGAATATTCCTCAATTTGGGTTTGTCCATTTTTCTCTTTTTTTTTAAAAAAAAAGGTTTTATTTTTAAGTAATCTCTACACCCAGCATGGGGCTCAATTTACAACAACAGATTAAGAGTCACAAGCTCTATTGACTGAGACAGCCAGTGCCTCTGTCCATTTTTCTCTTATTATGGGGGTAAGGTTATGCATTTTTGACAAGAATATCACAAAAATGATGCTGTATTTTTCCCAATGCATTACATCAAAGGGCTCATGAGGGTTCCCTGTCTGGCTTAGTTAATAGATTATGAGACTCTTGATCATGGGGTTGTTAAGTTTGAACCCCACACTGGATGTAAAGATTACTTATTTTATAAAAACGTTGGGGCACCTGGGTGGCTCAGTCAGTTGAGTGTCTGACTTTGGCTCAGGTCATGGTCTCACAGTTTGTGAGTCTGAACTCTGCATTGAGCTCACTGCTGTCAGCATAGGTCCTGCTTCAGATCCTCTGTCTCCCTCTCTCTGCCCCTCCCCTGCTTGTGCTCTCTCTCTCAAAAATAAATAAACACTAAAAAAATTAAGGAAAAAAGGGTTCATGATATTGATATGTCTTATTACTAGTAATGTTATTAAGAATAACAGACTTGTATTTGATAAGCCTCAAATGGGAAAGTAATGGCCGTTGAGTATCCCTGAGGATATAAAGTGTTCAGAATAGGGTCATGTGATGAGTCTGTTGTCACTCAGCACACTTGGTGGTCAGAATGGAAAGAAGAGTCAAAGAATAGCCAGAGGCTCCTCTAGTGACAGAAGTGCTTCACTACATGGAGACCAGTGCTCTCACTGGTTTTTGGTGCATTACACATGAGTCAAGGAGTTCAGTACCTTCTTTACCCACAATGGTAAGGCAGGCAATCATCTGCAAGCTGTTTAATCCACTCTCTTCAACTTACCTGTGTTTATGAGGCCGAGGATACAGAGAGTGATCGACACATTGATGTTGGACAGTGAATGTTCCATCCTGACGGAGGAGAAAAACCCATCCAGGGCAAACTTGCTTGCAGAATAGGGCGCAATAAGTGGACTAGCCATTTTCCCTAAATAATAAGGAAATGGGTTAAGAAGGTGACCCATTTTGGCTTCTTCTGAGATGATCTTTGTTGCATCTGTTGTAGGATTTGTAACCCCTGTGGAGTCCTTTTACCCTTTGAGGCATAGTTTCTCTCTACTGCCTATAGAGATTATCATGCTGTGTTGAATTTCTGAAAGAAAAAAAAAAGATTTTTAAGGTATCAAAGAAACTCCCCTTGAAGAGTATGGTGTGGGAAATGGGCTGGGCTGCAGGAAAGCCTTCACTGAAGAGAGTTCAATTTTAATAAGGATGGCAAATAAGTGGGACTACAAAACAGCCAGGTAATCCCACAGCTGCTACCTCTGATTCAAGAGTGCTGAGATCCAAGGGTTTAGCAAGAGCTCTCTGCCAATACAGCAACCTATCATTAATTTACTTTCTATACAAGGGAAATGAAAATTTCTGTCTTTCCTTTTCTTCTTAAAACTTTCATCATCCTGGTTAATTAGTCCAGTGTTGGGAGGACATGTGGACATATAGTGACCTACTCATTATATATACCTAGTCCAAGAGGAGGGATTAGAAGTGGCCTGAGGCCTCAGATACTTTGCTGAGCAAAGAGTTGTAACAGCAACTTTGATAGTCCTGTCTGCTAATTCTACAATAGGAATCATTTAAGGATTGATCTCCACTGATTGCCTTTCCTCCTGAGTATCAGTCATATTTCCTATTCTTGTATGTGCAGTAATTTTGCAATGTATTCTTGATATTGTGAATGATACATTGTAGAATCTCTGGATTCTGTCATATTCCTCCAAAGAGTATTGAGTTTTGGGTTTTTTTAGGTGGGCATTTAACTTCCTTGAAATCTAGTGTCTCTTGCAGTGAGTTCCAGCTAAAATCTCTGTTGAATTATTTAATCATAATTGGGTTTCTTGTAACTACACCGCCCATGAGTAATTCAAGGGACAAACAGATTTTGGAAGAGTTTACATATAGGTTGTGGTACTCTTCCACTGTGGCTCTTTCCTTTCCAGGATGTCCCCCTCCACTTTCTGACTGCTACAGGAACCCTAAACTCTTCTTACTGGTTCTTCAAGGTAGTAAGATGGCAGATGTCTATTCCAGATACAGCATTGATTGTGGCCTGTCTTTAGGCATAAGCTATAAAATTGGGAAACTCATGTAGTGTCAATTCCTCCTTTCAAGTGTCAACAACTCTCCAGTTTCTGTCAGCTTTTGCTTTTTCTCTCCAGTGCTTTCAGTGGTTATTTTCTATATTTTGTCAAAAGTTTGATCTGGGACAGGCTGATCTATTAGGTACCACTCTGCCATTACTGGAGTTGGGACATCTATAAGTTCTCAAATGAAGTTGCTTGCCAAATAAATGAGGAAAGAATGGCTCGTTCAACAAGGATACTGGGAAAGTTGGTTAACTCATTGGAAAAAATTGTTAGTTCCTTGTTCTATATCATACATCAAAAAAATTCTAGTTGGAAAAGTATGACAGATGTTGTATACCCAATATCCATTTCCCCCTTTTTAATCATCAAATTTTGTTTTTTCAGGACAGGAGGGTGTTCAGATAAAAATATTTATTTCCTCAAGATTCCCTTGCTCTTTTGTGTGTCTATGTGACCTAGTTCTCACCAATGAGAAATCTAAAAGATGGGGTCTCCAGGAAAGATATTGATTTCCTGATAAAAATCTATGGATTCTGGTAGCCTGCAGTTTTTACATTTTGCCTTTCTTCTTTTACTCTAAATGTACTTCAGATGTGATGCCTAGAAATTCAGTGGTCATTTGTGAAATTGAGGAAAAGCTACATATTAACGTTTATAGAACAGAAACGTGGAATGGGGTTGGATTCTTAAAGATCTAGTGAGTCCACCAAACCAACCCTGAACTTATGACCTGAGAAAAAGGAACCCTTATTTAGTGTTAAGTGACTGTAAGTGGAGTTTTTGTTACATGTGCAGCAGAATGCATCTTCTGACTGATAAAAAATAATTTAATCAGGAAAGAGAATAGTGTAGGTGAATATTTATCAGATCCTTGGTTATGAAAGATCATTCTAACAGAAAAGTAAAAAAAAATATGTGAAGGTAAAAAAATATATAAAATGTGAAACTTCTGTATGTGAAAGCAGTAACTGTAATAATATTAATAAAAAGGTAAAGGGTAAATGATAAACTAGAAAACAGTTTGGAACATAGTAGACAGACAAAAGCTTAATATCTTCAATATGAACATCTTCAATTTTTTAAGGTGAAATTTTATTTATTTATTTATTTATTTATTTATTTTGAGAGAGTGTATGGAAGGGGTGTGGGGGTGGGGAGAGAGAGAGAGAGAGAGAGAGAGAGAATCTTAAGCAGGCTTCATGCCCAGTGCAGAGCCCAATGCCAGACTCGATCTCATGACCATGAGATCATGACCTGAGCTGAAATCAAGAGTCAGAGGCTTAACTGACTGAGCCATCCAGGCATTCCAAACTTCAATTCTTAATGTATTAACTCTTAAAAAAAAATACAAGCAAATCTTTTTAGGGAATCACTCCAACTCCATTCTCAATCATGAGTTTTGGCTTGGAATGACTCTACAGTCAAGTTCCAGGAATGGGTGTGTGGCACAAGATGTCCATCCAGAGTATCTGATACCACTAGGTTGTTGACTAGGACTAGACCAAAGACTCCATCAGGGCTGCAGAACACATTGTTGGTTGCATGACCAGAATTTAGTTCCTCTTTCTTCCTCCGTAACAGAACCCCAGTTGAGTTCATGTTTCCACCTGTTGTAGAGACTCTTGGCATTCTCTCTATATATCTTTTGTTCTTCTTCTTTAGTAGTGTAATCTGTGATGTGTGTCTGGGCAAATAGTTATCTGGGATAAAGTCGACATATCTCAGCCTTTTTCAGCCAGATGTTGCCAAATGACTAAGTGCTGTCCGATGGGTTGTAAACAGAAATGTATCATGTGATTTCTGGGATATGTCCTTAAAGAAAGAAGTCAGTCTCTTCCTTCCATTCCTTCTTCCTTCTTGGTGCCTGAAGGTGGGTATGATGGCTGTGGCTCCAGAACTATCTAGAACCATGAAGTGGAAGCCACATGTTGAGAACAGCAGAGCACTGAGAGAAGAGGGAAACTGGGTGACCATGGAGCCTCCATCCTAGCCCTACCTCCTGTTTACTGCCTACCTCCAAACTTGATTTACCTTTTAACTTATTTAATCTACTGCTATTTTAAGTTTTCTGCATTAGAGAGCTGAACCTAATCCTTACTGATAGTCCTTCCTACTTTTATAATGACTGTGTTCCAAAGGAAAGTTTATACTATTTCTAACTCTAGGGGTGGGCTTATATAATTGATTTAATCCAATCTCCTTGCCCATAACTGATATAGGAATGGGCATTTGGCTATTTGAGGAGAATTTTGTTGGAGGGTCTGAGAAAATACTTTATTCTTCTGGGAGAGGGTTTTTTTTTATTATGTTTATTTATTTTTGAGAGAGAGAGAGAGAGAGCAAGTTGGGGAGGGGCAGAGAGAGAGGGGGAGACAGAATTCAAAGCAGGCTCCAGGCTCTGAGCTGTCAGCACAGAGCCTGACACGGGGCTTGAACTCACAAGTGTGAGATCATGACCTGAGCTGAAGTCAGAAGTTCAACTGACTGAGCCACCCAGGCACCCCTGGGAGAGTTTCTTAAAGTAGCATTTTGTTTCTCTTCTACTGGACATTTTTGTGCTTGGATATGGGGGCTAGAATTCCTACAGCTATCTTACTATTAGCCTGGGGATGAAGTCATACATGGAAGGAAGCAGAGCCAAGAGAATCATGGGGACATTGAACTTGAGCCAAGTCAACTGTGAAGCCCATCCTAAATCTGGACTTCCAATTATGTCAAAAATGTCTCCTATTATTTAAGCTAAAAATAGACCTAAATTATTTCTTAGAGTAGCATAGTGGTTAAAAGTATGAGTTCGACAGTCAGATGACCTGGGTATGAATCCCAAGTACGCCACTTCTTAGCTGTCATATGTGGATAACAATACTGCTAAGCTGAAATAATCCATGCAATATGCTTAGCACAAACTCTGGCACATAAAAATGATTTAGTAAATGCTATTGTTATTAGTATTCATGTTTCAAATTGGTGAGAAAAGTAGGAGTTACTCAGAAGACTGTGTTGGGACAAATAGCTAGCTGCTTGGAGAAAAGAAAATGCCCTTGGAATAAAAAAAATTAAATTATATTAGACAGTATATGTGGAAAGTAAAATAACAAAATATGGGTCAATGTATGATCTCAAGGTAAAAGCTACGTTGTTTTTAGAAGGGGAGAGGGGGAGAAAGAGAGAGACAGAGAGACAGAGAGACAGAGAGAGACAGAGAATCTTACGCAGGCCCCATATCCAGTGCAGAGTCTGATTCAGGGCTTGATTCCATGACCCTGAGTTCATGACCTGAGCTGAAATCAAGAGTCAGCCACTCAACTGACTGAGCCACCCAGGTGCCCCAAGAGCTACTTTTTAAAGCATAAAATCAAAGGTATACATTATGAAGGAATATATAAATAGGTTCTAATATATAAAATTTAAAAGGCTTCAGTGTTCTAGAAATGCTCACCATTACCTTCCTATACACATCAACTTCAAAAAGACTTTGCCTTCCCAGGGACACCTGGGTGGCTCAGTAGATTAAGTGTTGGACTCTTGATTTTGGCCCAGGTCATGATCTCATGGTTCATGAGTTTGAGCCCCACATCGGGCTCTGTACTGACAGTGAGGAGCCCTCTTGGGATTCTATGTCTCCTTCTCCTTCTGCCCCTCCCCTACTCTCTCTCTCCCTCAAACACACACACAAGAATAAATAAATAAGCATTTATATATTTAAAAAAAGGAAACAGCATTCCTAAATTTATTAAAAAAAAAGATTTTGGCTTCTCAGCCATGGAAGGGCAGGCCAGTGATAACTAAAATACACAATCACTTAAACATACATTGTGGTCTCTCTCTCAAGAAATTGAAATAAGTGGTGAAAGGATTTTAATGAGCTGCTGTTGGATTTTTGAACTAAAATGTCATGTAAGGTTGGGACTGGGGTGGCCATTTCCAGCCATGGAGAAGAATAAGAAAATAGATGAGCAGATATACAAAATAAACACAAAAGTTGGAGCTAAATAGGAACTAATATTTATGTAGCTCTTATGTGCTAGTCTCAAGGCTAAATAATTGCCTAAAGCTGCATGGTTAATGAGTCGGAGAACCAGGAGCCAAATCACGATTCAAATTTGACTCTAGTGGCTAACAATTTCAAGCAGTAGGTGACATTTCCTCAGCACTGTTTTTTTTTTTTTTTAATCCACGTCTAGTTAACAGTTATAGTAGTTTCAGGTGTACAATATAGTGATTCAACAATCCTATACATCACTCAGGCAGAAGCCACTGTTCTTTATCTGAGTATTTTTTAGGAGCCATGTGTAGAAATCCAGCCATCCTGAGCTGGTAAAGATTCTCTGCTAGACAATTAAGCCCTCAAATAGGCAAAATTTATGAATAGCAATATTATTTTCACTTCCAAACTGACAGAAGAGGGTACCCATAAGTAAAGAGGGCTAGTCACTATCTGTCCTTTCCTGTTAGTTTACTAGGGCTGCCATAACAAATTCCCACAAACTTGGTGGCTTGAGGCAACAAAAATGTATTCTCTCACAGTTCTGGAGACTGTAAGTCAAAAACCAAGGTATCAGCAGCGCCATATTCCCTCAAAAAGCTCAAGTGGAGAATCCTTCCTTGTCTCTGTAAGCTTCTAATGTTTGCCGCCAATATGTGGCATTCCTTGGCTTAGAGAGGCATCATTCCATTTTCTGCCTCCATCTTCACACGGGCTTCTCCAATTTGTGTGTGTTGTACTCTTCTTATTAGGATACTTGCTATTGGATTTAGGCCCACCCATATAACCTGGGATGATCTCATCTTGAGATGGTTAACCTTTATTATTTCTGTAAGGACCTTTTTTTTTTCTTTTTCAAACAAGGTCATATTCACAGATTCCAGGTCGACATATCAGCCCACTATACCCTTCTGGATAGTAATAAAGATACTGACTGTGGCATTTTGTGTGTCTGTCCAGGTAGCAATAGGGATGAAGAAGCAAGAGACCATGTGAACCCCCAGTCTGAATTCCTGTAGCAGTAATTTTTGTCTCACTAAGGGAGCTTAGTGTATCCCATTTGCTGTCTTTAATTATGCCTTTGGCTGTGCTCAAAGTACAAAAAAGATCCTGAATTGTTTTGCAGGAGAAGAGGAGAGATTTTGTTGTTGTTGGTGGTACTTTTTTTGTTTGTTTGTTCCAGGGAGGAGGGTGAGAGAAGAGAGAAAGGGAAAGGGGAAGAAAGGAGAGGGAGAGAAGCAGCCAGACATGGCAGAAAACTTCCTGAAAAATTCACCAGACAGATGCATGGCTTAAAAAAATATTTTTAGGGGCTCCTGGGTGGCTCAATTGGTTAAGCAAATGACTTTGGCTCAGGTCATGATCTCATGGTTTGTGAGTTTGAGTCCTGTATTTGGGTCTCTGCTGTCAGCACAGAGCCTGGTTCAGATCCTCTGTCCCCCTCCCTCTCTCTGTCCCTCCCCTGCTCATGCATGCTTTTTCTCTCTCAAAGATAAATAAGTATTTTAAAAAAATAAAAATTAAATTAAAAATATGTTTAAATGGTGAAGAAAAATACTGAATTATTAGACAAGGATCAAGACTGGACAAAGACCATTAAAAAATTGTTAACCTTTACTATGAAAACTATGCATTAGGTACAGTGTAACATAACTACCAATGGGAACTGTCAGTTTTTCAGCTGAAGACCCTGTCATTATAACCATATTTAATCTCTCAAATTTTGTGAGTTGCTATTGATGTGCAAACCTTTAAACTAGTAGTTCTCAAATTCATATACGGAGAGATGGGGCACCTGGCTGTCTCAGTTGATAAAACATTCAACTCTTGATCTTGGGTGTGAGCCCCACATTGGGTGTAGAGATTACTTAAACATAGTAAAATCTTTTAAAAAAGAAAACAACCCAAATATGCAGAGAACCTGCAGATTTGATTCCACTCCCTCCCCAGAGTCTTCTAGTCTGTATGCTGGGGTGGAGGGCTATGCTGAAGGGTTCAGTAGGAAAGAGGGCCTCTATCTATAAACCACACTTATGGTGGGTTTTGAGGGAGGGTGTGGGAGCAGGAGATGAATGGTGATGTAAACTCCTTAAACCCAATCTAGGAATTCCCAGAAGAAATGGGGAGGAGAGGTCTTTGGAAGGTCTACTGTCATTAAATCATGAGTTATTGTGTCTCTTTAAAGCCCAAACTAGTATGACCCAGTAAAACATGTGCCCCAAATCTAAACTGGACATTTAGGTGAAGAAAGATATTGGACTAACTAGGAAACTTCAAACTTTACCTTTAGGAGGTAGGTTGTGAACTCTGCTCTGATGAAAGAAGGTACAAAAGGGCCAGGAAAGATGAGAGGTGGGGATGAGTTAGTTACAATGAGAAGCTAGTAGAACGAGAAAAATAATAACACTATTTAATATATTTTCTCCTCTTTAGAAGTATAGGCTTATAAGCACTGGTCCAAAACCAATAGGGTCTGATGTGTTATGGAATTCAGAATTATTATTTTTTTGTTTATTTATTTTTAGAAGGGGAGGAGCAGAGAGAGAGGAGGAGTGAGAATCCCAGGTAGGCTCCACACCATCAGTGCAGAGCCCAATTCAGGGCTCAAACCCATGAACCGTGAGATCATGACCTGAGCTGAAGTCAGATGCTCAACAAACTGAGCCACTCAGGCGTCCCAGGAATTCAGAATTATTTTTGAATTTTAGGAGGTGGTATAGGGCTTATACTGTATATTACTTAACACTCCCAGTAGGGTTTGGGGAGGCATGCTGTAAGCAAACACATTATTATTTCTGCACTAAAATATTTGAAAGTTCACACTGAGATAAAGGCTTTAAGTAGCTTCCCTTCAGTTCAAGTTAAATTAAGTACAGAGAAATAATTATTGGGAAAAAAATCCTTAGTATTCAGAGCTTTCCTCACCCATAGCTTATTGGATTTTGGAATCATAGATAAAGGATTTTGTGAACCAGTCTAGGCTCAGTAAAGGAAAGCTGAAACATGTCAAACAGTAGAAAAAGAGAACAGAAGTGAGGAAAATCTCCTAGGTTCTCACTATTCCAAAACGACCTTGGTGCATTCATTAAAGTCTATTTTCTATTCACAGAACTGTTCTTAAACATTTTCCCATATATCACTCATTTGCTTGTGTGAGGAAACCTCTGCCTTCTGTCCTATGTAAAATATATTTTGAAGTTTCATAAAGCTGAAAAGGGCAGTGCCCCGCTAAAAACCCAGATTTTTATTTTTTAGAAAGTTTCTGTGAGGCCCTGGCCAAGATGGAATAAATAATACGTAATGGGATGTTAAAAATTGACTTCTCCTGTTCTAGTTTCAGCTGAGGTTCAAAGGCCTAGAGCATAGTAACTTGGCCAATGCCTCCATCTTCTGAAGGGAGGTTCCAGACTGCCTGTGTACTTACCCAGCATGTGGTAACACAGATAAGCAAAAAACCAAAAATACCACAAACCAACAGTGTGTTTTCAATGTGAAGACTAACCATTCTGAGAGAATAAAAGGGCTGAAGGTGAAGAGGCCAGAGGGAATGGAGTAGGGAGAGGGAACGAGAAATATCTCAGCCATCTTCCAAGAAGGAAGGGTGGGCCTTCCCCTCATGTCCATCCTTGTGAGAGGAGCTCCAAAGGTGCCTTGTGGAGAGCTTGTCCTTGTGAGTTTGAAGGACACCAAGGACTGGGGTTTGACCCCACCCCAGAGGATCTGGTTATTATGGGCAAGGCCACCACAGACCTGGTGCAGACTGTCGTGCACAAGGGAACTCCCTGTAGGAAGTCTGATGTCCAGCCCACGCTCTCCTCACCACCGTATGGGCTTTGTCCTGGGGCCTATCCCTCCTTCCCCAGAGTCATTTCCAATCCTGTCCCAAAGGACAGTCTCAAGTGGTGAGTGTATCCCCCTGTATTCCCACTGTATTTCCAGGGCCTGAAGGAAATAAATCACATAGGCAACTTCTGTGCAAATCACAAGAAGAACTAGCAGTGTTCCAGCAGGGGCTTCCAAAGAACCCACAAAAACACCCAATGCAAGAGTCAGATTTGGTCACCCTCCCAGGTCAGAAAGCATGAACTTTGAATATTTGCTGTGGTCAGAGTTTAGTGGTATATTCACCAGGTGCCTGCCAAGTAAGACCTAACCTATCCTGAACCTCCCTTCTTCCCCGTGTCCCCTATTTTCTTTTAAACAAGAGGGGCCGGAGAGGGCCTGGTAAGTGAGGGGGAGATAGGGAATGGGAGGAAGAGCTGATCCCATTTCTCTTTCCTACCCAGGAGCTTGATGAGGGAGAGAAGCTTCAGTTAAATTACTTATGGCCAGACATTTTAATTGCCAAAGTGAGACATTTTTTTGAGACTGGAAGGATCTTTTATTATCCTCGAGTGTTGCCATCTGCCCACGATCACATGCAGGTTCAGGGATGAACTAACCCACAGAATGGGTCTGAGGGAAAGAAGAAAGTTGTTTTCCAATTACAGCCTATGAGATTCACTTGTTCAACTACCAGTTTAAAAATATGCCAGAGTATGAGCTTAACTGAATCAAATGAGCAAGTAAATAAATGTACTAATTTGCATGAAGTGGTCATGAGAGTGAGGGGGTAGAAGCCTGGGTGCTTCTGCTCAAGGTTAAGTTTTGTTTACATGTGGAGAATGAAGCCATTCCGGCAGAATAGATACATGTCAGCTAGATTCCTCTCCTGGGAAGTTTTAGACCACAAGGAAACAGAGCTCTGGTGATCATATTTTCTGAGGCAAAATATGGGACATGGAGTCTGACAAGTAAGAGTGCAGACTTGGTGATGAATGGGACATACTGTTTGCAATTAGCTCTGTCCCAGAAACGCTGGGACTTAGCCACTGTAGAAACAGCAAGAGCCAGAGGGCTGGCAGCTAAGCTGTGCACTGGAGCTTGTTAGCTGAGAAGAAGAGGTCAAAAGCAGGCCTCGCTGCTTTTGTTCATCCACTCCACACCCTCCATCCCCAACTGCCCTGCTGAGATTTTGAAATTACAGTATTTCCATTTCAAAGGCAGATTTTAAACTGCTTGAATTGAGAGCTTAGAAGAAAGTGTGCAGGATTGAAAAGCTTCATTTCTGCCTGCCTTCAGACTTTCAGAGTGACCCCGGGCAAACGCACCACATCTTTTACTGAGGGAGCCCCAACTTGGGGTTCACCACGCCCTGATAGCTTTGAGGCTGGGAACTCATCCTGGATCCTGCCCCTTCTATCCAACTCTTCCTAAAAATATTTCCTTAGCTGGGCCCCTCAGGGTCTAACCTCTTTTGTTGCTTGGGTTGAGTCGGGGTCTAAAGACAAATCCATCTTCCTACTCAAGGCTGTGGAGAATCTGAGGTATCATTGTAAGTAGTAAGACAGCCCACAGTTCAGTGGTAATTGAAGCAATGGGAATGGATGGGAATGCCCAGGGAGAGTATGTTGAGTGAAAAGAGAAGACGGCTCAGGATGGAAAGAATCTGAAGGAAACCAACAGCAAGACTTTGAGGGGGATGAGGACAACTAAGGTGAGGCACGCAGGGCAGCCAGCGGACATGACACTCAGTGGGGGTGTTTTGGCCGAACACAAAAGAGGAATGTATAGTGTTGAAACAGTGCAAAATGCTGCAGAGATAAGTAAGATGAAATCTGTTACTAGGTTTTGCAAGATGATTTTGGCAAGAGCTTTCTTGTGCAGGCCATGAAATGTGGCTCCTGCTGTCCTGAGCATCAGCACGTCTTCCAAGACGAGAACAAAAGAGATTTTAAGAGCCCCCACAGTTGAAGGGTGGGCCCAGCTAGTTCCACCAGCATTACCTAATCACCCACATCCAGCCTAAATAGTTATATTTGGAAAAGGGAGAATTGTCATTGTCCTATGTGCTCATCCACTGATGGTCAGGGAAACATTTGGATTCCCGTCACTGTAAGCTTCACAAAAGGAGCTTTAAGATTATTTGGAGACCTTTGCAAGTGTCCACTGGAGTTTGGGAACTAGTTGAGTGCATTGTGGGATCAAATATATTGATAAGCAGCAGGCTTCTCAGACACCAAATGTGGAGCCTGAGGAGGGGAGCTGGCCTGGAGTCATCTGCCCAGGGATGTTGGGGTGGCCTGGGCCAAAGGGGATGGGCTGATCAAAGAGCCTAGAAGCTGAGGAAAAAGCCGAGAGGAGTGAGCTGGAGGAAGTTTCCTGCAGGGGATCTCCAAAGAACCCATGAGAAAGCCCCACAAAATCCATCCTCAGACGTCTTCCAAGTCACTAGACCCCTAGGATGGGGATTTTTTTCTCTTTTGAAATAATTCCAAACTTACAGAAGAGTTGCAAGAATAGTACAAATAACCTCCCCCACTCTTCCTGAACCATTTGAGAGTAATTTCTGTAATTGAGGTAATTGCTGATCCAATGTCCGCCCCTGAATATGTTAGTGTGCATTTCCCATGTATAGGGACATTCTTGGACATAACCACAATGCAACTATCAAAATGTGGAAAGTCATTTATTGGTTTCCTAGGCCTGCTGTACATAAGCTAGCTGTAGTAACTTTAGTCAACAGAAATTTATTCTTTCACCGTTTTGCAGACTAGAAGTCTGAAATGAAGGTGTTGGTACATACTCCCTCTAAAGGCTCTAGGGGAGGGAGGAAGAATCCTCCCTTGCTTCTTCTAGCTTCCAGTGGCTTTCAGCATCTCTCATGGCTATACCACTCCAAATTCTTCCTCTATCTTCACCCCACTGTCTCCTTCTATGTCTTCTCTTCTGTCTCTTACAAGGACACTTGCCATTGGATTTAGAGCCCACCCAGGATATCCAGGATGATCTCATCTCAAGATCCTTAACTTACAGTTGCAATGACACTTTTTCCAAATAACATCACATATACAGGTTCAGGGAGTTAGGACATAAACCTATGTTTTTGAAGATCACCAACTCAACCTACTACAATATTTCATGGATGGTACTTAAAAAAAACTATCTTAACCATTGTTAAGTGTACAGTTCAGTGGTATTAAATACATTCCTATTGTTCTGTAATCAATAACACCATCCATTTCCAGAGCTCTTGTCATCTTGCAACACTGAAACTCTGTGTCCATTAACAGTAACTCCTCATTCCCTTCTCCTCCCAGCCCCTGGCAACCACCATGCACTTTCTGTCTCTATGATTTTGATTACTCTAAGTATCTTATGTAAGTGAAATTATATAGTATTTGTCTTTTTGTGGCTGGTTTATTTCACCTAACATAATGTCCTCAGGTTTCAGCCATGTCGTAGCATATA
Organism: Cryptoprocta ferox; assembly: GCA_028646485.1. Classification (NCBI taxonomy): domain Eukaryota; kingdom Metazoa; phylum Chordata; class Mammalia; order Carnivora; family Eupleridae; genus Cryptoprocta; species Cryptoprocta ferox. The sequence goes on from CM053562.1 coordinate 31,527,011, forward strand.
TCAGAATTTCTTTTCCTTTTAAGGCTGAATTTTATATATATATACCACATTTTACTTATTCATGCATCTGTTGATGGACACTTGGGTTACATCCATTATTTAGCTATTATGAATAATGCTTCTATGAACATAAGTGTACAAACATATTTTTGAGGTGTGCTTTCAATTTTTTTTTAGTATATACCAAGGAGTAGAGTTTCTGGATCATATGGTAATTCTATTTTTAATTTTTTTTGAAGAACCTCAATACTCATTTCCATAGTGGCTGTGCCATTTTACATTCCCACCAACAGGGTTCCAATTTCTCTACATCCTCACCAGATCTTGTTACCTTCTGTTTTTGTTTTTGTTTTTGTATTGTTTTTGATAATGGCCATCCCAACATTTGTTAGGTGATATTTCATTGTGATTTGGATCTACATTTCTCTGATAATTAGTGATGTTGAGCATCTTTTCATACACCTGTTGGTCATTTGTATGTCTTCTCTGGAGAAATGTCTATTTAAGTCCTTTGCTCATTTTTGAATCAGGCTGTTCTTCTGTTGTTGAGTAGGGTAGTACCTTTAAGACTATGTAGATATTGTGTTTTTTTTACTAATCTTTTACCTGCTAGTTTTGGCATCCATGAATTTCTGGCTGAATTATTACTAATTACTTCTGATTTCATCATTCCTTCTATATTTATCATTTAGCTTTCCACTCTATGGAAATGCCTTTTCTACTCCCCATTTCTTCATGTGTTTATTTATATCATCATGGATTTTTATTGTATTTATGGGTTATTACCCATTATTATCATTATTTATTCAAATGTTCCAATAGTCCCAGGTTTGACTAGTGGTAGCCTTTTAAAATTTTCTATGTCCTAGAGCATGTCCCTATTATTCTTTGGGCAGTTTTTAAGTTACTGGCACAGGTTCATCTTACAGCATTTCTGACACTACCCTGAAATCAACCATTTCTCCAAGAATACTTGGTTCCTTTTAGTGGAGAATGATATGTAAAAAACAAGATCTGGGACACCTAGGTGGCTCAGCTGGTTGAGCGAATGACTTTGGCTCAGGTCATGATCTCATGGTCTGTGAATTTGAGCCCCATGTCATGCTCTGTGCTGGCATGTGGAGGCTACTTGAGATTCTCTCTGTCCTCCCTCTGCCCCTCCCCCACTCGTGTTTTTTTCTCTTTCTCTCAAAGTAAAGAAGTAAACTTTTAAAAAAAAGTAAAAATAAAAACCAAGATCGGGACGCTAAGTGTGCTCCCAGGTCCTCTCAGTAGTTAGAGCTAGGGAACATATGCAGCATATATAGACATACACATCATGTACATTTCCATATATATTCATAAATATTAAGAATGATTGGTTCATAGACACCTTTAGGTCCAATCTAATATCACAAGGTTCATTCTAATTTTTTCCTTTTCATGTTTGTAACTCTGGCAGCAAGGCCCTTGCTTCCATTATCCTCAGTATGCATTAGTTATTTGGTGAATGCATCTCAGATGTGATTATTCTTCAGTTGTTTCTGAGCCCTCTGTGTGGATGTCCTCCTCATCCCACCTGGGCTCTGATACTTCACACCAGGGCACATGAGTGACCTCTTCACTCCATATTGGTTTGCCCCTTGGCAGCATCCCTCGCAGATGCCCTCATTGCGTCTCTTAGTTCTGATGTTCCATGCCAGGTGACACATGGACACCCTCCTTGGCCCACTTGAGCTCTGAAACTCAACACCAAGCTACCATTGCTGCCTCTCGTATGGATGCCCTCCTCACCTCATCTCAGTATTGATATCCTGAGTCAGGCTGCCTGTGCTGCTTCCTGACACAGACCTGTCCCAGCCTGTCCAAGTTTGACAACCTGTGCTGACAGAAGCAGTCTTTAAGGTAGATTATCCGAAGGCTATGCAAATGACTCAGACATGTCTACTATTCCCTACCCTGCTTCTATCCTAACTCTGTCCTTCCTGTGGCCTCACTGATTAGATCTGAGTTAATCATTGTGCCTCTAGACTGGTCAAGTCATGAATAACTTGGGGGATTAACTAATAAAATTCAGCTAAGCCAATTACACACCTCTTCTTGGAGAGGATTTGGAGTTGGGAGATTGAGAGACCAAGGGAGCTGGCAATGGGGCAGAAGTTAAAAGCATATTGAGAGATGTTAGTCTGAGAAAAGGATAGTGGCAGCCAGCTTGAACTAGGTGCCAAAGGAAGCAAAGGCTAATGGAGAGAGAAGAAAGGAGAGCAGATGTGCTTAGCAAAGCAGGTATGGGAGAGCCATGCTATCTCTGGGGGATCCTGGCATGGTCTTATTTCCTGCCATTGTCTCTGCTGCAATTCCCACGAGACCAGTTGTCTCCCCAGGGATGCGCTGAGACCGATGTATGTCCAATGTGGGCCAGTGATTTGGCAACCCTTCAAAATAATATTCTTTAAATATTGTTTAACTAGAGAGTACAGGGAAAGACTAATTTTCTAATGCTAGAAATAAAGGATTTATTATATGCACTTAATTAAATGGGAGTTCCAGAACCAGACAACTTCATGGGAAAATATCAAGTAATTTAAAACCCATATAGTAAAACGGACTATGCAATAATTGGATCCTGACTTTCAGGCGTCTGTGGTGGTTGACTGCAGGCACATGTCAGCTGGCTATTTTTAGTGTTGGTGGCTTTGTTTGCAGATTGAAAGACAAATGGAAAAAAATCCTACAGTAAATGTTTTTGTACATCCACATGTGACTGGATTGATAATTATATCTTGATAGAGTCTCAACATTATGTTTGCTAAGCAAAATGATGGAGACATTTTTGAAGCTATTGACACTTATTGCCAAATTGTTTTAGAGAACATGAAAAATGAAGGACTAGACTTTTAATAATCAATGGTGGAAACCAATTAAAATGAATAAAAGAACCATACTCCTTCTCACCAGGTGTATATGAGAGTGCCCACCTCAAACCTACTCTGTGGAGTTAACAAAGTTCTCAACAACTGACAATTTTATTGGCAAACAAACAAACGAAACAACACTCCACTCCCACATGGCATTTAGTAGTTTGAATTTGGTAAAGTAGTATTTTTAGTTGCTTGAATTTGCTTGTTTCCTTGTGAGATTGTACACAATCTCTGTCCCCACTTCCCCCCAAGTCAGCCATCATGAAAGGAGAAATACTTTGCTTCCGGTTACCATATAGAATCCCATCCCTTACTTTTGTTTTTAAAAATTATTCTAATTTTTCTAATTATTCAAATTATTCTCAGCTCATTGTACAAGAAACAGGCCCAAAGTCTATAAAATGAAAGGCAAAAGACCCCTTCTTCAAACACAGTTGGGGTCATACTATATATACTGTTCTCTAAATTATTTTTCTTTTAAAACATTATGATTTTATAGTGCGTATGTGTAAAAATTTATATAGTAATTCACTATAATTTAGAAACCTGTCACTAGTGGCGGATATTCAGATTGCTTTCAGTTTTTTAATGATTGTAAACAACGTAATGATCATTTACACTGGAATGAGGGCTCCACAGTAATGCACCTAGTCTTGGCTTCCTCACTTCCTGCCATAGCCCTGGCATCTGGCACAGTGCATGGCTCAGAGTGGACCCTTGATTTATATCATTTGAAAATGAATGAATATATTTCAGGAACATTTTTGCAACTTTATGTGTAGAAAAAATTTCTCAGATGTAAAGTTATGCCCTCTCTCCCCACCCATTCCTCATCTTGAAATACCTTAAGTGGACTTCTGCTTATTGAAATCAATACTTATTTCAACAGGAATTCTCCTTGGGTCAAGCCCAACTCTCTCAAGCTATATATTCACACTGTGCCAAATTCACTTTTCACTTTATTAATTTTATATTTAGCTGTGTTTCAAAGATATGACTTTGCCAACGTTTGCAACAAGAAGCTGCAGATAAAATCAATTAGGTGTCTTTATTATTAGAAAAGTTTTGCTAACATCTCAAAGGGGAGGAGTATGGGAAAACAATTCACAGAATAGAAAATATAAATATCCTATAAACACATGAAAATGAATTCATTAATTACCTGACTTTTATTAAATATTCACTACATATCAGATGCTATTGTAGGAAATAAGGATTTAATGGTAACCAAAAATAGGATACTACTGTTCTCAAAGGGACAGGGACCTAACATCCCATTTCACAAATAAACAAAGATATTAAAATTTTAATTATGAAGCACCTTTTTCTTTTATCTACAAAAATTGTCAGTTGCTGAAAACTTTATGAACTCTGCAGACTAAGTGTGAGAGGAACACTCATGTCTATACTCAGAGTGGGAATGGTGCATGATGCTTATATTCATATAAATCCTTTTTATTTTTGTAAATTTAAAAAGTCTAGTCTTTTATTTTTTATTTTATCTAAGACAGTTTGGAAATATAGCAATAGCCTTAAAAACATTTCCATCATTTCACTCAGTAAATCTAGTACTAAGAATTTATCTAGGAAGTAACCATCAACTTAGTGACAGATTAACATATAAGACATTTATTGAAGGATTTTTTAAAAGATTTTTTTAAAATATTTATTTTGAGAGAAAGAGAGAGAGGATATGCATGCATGGGGGGAGGAGCATGGGGAGAGAGAGAGAATCCCAAGCAGGATCCATGCTGTCAGTGCAGAGCCCAACGTGGGCTCCATCTCATAACCATGAGATCATGGCCATGGGACATGAGATCATGATCTAAGCCAAAATCAAGAGTTAGAGGCTTAACTGACTAAGCCACCAAGAGGCTCTGCAGGATTTTTACAATAGCAAAACATTGGAAGTAACCTAAATATCTGTTAATAGGAAAATAATTGTCTATCTATATAGAAATAGTCTATCTATCTATAGAAATATAGATATCTCTATCTATCTATATCTGGAAAGAAATTCTCCAAAATATTGGCATGATTATGGATGACTTACTTTCAGTTTTATACTTTTCTTCATTTTTCAGATTTTCATAAGGTGGGTATATAATTTTTAAAATCATAGAAACATTTAAGAAAGTTGTTGGGCCATTGCTCTTTTCATTACTTTGTGCCTTCAATTTACAGTCAACCAGTCTTTTATGAGAAATTTATTTCAGCTACTATTTGTTTCCTGCAGTATCTCCTTCTTTTGACTATAACCTTATCTATATACTGACCTTATTCTTTTGTTGTTGTTGTTAAGAAAATTCAAGAGGCAAATTTGAAACTTAAGGACAGTATCTATGTGGAGTCTAATTTTGGCATTTTAAAATATTCTTTTTTGTTTTTTGGGTTTATTGAAGTATAGTTGACACACAATGTTACATTAGTTTCAGGTGTACAACATAGCGATTTGACAAGTTTTTTTGTTGTTGTTTTTTTAAGTTTTTTTAAACGTTTTATTTATTATTGAGAGGCAGAGCCTGAGCATGGGAGGGGCAGAGAGAGGGGGAGACACAGAATCTGAAGAAGGCTCCAACTTGTCAGCACAGAGCCCGACGTGGGGCTTGAACTCACGAATAGTGAGATCATGACCTGAGCCAAAGCCAAACGCTTAACCGACTGAGTCACCCAGGCGCCCCAATTTGACAAGTTTTATCTTCTTTTCTTAAGACCTAGTTTTCTACCTGTATATTTCCAAATAGAGTATATTTGTTCTAAGCCTTCACAAACTCCATGGTGAGTAAATGTAGACCTGAGTGATGGTAGAACCCTCCTATTTTCACGAGGAAGGGCACTTGAACAAAATCAATAGTCTAGCAGGATTAAGGAGCCATGACTCCTTAAGCTCTCCCCAGTCTTTCAAGGGGGAAAGTTGGAATGGTTGTTGTGGATAGCATTATATTGTTCTTATATACTAAATTGTTACTCTGTTCAGTAGGGAGTCATCTCTACCCCTTCAAATCTCCACTTGCCCCTCTTGCGGGGCTGGTATAACAATGAACCTGAAGATTAGTCCAGCAGGTTCTGTCTCAATCCTTCATGTTTGCCTAAATACAATCTCTTGAATTTAGGTAACAATGACTCCTGAAATTTTTATGTCCAGGTTGTTGATTCTTACTTTAATCTCTTTTTTGGCCTTCTTCCAGACCTTGAAGATGACATATCTATACACATACATACCTCATCTCCCACTATCTCTCCCCATGCCCCTCAAAACAGTACAAATCTACAGCAGCACCCACCTCCTGCCCATGTAAACACTTCTATTCACACATATAAACACTTCCACTCACCTTGGAAAGTGTGGTTCCTGAAAATTATTTCTGAGGTAATCGGATTTAAGGGTAAAGATTCATCTTAGAAAAATATGAAACAATTGGGAGAGTGATAAATCACCCCTTCCTATTCTAGTTCCTAGGCCCCTTTGCATCTTAGACATTGACCTTGTCCCTCCTCTCTCCACTGCACCCCAAGGCATATCCACACATTGGGGCATTGTCTAGGGCCTATCAGGATAAAGTAGGTATACAGAGCTGAAGGCAAGGATGAGATTAGCATCTGTATATTGTTGCCTTGATGCAAACACCATTATGGGTATTCCAAATCCTGTTAGTTGATATGTGTAGTTGAGAAACCTCGTTTCCCCCCACCCCCTTCCACCCACCCCCTTTGTAAGGTTGAATTCTTGAAACAGGGTTGGACCACACAGGCAGCCCTTAACTGACAAACAGGTTAAGGTCCAGCAAGTGACTTCATACATTGGTTTGAGTTTTCCCACAAAAGCATTGTCTTATGAGGTATTTGCCGCTGGCTATTCATCTCATAATATGCCTGAAATACTATACATCTACGTAAAAAAAATATATGAAGCAATGCTGGAAATGAATAAACCAGGAATACATTTGAATTGGAATACATTTGAATAGGACAAAAAACATACAGAAAGTTGATCTTTTTAAAAGAGGATTTACTTGGAGAATCATGAATAGGTAACTGGAGACACTTATGGAACTCTCAATGAGAGGTCTGAGCATTCAGAGTTTATTGGCAGGGTTCTCTTATTCCTTTAGTTTTTCATTTTGAATATTTGAAGAAACTCAGTCTTTTATTATGTCTAGTTGCACTTCAAAATATGTCTTACATTTTTCTTGATATAGAAGAATCAATATCCCTACACTTATGCTGGTCCAGTGTGGTTAGCATTTTTATTATAACTATTGCTAGTAGTATTTGTATCACCAATAGAGCCAAAAAAGAGAGAAAGGGAGGAAGTAGAATTTTCAAGGTAATTTTCCAAAAGGTAGTAGATTAGAGGAAGAGGAAATGTTTAATGGGCTCTGGTGATAGCTGAAGAGGACTTATGTGAAGTGAGATTCCTAAGAGGAGAAAGAAGCAGAGGATCACAGAGTTTGTCTATGATAAAGGAGGGGTGGAGAAGCATTAGAAGTTGGATTCTAGCTGTCACTTGTGTAACTGATGTGATGGGCCATAGTTATAGGGTTTACAGAGCCAAAGGGCATAAAAATGGAATGACCTGAACTTTTTGAAAACTGAACCTAAGTCCAGAAGACCCATTTTGACTAATGGCAGGTAAACTTTTTCCAGATGTTTTCAAATGTTCTTTGCCCAAACCAGTGATTTCTTTTCCAGTTGCACTGGAATATTAATATCTCTGTCTCAGTTTGTTTCACAAATACCATCTAGGCATTCTCTTCCCATTCTTTCACTTGCTCCACTGTCTCTACTGTACTGCTGCCTGATGGAAGGGGTTTTGTGTTCATGACAGATCTTGAATCTGGAGAGATGGAATCTGGAGTGTGTGTATGGTATGCAGTAGTCACATGGGGTGGCCTGGAGGGAATACCGCCTTCTAGTCTTGTATGCATCTTGGCACGGATGATGTGGGAGACATTGTTAGTTGTTTATCAACATCAGTGTCTTTTATAGAATTAGAACCCCTGGTTTTCAGTGAGACACAAATCCGAGTAAAGACCACAATTGCATCCAGCTGTGGCAGAAGAGAAGTATACAACTTTCTTTAAAATTTTTTTTAATGTTTATTTATATTTTAGAGAGAGAGAGAGAGAGAGCGAGTGAGGGAGGGGCAGAGAGAGAGGGAGACACAGAATCTGAAGAAAGCTCCAGTCTCTGAGCTGTCAGCACAGAGCCTGATGTGGGGCTCGAACTCACAAACTGCGAGATCATGACCTGAGCTGAAGTCGGATGGTTACCTGACTGAGCCACCGAGGAGCCCTGAAGTATACAACTTTCAGGTTGTATTCTTCTTTTTCCATTTTCTCTAGCTAGAATTCTGATGTGATAGTGAACCATCCTGGACCTACAGGTGAGGATAACACCCCAGGGATGATGGTTCTGAGATAGAGAAGTTCCTGGACAACTTCGTGGGGGCAGAACTACCATATAAACCTTGGACTGCTTACTCCAGGCCGTTTTATGAGAGGAAAATAAATTTTGATTTGTGTAAGCGAGTGTCAATTTGGGTGTTTACTATAGTAGCTCAACTTATAGCCAAACTAGCGTGTGGTAGAAGGAGGGCAGACTAATCAGTGTAAAAACTAGATATTATATATCTGTGGAAACTTGATCAGTAGGTGCCCCCAAATGGTGTTGAATGATGGGTAGATGTGGACTGTAAGGAAATTCCCAGAGGCAGCAATACTGTCTTGATGCTAAAGCATATTTAAAGCTGAGGCTTTAAAGAATGTATTAAAAGTATAGGATTTCTATGTAGTGCAGTATCTGGAAATGCATTGGAAATAAAAACAATTGTTTATCACCGTAATTCAATAAAGGACTTAAAGTATTCCCTGGAAGGAATGATTAAAAATCCATCCCAATACTCTTTGGCTGACCATAGGATCAATTTGAGGGTTAGCATCCCATGTTTATGGAATTCATTTTAAGGAGGAAGGATTAATGAACATGTTTGCTGAATATTTAAAAAAAACATAGCATAGGAAAGAAAAATTCTTCAGTTAGGGAGAGAAAACAAAGTGTCTGTACTTTGCAAGTTCACAGACATGCTTCAAAGCAAACAGGCTGAACTTTTTGGGCTACACAAACAGCAGACATGAAGGATAGTAGTTCAACTAGATTTCCACCTCTGAGTCCACAAACATTATGAAGTGACATTTGATAGGTATGGAAGATGTGTGGAAGGAGAGGTTATCAGACTTTCATCATGCCCTTGGGCTTCTACAATAATTTTTATTCCTTCTGAGAACATTAAGACATTCTGTACATTATAGAAAGTTAAATTTCTTTAGCCAAAGATCAAGAACACTCTTTGCCTAGAGTGGATATATTACTTAATCAACTAAAATCATTAAAGCCACCTACACTATGACTGATGTGAGGGTTTTGGCCAATGCCCTAGGATGGATTGGGGATGTGCCCAGCACCCTCCCACTCAGTATGCATCCGGAAGCTCTCCCTTCCTTTCAGCCTGGAGAGAGGCTGTGTCTGGGGAGGGGTGGGGAGTCTGTGTTGTCTGGGAAGCACAGGGATGCATATCAATCACTCTGTTTGGCGGGTAGTGCAGACACACTGCCCTTTTATCCCATCACTATGCAGGCCTTTCCTGTCCAGGAAATAGAATTCTTTACAACATAGATGGTGTTCTTAGTTACAGTAATGGCTAATAATAGTTTGTGAAATATTTAAGAATTTACAAAGTCTTCAGGTTATTTTTTTTTTATTTTTTATTTTTTTGTTATTTGTTTTCACAGGAACCACTTTTAAATGGCTCATTTTAATCCTGGTGTTTGCACCTTCCAGTCACATCCTTCTAACTAATCAACAAATACGTGTGGGACTTCTCTCTTGGACCCGTGAGAAAATGGGCCTACGAATCCCTCAAGCTGGAAACTCTCTAGCTTTTTATTGGTGATAACTTCTGATACTGCCACCATCCAAAGCATCAAGGACCTTTTTTGATCACAGTGTTCTCTTTATGAATATTTCTCTGTACACACTCTCTCCCTACCCTGTTGGTTGTTTAAATAGAACTTTTAAGGTAGTAAGTTCTGATTTTGGAGAATATCCCCAGTATAGGCAGATCTGTTAATAATATGATGTGCTTGTTTCTGTTCTTTATTTCGTTTAGCCTTAGCTTAACCTACTTATCAGACAACTGTATGTTAAAATATTTCACTTCTCAGTTCTACCTTTGTATCAATGAACTTTACCAACCTACAGCTCTTGGTCATGGCAGAAGCAAGATCATGTTTATCCATCATGACTAGGTCTCCTAGTATCGGAATGGGCTATTCCTCCACAGTCTCCCGATGCCACTTCAGACTTCCATTTCTAGATCACAAACCACCAACCTTCTCATGGGCACTCCTCATTACTGTTCTTTCTCTGTTACTTCCAGGGATCTTATAGCCCATCTATCTTGAACAGCCCCTCATTTCTTATGGCCCAACTTGTTCTTTAACAGTGTCTCTTTTCCTCAGCATGTGTGCTTCTCATTGAGTTTACACACCCAAGCCTCATATTCATATGTCTGCCTGTTCATGTATAGGGGCAAGCTGTTAATCAGCTTTTGCTTAATATCACTGTGCATATTTGTTTATTTATTTTTAACTTTTTCTCCACTGTGAACATTGAAAATTCTAGTTTATATTGTGTTACTTTTCTGCATGGAAACTGATAAAAATTCACATTCGCTGCAGAGCCCCCAGCACCATGCCTGGTACTTCTCCTACTCTTACCTTCCATTGTGGTCCCTGCCCCACTCACCAGCCTTCGAGGAAACGACAACAATGCTTCCGTTGCTCTGCTTCAGCATGGGCAAGGCTGTAGCACTCAGGACCACATAACTGAGGAAGTTGACTTCCATACTTCTGCGCACGAGGTGAATATCACCACTAAACAGATTCATAGAAGTGTTGGTGATGTGGTTGAGAATAAGCATGTCTAGTCCCCCTGCAAGAAATGGCTGTGTTGAGAGAAACTGTCTGGGGTGATACCTTTCCTCTCAACCTCCTCCCTCCCTAAAGCTCCTCGGGCACCCTTAGAGCAAAGTCCAGAAGGAGGGAGGAGAGCAGCCTCACCCATGAGCTTTCCAGCTTTGGCAACAAATTGCTCTGCGAAGGTCATATTCTCCATGGTGCCAGCAATGTAGTATGCTGAGGCTGCTCCAAGCTCCCGGCAATGGGATACTATCTGCAGGGACACAGCAACAATAGTGTCAGTCTTGGCTGTAGACTTTGGGGGTAATCTCTGAAGTAATGGGGGTTTAAGTGAGATGTTGCTTACAAACCTGTTTTGATAAGAAATGGTAGATATATGTGTGTGTGAGCATGAGTTCAGTGAATGTGTGTATGTTGCTAAATACAACCTGACACAATCTTTGTCTTAGGGTGTAAGTAAGTAAATCATCCCTGTGCTGGGGTTTAAGTTCATGGCTTGTGCTTATGAGTTTCTGTGAATAGATGTATCTGAATGCATTATTGGTATGGATGCTTATTTCCATGTGGGTAGCCCTAGGTTTGTGAATCTTTGTAGCCTTAGGTTTGTGAGTCTGAGTATATGAGAAAACATGTGTCTGAGAGTCTGCATGGGTGAGAATGTGAACTCATGAGTAAGTACTAGAATTTTGGTATCGGAGCACATATCTATATATCTGTGATTCCATGTGTAAATGTGGGTGAAGAGGCAAGAGGCATGTCTACAAGCATGTATAGTCCAAGAACTTTGTGTCTATATATGTGTGCATGGGAGTGAATACTTAAATTCATTATCTTTATATTCCTGTGGGTGTTTGTGTGTGTGTGTGTGTGTGTGTGTGTGTGTGTTTGCATCTGTGTGTTGGCATGTGTATGTATCAGCTTCTGTGTGTTGGCATGTGTATGTGAGTATATATAACACATCTGGACATGTATCTGTGGGCACAGAACCCTCACCTTCTTTAGAGTTTCTTTAGACCTTGCTGTCACCACCACATGGGCTCCCATCTTTGCCAGATGATAGGCCATCTGTTCTCCAATACCCTTGCTGGCCCCTGTGACAATCACTTTCTTTCCTTGGAGCATCTCTGTGAAACCAAAAGGAAGTGAGGACCATTCCCAATTTGGCAGCAATATTCCTTCCTCTCTGGATGTGAGCAGCCTTATCTCAATGTCTAAAGGTTATGAGCCCAGATCAGCATTTCTCAAACTATATAAATCAATGAAGGAACAGTTCAAGTTTCATAAACGTGCTCTGAAGTGGAGGTTTAACTTGATTGCTTAAAACAAGCCTTCTTGCTGTCCTTTCTAAAAATGTTCATAGAGGTTTCAGCTAAAACGCTGGAGTTCCAGACATTTCTGGACTTGTCCAATTTTGCTCAATTGAAATAAAACCCAAAAAGTCATCAAAACACATGTGCTCATAGAGATTCCAGGGATTTTCCCTCACTTCTATTTAGTCATCAACTCCAGAGTCCTTTCTTGCCTCCCACTTATCAGTCTCTCCTTGGAGCCCAATTATCTGGCTATGTTGTAAATTTTGGAATTACCCTCATTTTTGTAGGGAATCTGAAATTGCTTTCCATTAAGGGTGCCAAATAAAGCATGAACTATTTGGCAATCTGTTGGCTACATGATTACCCCTCCCCATACTGCTATTACCCAGAGCCCATGTCTAGAAGACACAGAAATACAGTCCCACCCCAGGGTTCCTCTTCTTCAGCAACTTTGGGGATCAGGGACTCATCTGGAGCCTCAGAAACACTCCAGCCACCCCTGTGTTTTTCATCTATTCCTCCAAAATTAGATACATTGGTACTTACCTGGTCTGAATTCCTCATTCGCAGAATAGTAGTGGTAGGCCAAGAAGATCCCCAGAATGGGGGGGAGATATTTTTTCATAAAAGCCATCAGACACAGACCTGGCCCGAGGAGCCCTGTAGGACACACAGAGAGAACCTACAGAGCTTTCTACAACCTCCTAGTCAGGCAGCAGCCTCTGAATTGTGACATCAGGGACGGGGGAGGCTGGAGTAGTCTCAGGCAGTGCTAGCCAATTTCCCTGTCAGAGCAGCGATTGGCTTTGGGTGGGATCCCATTCGTCCCTGGCAGCCTGTGTGGTGGATTTCATAATGGACAATGTTTACTCCATTTCATTGAGCAAGAAGAGACTTCCAGATGGCCAAGCTCATGACTGTACAGGACTGGATTCCTGAACATCCCTACCCAGAGCCCATCTTCCTCTTAACACCATTTATGCCAAGAATCAACAGCCTTTCAAAAGTGGTATGTCAAAAGCAGAGAGAAAGTGTGTGCAGGGCTTCTGGGGAAATGTGAGTAATAGCAAAGAGAGCCAAATTCAAGCCAAATCTCACTCTTGGCCCCACCTCCCAGTCGGAAGCAATTAAAAATAACAGCACAAAACAGAAAAATAAGCTTAAGGAAAAAAAATGCACATCTGGGGGGGGGGGTAGAAACAAGCCCTATAAGCCCCACACTCAAGTTCAATGAACAAGTATTACAACATTAAAGGGAAATGCAAGCCAGCCAGGACTCAGATGGCGGGAAACCCAAGACAAGTTCAAGACCCTCTCTCAGGCAAGTGCAATGGAATGTACACTTATTACTTTAACAGCAAATAAAGAAGAAATAATGAGTGCCAAAAAAAAAAAAAAAAGGCACCGAGCTATTAAACTGGGTCTTGTACATGCTATAGAGGCACAAGAACCATGAAGATGCAAAGGAGAAGAGACCTGGTCCAGAAGCAGAAGGAACTAGCATTGTTGAAGCAAAATTCGCCCCCAAGGCCCACATCTGGCTAAAGACGGATCTAGTAACAATGAAAGGACCAGGGGAAAACCCCCTAGTAATTTAGAATGCGTCATAGAAATATAGAAATAACCACTTTGGTATATCTTTACCAAGAACTCAGTAAGGAACAATCATGCACAAACGATTTTCAGAGATATTTTTGTTAAGTTTTTCAACTTAAAAAACAAACTAACCAACCATAAAAATTCCTTCATCATAGAGCAAATCTAAAATTCTGCAAATTACCAACAGAGCTAAGAAAAACCATTTAAATGTTAGGATAAGAATGGTTACCTGTGTTTTGGGAGGAGGAATATGGTTTGAGGGCAGGAGTTGGGGGGCTCACACAAGATTAAGAGAAATTGACTTATGACCACAAGTACAGTATGTGGAAACACTCAGTGAGTTTTCACTTCAGAGTAAGGGAAAATAATTTAAGACCCAAAGGAGATGAAATAATTTGTCAACAAAGGCTCACAGCTGTGAAGTTCACATCCAGAAAACAGTGGTGATTTGACAACAGTTGAGGGCTAGCTAGAACTCAAGGTTATGCAGAACAAAATAGGAAAAAAAAATAAAGAAAATTCAAGTAGGGAATTACATTACATACTGACAGAATTCCAAGATATATAGGCATAATTTTATCAAGGGCTTTATGCTGCCAAGACATGTTACAGACTAGACTCCCATTTTCATGTCTAGAGGGAAGGAAATTTATTTTCTTACTACCATCCTATTAATAGTAAAATTAGAGAATACAATGAAAAATTGCTTTAAAATATGATGCTGAAGTGATAGAAAGATGGATAGATGAGGGAGGTTTATTGTCTGATAAAAAAGGACTTTTAAAGTACACTACAGAAAGCATACACTTAAAGAAAGCAAAAATAACAACAACTAAGATAGGGTTGATCGAACATAAAACAAATGCATCAACTATTGCTGATTGTTGACTGAATGAAAAAATGAAGTCCACATTGCACTGCTTCAGAAGACACATTTAAACACAAACAGGCACACACACACACACACACACACACAAACACACAGACATTTTAATAATTAGCCATTGTGTTAGAAAATAAGGATACAAAGAAAGCCTTCAATAATTTTCGTGAAATCGATGAAATAAGTTTTGACCAATAAAATGCATTAATAAGAAATGAGGACACCATATAATAGTAGATGATACTTTAAGTCTGAGCAGTTCTCAAATTTTTGATCTCAGGATCCCTTTACAATCTTAAAAATTATTGAGGATCTCAATTTGTGCATAGAGGCATACTTAAGACATATTGTGGATTCAGTTCCAGACCACCGCAATAAAGGAAATGTCACAATAAGGTGAGTCAAATGAATTGCACATAAAAGCTATGTTTATACTTTACTGTAGTCTATTTAGTATGCAATAGCATTATGTCCAAAACATGTATATACCTTCATTAAAAAATACTTTACTGCTAAAAAAGTGCTAACCATCATCTGAGTTTTTAGCTGGTTTTAATCTTTTTGCTGGTGGAGGGTCGTGCCTCAATATTGATGGCTGCTTACTGATCAGGGTGTTGGTTGGTGATGGTTGGGGTGGCTGTGGCAATTTCTTAAAACAGGACAATAATGTTTGTCACATCAATTGACTCCTTTATTTTCATGATTTCTCTGTGCACATAATATCGTTTTTATGGCATTTTACCCCCAGTAGAATCCCTTTCAAAATAAGAGTGAGTCCTCTCAAACCCTGCCACTACTTTATCAACTACGTTTATGCAATATTCTAAAATTTTTGTTGTCATTTCAACAGTCTTCGTAGCATCTTCAGCAAAAGTAGTTTACATCTTAAGAAACCACTTTGCTCATCCATAATAAGCAACTCCTCATTCGTTAAGTATTCTCATGAGATTGCAGCAATTCACTCACATCTTCAGGCTCTACCGCTGATTCTAGTTCTCTTGCTGTTTCTACCACATCCATAGTGACTTCCTCCACTGGAGTCTTGATCCCTCAATGTGATCCAATCAACTTCCCAACTCTTGTTAATGTTGATATTTGAACCTTTTCCCATAAATCTTGACTGTTCCTAGTGGCATTTTAGAATGTTTTAATTCTAGGTTTTCAATTTACTCTGCTCGGATTCATCAGAGGAATCACTATCTATGGCAGCAATAGCCTTATGAAATATATTTCTTAAAGGCTTTTTTTTACAAAGTGTATTTATTTATTTTGAGAGAGAGAGAGAAATCATGTGTGAGTGTAGGGGAGGGGCAGAGAGAGAGGAAGACAGAATTCTAAGTAGGCTCTGCACTGTCAGTACAGAACCCTACACAGAGCTCAAACTCACTGTCCTTGAGATCATAAACTAAACTGAAATCAAGAGTCAGACGCTTAACTGACTGAGCCACCCAGGCATCCGTGACATGTATTTCTTAAGTAATAGAAAGTCAATATTACTCCTTGATCCATGGGCTGCAGAATGGATGTTGTGTTAGCAGGCATGAAAACAACATTAATCTCATTGGACATTTCCAAAAGAGTCCTTGGGTGACCAGGTGCATTGTCAATGAGCAGTAATAGTTTGAAAGATTTTTTTTTTCTCTGAACAGAAAGTTTCATCAGTGGGCTTAAAATATTCTGTAAATGGATGTGCTGTCGGTCTTTTTTGTACCATTGGTAGAGCACAGGCAGAATAGATTTAGCATGATTCTTAAGAACCTTAGAATTTTTGGAATGGTAAATGAGCATTGGCTTCAACTTAAAGTCACCAACTGCATTAGCCCTTAACAAGGGAGTCAGTTTGTCCTTTGAAACTTCAAATCCAGGCATTGAATTCTCCTCTTTAGCAATGAAAGTCCTAGATGGCATCTTCTTCCAATAGGAGGCTGTTTTGTCTACATAGAAAATCTGTTGTTTAAATGTAGCCACCCTCATTAATCACCTGAGCTAGATCTTCTGGATAACTTGCTGCAGCTTCTACATCAGCACTGGCTGCCTCACCTTGCAGTTTATGTTCTGGAGATGGCTTCTTTCCTTAAACTTTATGAACCAACCTCTACTCCCTCTGCCGCTTCCTCACCTCAGCCTTCATAGAATTGAAGAGAGTTAGGGTCTTGCTCTGGATCGGGCTTTGGCTTAAGGGAAGGTTATGGCTGTTTGATCTTCTATCCAGACCACGCAAACTTTTTTCATATCAGTAATAAGGCTGTTTTGCTTTCTTGTCATTTGTGTGTTCACTGGAGCAACATTTTTAATTTCCTACAAGAACTTTTCCCTTGTATTTACAATTGGGCTAACTGGCACAAGAGTACTAGCTTTCAGCCTATCTTGGCTTTTGACGTGCCTTCTTCGTAAGGTTAATAATTTGTAGCTTTTGATTTAAAGTGAGAGATGTGTGCCTTTCCCTTTCCTTTGAACACGTTGAGGCCATTTTAGGGTGATTAATTGGGCTAAATTCAGTACTGTTGTGTCTGAGAGAATAGAGAGGCCTGACAGGAGGGAGGGAGATGAAGGAACAGCCAATTGATGAGCCGTCAGAACACTATTTGTTGATTAAGGTTGCTGTCTAACATGGGCACAATTTGTGGAGCCCCCAAACAATTGCAGTACTAACATCAAAGATCACTGATCACAGATCACCATAACAAATATAATAATAATGAAAAAGTTTAAAATATTGTGAGAATTACCAAAGTGTAACACAGAGGCACAAAGTGAACAATGTTGCTGGTAAACTTGCTTGATCCTGGGTTGCCGCAAAACTTCAGTGAATAAAAAACTCAATATCTGGAAAGCACAATAAAGCAAAATGCAATAAAATGAGGTATGCCTACATGTAGTTTTTACTGCTGATATTGTTGTATTAGAAACTTAGCTGAGGGTTGCCTGGCTGGCTCAGTTGATAAGAGCATGCAGCTGTTGATCTTGGGATCATGAGTCCAAGCCCCATGTTGGACGTACAGACTACTTAAAAAATGAAAAAGAAAAAAAAAAGAACGGAGGATTCTTTAAAAGAAATTGAGACTAAGAATTTTTTTAATTTATTTTTATGTTTTATTTTATATTTGAGAGAGGGAGGTAGGGAGAAAGAGAGAGAGAGAGAGAGAGAGAGAGAGAATATGAGTAGGGGAGGGGCAGAGAGGCAGAGACAGAATCTGAAACAGGCTTCAGTCTCTGAGCTGTCAGCACAGAGCCTGATGTGGGGCTTAAACTCCTGAGCAGTGAGATTATGACCTGAGCCAAAAATCAGACACTTAACTGACTGAGGCACCCAGGTGCCCCCAAGAATTTTTTTAAGTAAGCTGTATGCCTAACATGGGGCTTGAGGTCACACCCCGAGATCAAGTGTTCCCTGAGACCAAGTGTTGCATGCTCTACCCACTGGGGCAGCCAGGCACCCCAAGACTGAGAATTTTTTTTTAATTCAAGAATACATAAGCACACATTGCTTTGTATTATCACACATCCTGTAGCCTCTAGAAAACTTGTGAAAGAATGAGAAAGAAAAAAGGCAAATAATGTCTCAGTATGATTATGAAAATAGTAGACCTTTCCAGCCTTCAAGAGGGTCTCAGGGATACATTGGTGCCACACTTTAACCACATTATATAATAAACATTGATCCACAGTATGTCCATATTTTCATGCCTGGTTCTCTCATCAGCTTTTAAGCTCCTGGAGGATGTGGAGTGTGTCTTTTTATCTTTGTCTCTCTCCATCTCCCCCTAGCCTGGCTCCAAAATAGGCATTCAGTAAACTTTGCTGTTTTAGTGTTTCTGACATGCTACAACAATGAGAAAACTGCTATCTTTCTGCAGCCTGATTTAATCTAGAGAAATCACTGGGATTCAGCATTCTGGTTAGAGCCTATCAGCTCCATTCCCTACTCCTCTTCTAATGGTTCTCAACAAAGTAAAAAAAAAGGAAAAAAAGACAAAAGGAAATATGACTGTTTCACCTAGCATTTGTTTTGAGTCAAATTTTCACCAATCAAGTAACATTCTTTTCCCTACCATGGCAACAAAGCTAGCTATCCGAGCCACTCCTTCCTGCTGGCCCTCCTTTGTAATGCATCCACTATGTACCCTTTAGAGCAGGCTTTTAGTGAAATACGTAAACACAACCTGGCAATTTTCAAAAACTCAGGGTGGGTCTGCTCAGCTGGAGGTGCGTGTCCCAGCCCAGCCAGGAATTCTGATTTGATCATTCTCACCTGAATCAATGGGTCAAGCAATAACAAGGTGAGAAGATCAGGGCATTGAATGGGAAAGGGACCATGAGGGATGGGCCAGATCCAGTAAGACTCAGAAGGGGGTGAAAAAATTCCAAAGAGGAATTTCCATGCATTTGGTATAAAATGTGGATCATGAAAAGTGCACCTGTCATTTCTGAGGCAGCAGCAGCTGTGGGACTTTTCAGGACTGTTTAGTAGCTTTGTTAAGTGGCCTCTTTTTTTGAAAACTAATCCTACCAGGGGTAGAGTGGGAAGATCTTAGAGTAAAAGGTGATTGAATCTTTCATTTTGGAGATTCTCTCTTTTCTGGGAAAATACTGTCAACACGCCGAGACAGGAAAGGACCTTAGCATAATATTAGAATAGATAAGAGTCTCCCTTTCTCTTTACCTTCACCATCTGCCCCATTCCAGTTTCTCAGTTCTGATTTTTTAGGAACTCCTAAGTCTATGCCATGGCTGCCAAAATCTGTTCCTAGCTATGGAAACAACCATCATTTTATACCATTTTATCTAATAACATGAGTTCCTCCCCCACTCCCTCCTTTCTTTTCCCTCTTCTGTATATCTAATAAGATACGGGGGAGGAGTTCTTTGTCAACCTTCTGCATGGCCCTACTCCTAAAGGACAGATTTTCTCATTTTCTAACTAATGGAATCTCTAGATAGGGGAAAATGAACTAGAGATGGGATAAAGTGCCCTGTGTGTGGTGTCCTGTCCTTACCTGTCACATATAATCTGTGGCAGGGGGACTCTTGGGGCGGACTAGCTGGAATCCATTTGTGTGGGAAAGCAAAGAGACTCTTGGGAAAGGACAGATACCTGATGAGACCCAGAGCGTGGTCTGATCCTTGCCCCTCAGTGGGGGTGGGGTGCAGACAATTCTAAACATGTTGCAGTTGCAGTTTTTTAGGTTTTTCTCTGGCCTAGCTCCCATGGATTTGCATCTGAGCATGGAGGAGAGATAGGGCCCTTCTACAATAACTGAGAAAGTTATTTCCTGGAAACTTTGGTAAAACACTGGTAGCATGAGGAGCAGTGGAAGAGTTCCATGCAGCTGAAATGGCTAACTCCAGCAAAGCCACTACACAGATCACAGTTTTGACCCATGTAGCAGTTTTTTTCTTGGTCAGCCCAGCTTTCAGGAAGCACATCAAGGTGGTATGGCAGATTCAGCTGGGTGAGTTTCTTTAGAGTGCCAGTGCCTTCAGCATTAGATAGAAGCCACTTCCCTTTGGTGGGAAGGAGGTTTACCAGATTAGCAAATAGAAATACAGGACACCAAGTTAAATTTGAATTACAGAATACATTTTTTAGGATATATGTAATTAACATATATATGAACCATGGATATATGTAAACAACAAATACATTTTTGGGCTATGTATAATCTCACCTATTGTGTTAGGAGGAAAAAATTTTCCTATACCCTTTAAGGTTCTTCTAGTTGGTCTAAGAATCAAATTGACATAAGACGGGTTAACAGGAGAAAGTCAAACAAAAGTTTAATAACATGTATACCTCCTGTATACATGGGAAAAACCCAGGAAAACTAACTCCCTGAAAAGGTGAAGCTACACCTGAAATACTATCTTCAGCTAAAGACAAAAGATGTGGGTGGGGAGTCAGCTATGAGAAGTTTCTGTGAAAAGTACCATACTCAAGGGTAAGGTTGTTCTGCAGGTTTATATCCAAGCTTTCTCCATTGATAACAGTTTCTAGTGAATTAGAGTCACCCCCTTCTTCCTAGTACTGAGGCAAATACCCTTATGAATGGAGATTTCTCTTACAAATGTAAATGTCTCTTACAAAAAGGTAACTTCTACTTGGTTTTCAGAGCTTCTCTTGTGTCTGCAGTTTATTAAAAATAACCAACTTAGAATAATCAGTGTGCCAAAAAGGCATATCTTGGGGTGGTAAAATTTGCTTCCTTACAATTGAATGGGATATACTTATACTAAAACTGTATTCATTGCTTATCTGAAATTCAGGTTTAACTGGGCATCCTAGGACCAGGAAACTGGGCTTTAGGTGTGGACAAAACATTCTTTATCATGGCTACAGATAGCAGAGGTCAGACTACCTCTTCCACCCCCACACAATGAAACACAGCAGTCTGGCTACAAACAACCCCCCAAAGGGCCCTAAGTAGGAAGGAGGAAAAGGGACATACATGCCACATGGTGGCTGAGGGAGATTTCATCTACTAACATTTATTACTTACTATGGGTTAGGTCCTATGAATGAAAAGCAAATAAAATGCTTTCTGAGTCCCAAAAGAAGACGGACATGGAAGTAAATGAAATGTATAAAGAGTTACCAATGATATGATAGAAATCTATGGTGGGGGTGTGGAGGGTGGGAAGAATTTCTTCTGCTCTTCAAGGTCCATCTAGCTGGACTAATCATCAAATTAAGATGAGATACATCATTGGGAGAAAATCAAGTTTAGTTTTGTATGTATGGGGAATCCACACAGATGTAGAATTCCAAAGACAGGCAACATGAGGCTTCATATGAGCTAAGGAGAGGGGTAGGGGTCTGAGGATACAAAGGGGAGGAAAAGCATTAGCAGGAGGGTGAAAGGAGGTGTTTGGAAAACGAAGGTTGCCTATTATGTGGATAAGTTTTTTAGGTAAAGAGGAATCTAATTTATACCTCTCTTCCTGGTCCAAGCAGGCAGTTGAGGGGGAGATAAAGAGATTTTCCTGGATTTTCAGGGTTTTGGCTGCTTTGAACTCAAAATAATGTTCATGCCAAAGTGATCCATCTTGGAGCAGTCTGCTTTTGGCCCCTATAGTTCCCTCCTCTGAAACTTCCCTGACATTTCACATATTAATAGTTGAGCTGGTAAATTATCCTGGCTCATTGAACCAGCCCTGGCAATAAGTCAATTTAGTTAAACTCATTTCAGGAGGTGGCGATTCAGGTGTGTCCTCAAAGTTAGGCCTATGGTTCAAGCAATCAGGCATTAAGTAAGAGGCATTTCTATGGAGACAAAAGAAAAACAATGGCTAATGTTTGGATCAAGTTATAAACCAGTTTCTGAGGTTTTTTTAGGGTAGAGAGTAGAGAAGATTTCTAGATGTCAAGCTTGAAGCATCTTTAGATAGGGTGAGAGCATCCAGTGCCAGATTTTCCTGGTTTGTAGTTTGAATGTCTTTGGAGATATTTTTGCCCACAGAGCAAGAAGATTGCTTATATGTGAGCTGTTGTGGTGATTTCCCTGAAGTTTACATCAAGTTACTCATACTTAGTGCACAGGGCTTCAGGAAAAAGGGCATTTTATTTTTTTAATTTATTTTATTATTTTTAATGTTTACTCATTTTTAAGAGACAGAGAGAGACAGAGTGCAAGTTGGGGAGGAGCAGAGAGAGAGAGAGAGACACACACACACACACACACAATCTGAAGCAGGATCCAGGCTCTGAGCTGTCAGCACAGAGCCCCATGTGGGGCTCAAACTCATGAACTGTAAGATCATGACCTGAGCCTAAGTCGGACGCCCAACTGACTGAGCCACCCAGGTGCCCCCAAAAAGAGCATTTTAGATCTCAAATGAATCCAACTCAGGAAGTGGGAGAAAAATTGAAAGCACTAGTTTGGAGAGTCGTAGCCAGGTACTGGAGGATGCTGGAAGAAATCAGAATCTAGTCTAGTTTATAATGAACAGTATTAGAACCTAATATTTACTCAGGTCTGTTATTGAAACCCATTTTCTCTCTATAATCACCCCCATTTCTATCAAAGATAGCCAAATTAATAATTCTCAAAATAAGTCTAGTTTCAAAAACAAGCAAGCAAGCAAACAAACAAAGAAAAACACTTGGCCTGATTATTTATATAAGTGCAGCAAGAATAACAGTTGACCACATAGACTTTTTAAAAGCCTGCTTTGGGGCACCTGGCTGGCTTGGTTGGAAGAGTATGTAACTCTTGATCTTGGAGTTGTGGATTTAAGCACCACATGGACTGTAGAGATTACTTAAATAAATAAAACTTTAAAAAATAAATAAAAATCTTCTTTGCTGAAAATTTTTATAACAAGTATCTAGATTGAATGTTTAATAGTCTTTTGAGGTCAGAAGCCAAGCCAAATACTTGCCCTCACACTTTGCCTGCAATACCTTACTTCTTGAGGTCCCTAAAATATCCTGAGATTCCTGCATCTGCCAGGAAGGGAGTTTATTCACCTGGTAAGCTTCTGGGAACTCTGAGGAAGCAAGGTACCAGGCTGATGTTTCCAAGGGGCTTTATTGGCTCCATAATGTCAATCTTGGTTCCTTAAAGCTGTCTGGTCATATCTGAGTCTATGCGTGTCTCTCTGAAATATGACATTCCAGTCAAAGCCTTGGTAGTATAGCCAATGTTTCCAATTGTATCTCATTATAAGGAGAACAGTTTCTTATTGAACTTTTGCAAATAAATATATTGCCATGAAAATATAAGAATACTCACTGAGATGTTTTAAATTCTGGAGGGACCAGGTAGGGAGGAAAAGATAAATGGTTCAATTCTGCTTACAAAGGTATAATTTATCACATTGCTATAGGTCAGTTAGCTTAAGAGAACAGGTTTCCTTAAATCTGGAAAAGCAAAACATTGAAAACTGTCAGCAATGTTTTAAACAAAAAATTGTAAAAATTACAATTATCTTCTTTATTCAGTCCCAAGTTATTAATTCTTGTTCTGTTTTAATCCAGTTTTTCTACTAGTTCTGGAAATTCTTACCTAGTTCAATTTTATGATCTTAAGGTTATCAGAAACGTGTACTCAAGAGTTCTTTCTATGAGTCTCACTTAAGATGAAACATATTTGCAAAAGCATCTGAGTAAAACAGTAACTGTAAATGACAAGACTTGAAAATGATCATGGTTAAAGACCTGATTAGACTTAATTACAATGCAACTGACAAAGAAATTTGGTTATTTCTGTGACACACAACACTCCAAGACAATAACACACCAGGACATCAGATTTCTAAGGTTTTCATACAACTTTTTAGAACACTTAGTTTAATAAAATATCTACAAAAATATAACCCAAGAGGGTTTGGTATCACTTATTTGACAATGCTTCCCATGTAATTTAACATGCCAAAATAAGCTTGCTTAATTTAATTTCTCACAAAATCTTTGAAATGTTCCAGGAGTGCTCTAGAAGACCTCAGTTAGATTGTGGTCAGAGATTTCACTTTAGAATTTCATTTTGGGATGTATGTCAACAAGTATGAAAAGATTTGAACATTTGATTAAATAGGATCATAAATTATTATGAAGCAATATTTAATTATCTATTTAACCAAATCAACAATAAAAGATTTCAAAGGCAAATACAGAAGATTAAATAGTTGTGAGAAAAATTTAGCTTTTTTAAATAGTAAGACTCAGTTTTTTTAAGTAATCAGAGTTGATAAATGTCGGAAATTATTTTGGCAAAACAGAGTGCTTGTTTTCCAGGCGGATAACTTTAAAGCTGAAGAAAGACTTTTGTTTACAACTTTTTATTAAGAGCAAACCAACAGTTCAAGAAAATTTTGTCCTTTTTCCAAAGAGAAAGACAAAAATTTAATTGTGCTTCAGTGTATTTTTAATATTAAGACTCATTTACTTACTTAAACTGATTCTAACCTTAGCCAGTACTAACCACACATGAAATTCCTTTCCAGATTCCTTTTTATGAAACTTTCTGCAACATTTAAAACAATTTTTTTAATGTTTCTTTATTCGGGGAAAGAGGGAGACAGTGTGAGCAGGGGAGGGGCAGAGAGAGAGGGAGACACAGAATCCTAAGCAGGTTGCAGGCTATGAGCTGTCAGCACAGAACCTGATGCGGGGCTCTAAACTCACAAACTGTAATATCATGACCTGCTGGAGTTGGCCACTTAACCAACTGAGTCATCCAGGCACCCCAGAAATCTTAACTTCTAATGAAAATTAAGTAGTAAGCAATTTGCAAACTGTTATATCAATATTCTTTAGATGGCAAATTTATTAATACATTTTATAATTCCTAGAAATGTGTGTTTTTTCATAGTACAGTCTTTCAAGAATGCACAAACTATGTTCACTAATGGACCTGAATTTATTTTTAGTTTCTCTATATGACAAAAGTCAATAAGTGTATGTTCAGTACTTAATGTTTTATTATTTTATCTTATTTGGAAATGATGTAGATATTTAACAAATTTAACAACTTATCATTTAACTTAGCAAAACTTTATAGTTTGAGGTTACAAAAGATTTTGGAAGCTACTTAAAAGTTTACCTACAGACCTTCTTATCTTATTTACATCTATTCAATTTACTTGTTCTTAACAATTTTGTTTAGATTACCGACAAATCGTTATGAGGCAATGATTATTTGAAGATTTTTTTTCTTTTGACAAATTTTGCAACAGAGATAACATGAACTTATCTGACTTTCAGTAAATATAGGTAGAAGAGAGGTTTTACATTTAATGCTGATAACTTTAAAGACATGTCTATTTTAATTAAACCAACAACTATAAATAGCTTTTTAATACTGAATATTTTCCCAGATCATATGAAGTTGAAAAACATTTGAGTTAGTTTCTCTTTATGAGTTTTAGATTGTCCAGTTTTTACAAATGTTTGCCTTCAAACCAACTTAAATAACTTTTTGCAAATTAATTTTAGCAATACCACCTAGAGGTAGAGAAAATATCTCATATTTACAACATATATGGACGCACACTCAGATACAAATAAATCTTATAGCTTTTGTTTATGCTAATATTTGTGGAGAGGACATAAAGACCCATTTTTTAAAAAAATTTTATTTGTTTTGAGAGAGAGAGAGACTGCGAGAGCAAGCATGGGAGGGACAGAGAGAGAAAGAGAGAGACAGAGACAGAGAATCCCAAGCAGGCTCCAAGCTGTCAGCCTGGAGCCTGATGTGGGGCTCGATCTCATAAACTGTGTGATCATGACCTGAGCAGAGTCAGATGTATAACTGACTGAGCCATCCAGGCACCCCAAGACTGACTTTTTAAAATAACTCCCTCTTTCTTTCTTTCTTTTTTTTCTGATAAAAAATTCTCTAAAGTTTGTATTTCAAAGAATGGCTCTACTGTCCTAGGGAACTGGGGGTGAGGAAGTTTGGGGGGGGGGGGTAGAATATTTACATCACAAAGGCACAGCGTAAGTAGCCAAGTTTTCTCCAAGGTGGAGATCAGAGCATAAGTGCCTATTTTCAGAGGTGCTGGAGTCTGGGCACAAGAGCCATTTTAGCGGTTTTTATTTTGAAAAGGACTCCCCCCATTCTCTTTTTTCCTTCAGTCTTAGGTGATGATGGACTGTATTTACCATTCAAAGACATGGTAACATTTATAATTTTTAGGGACAGAAAAGAATGCAAATGTTTTTCCTCCTCAGATTTCAGAGTAATTGTTATCAAAAATTTACTTTTTTTTTGAGTACAGGAAATTTTGTTCCAATATTCTGTTTATAGTATCTACAAACATTTTGAGAGGAACAGGCAGGGTTTGTAAAGATTTGTGAAGATGGGTGGGCTTTGACTTGTTTCTAGAGTTGCATTTCTGGTTTTGTAGAGATTTGTAAAACAAAGGCCGTTGTTTCTAATTCCCCAAAGAACTGGATTACAGCCTGAATATCAAGGGACTGGCCTGCCTTTTTAACTAAATTTGCTTCTTTATATCAGGAAGATTTTCAACTAAAACTGGGAATCAAAAGATTTGTACCCTTGTAAAGCTGTATAAAGTATTTTGGCTTCTATTAGTCCCTGATATTAGCCTTTTGAGATCATTTGTAGGAGGGCTTAGGAGAAATTTTTGGTCCTGTTTCCTCTGTGAAACGGAGGTTATGAATACTCATGAACCAATTCCTCTCTAAAGTTAGTAGGGTTTTCTCGGGGGCGGGGCGGGGGGGGGAAGGCTTTATAATTTAAAAGATCTGTTGTTCTCCAGGGGCAAGAATTGTTCTGCAGTGGGGGACCTAGGGTATACCTGTAAAGGACATTACACAGGAATGCCTAAAGTTGGTAGATCCTGATTACCGAGCCCTGGGAGTTAGCATAAAAGCCAGCCTTACTGCCTGTCTTGGGTGCTTTTGTTAAATTCATTTCCTGGCATTCAGGATTTACATGAGAAACCTGTATACTTTGAACCTAGAGAATAGGCTGGTGTGCTCTCTGTACATCCTGTAAGGAAAGAGAAGTTAAAACGGAGATTTTAGAAAAATGCACATTGGATGTGGACATTTATTTTTGTCTTAAGTCTAATTTTTGTTCTTTCATCTTGTCAAAGGAGTCCTTAGGCTAGTTATTATACTAAGAAGACAATTGAGAGCTCTCTATAAAGAATATTTTTCTTTTAAATATAGCCAATTTAGGGGCACCTGGGTGGCTCAGTTGGTTAAGCGCCTGACTCTTGATTTCAGCTCAGGTCATGATCTCATGATTTGTGAATTTGAGCCCTACATTGGGCTCTTTGTTGACAGCACAGAACCTGCTTGGGATTCTCTCTCTCCCTCTCTCTCTGTGCCTCCTCCGCCCTCTCTCTCTCTTTCTCTCTCTCTCAAAATAAATAAATAAACTTAAAAAGATAAATATAGCCAATTTAAAGGATCCATAGTCTGGCCATTGAGGAGTAGGATCTATTAATAGCAACTCAAACCAATAAGCCTTTTAATGACTTAACTAAAGATACAAAGGCATTCAAAGAGGGCATAGATGATGCAGTCCCCATGATCCAAAAGTTCATTCCCAAGATTAGTCTAAGAAAGCAAAGGTCTTCATTGCACAGGCAGTAAGGATGTTGTGCTAAAAATGGTGTCTCTGGTCTCCCACAAAATCACAGACCACTAATCTGTGATACCAGGGAGGTGCTACTGGAATGAGACTCAGCATTAAAAAGCAACGATGATTGAAAGGGCAGAGGTTCCTATGGGCTGGAATCTCTCATAACCAACACCACTGACAAGGCCTGGGATGAAAGGTGGGAGAGAGAGAGAATGTCAGAGTTAAATCTGCAGTCATTTCGACTGGCCACCTAGATACACCCTGGTAAGTGCACCCTTTGGATGATAGAGACCAAAGAGAATATTCTCACTGGTCACAAAGCCCAGCTCTTAGGACATAGAACAAGACAAAAGGAAACATGTCATATGTACTTTAACAGCTTTAGCTAAAGCCTTGAGTCTGGAGCCACACTAATATCTAGGAGAGATGTGCCACAGGGTTGGGGACTATGTGCTGTTTTATAGTGGACCTCATTGCAAGGAAGGTACTGAGTGACGTAGTGTCAATCTCACTCATTCCATGATCAATCTGGGAATCTTCTTGAGGTGGCAAGCACTCTAACAACTTTTAAGTGTTCAGCCTGTGCCCACCAATTTTGTGGCTTTGGCTTCTAATATGTCCTATAGAAATAGCCATTAACTCATGTGCACATTAACCTATGGTAAAATTTGTCTAAATAGAAGCTGGTCTGGTGAAAACTGTGTGAACTCACCAGTCTACAAGGCTGGCTCCAACAGAAGGCTAGTAAGGCCAATGCCTGTGTTCTGTCCTATATAATCCCTTTTTATGACAAAGGACACAAAGGACACAGACAAAGAAAAACAAAGACCATCTCTGGAAGGA
The DNA here is from genome assembly GCA_028646485.1 of Cryptoprocta ferox. Classification (NCBI taxonomy): domain Eukaryota; kingdom Metazoa; phylum Chordata; class Mammalia; order Carnivora; family Eupleridae; genus Cryptoprocta; species Cryptoprocta ferox. Next base: position 31,555,583 of record CM053562.1, read on the forward strand.
AATGGATAAGTAACCATAGAGTAGTCTATCAAACTTAAGCAGAGTTGCTAGACCCAAGGAACTTGTTCCACAAATATTTTCTTCTGCTAATTAAAATTGAGAGAGAGAAGAAAAGGGCTCACCACTCTCACTCCATCAGACTCTGCAGATAGAGGTTCTGGGGGACTGACATAGTAAGAAATCTTACCTCTTCCAGCTGTATGTCAGATGTCCCAGGATCTCTGAGCAGCAGGAGTATCTGGGATGAGCAGTGTTCAGGGAAGGAAAGTATCGTGCTGACTATGTTGGGAAGGGAGAATTTTCTCTGCCCTTCAAGGTCCTTCTGCTGGATGAAGAATCAAATTGACAGGATACAAAGTAATAGGAGAAAATAAAATTTAGTTTCAGGCATACAATGAGTCCATACAGATATGGAATTCCAAAGACAGTCAGGCTTATATGAGCTAAGGAGAGGGATAGGGGCCTAGGGTACCAAAGGGAAAAAGACCAGGAAGGTAAAAGGAGATGTTTAGAAAACAAAGGTTGCCCTGTTATGCAGATAAATTTCTTAGGTAAAAAGGAATCTCATTTACAGAGGTTTAAACAGGCAGTGGAGGGGGAGATAAAGAGCTTTTCCTGAATCTGCTGGGTTTTGATTGCTGGTAACTCGAAATAATGTTCATGCCAAAGTGGCCCATTTTGGGATGGCCTGCCCTTGGAGTCCCAAGGGCATAAAGAAGGAAACACGCTGTTCCATGTGGGGAATGGGCGAGGGGGCGAGGCTTCAGAAGCAAGGTTAACCTTGATCCATATTGAAACAAGAGGAGGAATGCTCCAGGCAAATGAGGAAGGGTAAGCATGAACACTGAGTTGGGTTCCTGGAGTGTGTGGGGCAAGGGGAGGGCTGGTTTGTAGAACATTCCATGAAGAGGAAGCTGGGTGAGAAAATAGAAGGTGTGAAAGAGAATGGCATGTTTGGGAAACTGCAAAGGATTGCATATGGCAGGATCACTGAATTTAAGAGGTGGGTTATGTGGTTTAGAGATCTGCCTGGAGAAGTAAGCAGGGATCACATCTTTGAGGGCCTTGAATATCCACTACTGGAATCTGTAGTTCTGGCCATCTACTTCTGGACTTGGAACCTCTGTGCCCTGGGGCCTCTTTGTCCCTATTCCAGAGCTTTGACTATTTACTGGCCTTTGGTATTCCCTCATTGCCTCATGTCAAAAATTCCGGGTCCCCTGCCCTCCTCAGGCTCATCAATCTGGTCTCACTCCCTCCGTCAACACGTCACTCCTTCTGCATGTTATGCCTGATCCTCTGGAGGCTTTTGGAGTCCTGCAGCTATGCCCAACAGTGTTCTTGGGCTCCCCAACCCTGCTAGATTTTTCTACCATGACTTCTACTGGTTGGTTCTGTTAATACTTACCTGAGTTCTCAGTAGCCTTTCTTCCCTGCCCCAAAGCATCTTCCTCCCTTGGATTCTGTCCATTTATAATTCTCTGGGCTTCCTTCCTACTTCTTTGACTGCTTCTTCTCAGTGTTCTCTATAGGCTTCCCTTCCCTTTTGGATTCCTTGAATGTTCAAGTTGACCTTGATTCTGTTCTCAGTCTTTCCTTCTCTCTCTTACCTAGGAGATTTCCCTCATTCCAATGGCTCCAATTACTACCTTTATGTTGATGAATCTTAAAATTCTCTATCTCCTGTGCAGCACTGCCTCCTAAGCTTCAGGTGGTATAACCAACTGTTTACTCAATCTTGCCTTTTAAATTCCTCCTAAACACCTCAAACTCAACATGCCAAAACTGACCTGATTTTTTTAAATATCTTTTCTGAAGTCTAATTTATATGCCAAAATATTATCTTGTGGTAAATGTACAATTCAACAATTTAAATAAATTTGCCGAGTTGGGAAACCATCACCACAATAGAAATTTTAGGACATTTCCATCATCCCAAAAAGATCCCTCTTACCCATTTACAATTACTCTCTGTTTCTCTCCCCAGCCCCATGCAGCCAGTAATCTTCTTTCTGTCTTTCATATTAGTGGAATCACATGCTATATGAAGACACAATGTTTGACTTCTTTGATTTTAGCATAATGTTTTTGTATTTCACCCATATTGTAGCATGTATCAATACTGTGTTTCTTTTCATTGCCAAATCATATTTCATTATATGGGTTTGCCACATTTTGTTTATCTATTCACCAATACACAGATGTTTGGAATTTTCCACTTTTTGGCTATTATGAACAAGTGCTTCTGTAAACATGGGTGTGGAAATCTTTGTCTAGACATGTTTGTATTTCTCTTGGGTATATACCCTAGAAGGAATGCATTGCTGGGTTATACAGAAGATTTATGTTTAACTTTAAGAAACCACTAAATTATTCTCCAATGATTTTGTTATTTTTATTTATCATATCCCAGGGATCTCTATTTCAATGAATGGCTACACCATTCATCCAATGAATACTCAGAACCTTGGAACTCCTTCTTTACTCCTCCTTCTCCATATCCCTAAATTCCATTTCTCACCAAGTCTACTCAATTCTATTTCCTAAGTATCTCTAGACTTACCTCCCAATCTTTATCCTCACTATGACCATCCTAACTCAGGCCACTGTTATTTCTGCTTTAGGAATCTCCTCATTCTTCTGTCTATCTCACCTTCTCTAATCCATTTATTTAAAAAGAAAGGCTGTGAAACATTTGACATGCACAAAAAACATAGGAACCATAAATAATTTATAAAGCATAATAGTAGAGTGAAAGCTTTATGGGCCTACCATCCAACATAACCATTGCTAACACTTGACCATTGCCAACACTGTGGATGTGCCCTGTGGGCTCTACTCCATCCAGTTCTTCTTCAGTGACTCCCTATTGTTCTCAGGATAGAGTCCAAACTCACTATTTTATCTTTGTAAGTTCTTCATAAGTTTGGAAATCCTTTCCCAGGGGTCCCTTATGTGCCACCCCCTAATTCTTTTCCTTAAGGTTCTACCCTTCAAAATCAGTGACCTCTGTGCCCTCCCTTAGACCAGGTAAGGGGCTCCTCAAACACTGGGCATTTCTCTTATCATGGCTCCCATCACTTGGTACTCACAGATGCTCATTTGCCTGTTTTTCCCAACACTTAGCTCTGGGACAGCAGAAGCCTGGTCTGTCTTGCCAGTGTAGCTCTAGTGTTTAGTATGGCACACAGTAGCTACTCAGCATTTTTTAAATGTTTAAAGGAAAGTGATTTCTATACATCCAGATAAAGATGGCTGGTAGGTATTTGGAGCTCAAGAGAAAGATTTAGGCCAGAGATGTAGATTTGGAAGAATTAAATCTTCTAAGTTAAAATCTAAACCATAGGAGTAAATGAGACCATGAGGGAGAGGATGAAGAATACAAAGGGGGATAGTACATTTATGGGTTAGGTAGGAGAGGAGAGCCAGTGAAGGAGGGCAAGAAGAAGCAGAGAGCAGGAGGACCTGAGAGAACAGGGGCACAGGGTCTCAATGAGATGGGAGAAGTCACAGCCTTGAAGCTTTAGGAGGTCAAGGAAGATGAGAAGTGACAAGAATATCTTGGGTCTTGCATATAAGAATCCCTGGAGACTGTGTCAGAAGTTTCTGAGAAGCTAAAGCCAGAATGCTATGGGTTGGAGAGCACAGAACATGAAGAAACACCATGTTTCGTGTGAGCCTGGGGGTACTTTTGATGAGCTTGAGAAGCATGTGGATCTGAAAGAAGATTCTGATTGTTAGGATGGCAATGAGTTAAGCTTTCATTCAAATGTTTTTGAGCATTTCCCCTATGCCAGACACTGTGTTAGGCTGAGCATATGTTCAGCTTATGGGAACGATACAGCAGTCCACAGACAGGTATGATTTACATAGCTCTGAAAAAAAGGGGACTCAAGGAAGCACAGTGAGGGTGGATGCTGAACCCGTGTCTTCCGCTTCTAAATTCAGTGAGCTCTTCAGCCTAAGGTGTTCCTTCCCTTTGAGTTTTGGGAGTCAGATGGATGTAGCGCTCTGTTCATCCATATCTCTTGGAGGAGGGGGAAGAAGAAGGTGGGGAGAAAAACTCCTTACGGTCTTCCTTTTCCTCATGCTTGACCACAAATGCACCTCTCCCTGTCATTTCTGCCTCGTCCTGTTCCCTCCTGATCTTTATATCTTCACACATGTAAGGCAAGAAAGTCTTTCCCACGTTGGTTGAATTTTCCATTTTCTGTCTGACGGGAGGGTTCGTGAAGTATGAGGGCTTGGAAACCACGCCGGGGAAAATGACCTCAAAGGAATGGAGGGAGTTTCTAGGTTGAGGATGCTAAGAGTTTTAACAGGCTTGTGCCAGCAGAGGGAGCCCCAGGGTTGGGAGAGGAAGATCCGACAGCAGTGTTTAAAATGGGATGGGGGCGATTCCTTTCTGGCAATATTTTTAGCAGTCTGGAGGTATTTATGCATTAAATTCAGATAAAAGGGGATGAAAGCGGGAAGGAGGGAGGGAGAAAGAGAGACTCATAACACACTGGCATATACACAGAAACAGTCACACAGACACATAAACACCATATAACCCCCACCCCCGGACCCCTCCCTACACGCACTCACAATCTGGGCTCCAGTCCAGCGTGCCGCGCAACTGGATCATCTGGGGGAACTAAGGGCAGATTTCCAGCCCTCCTTGAGGCCGCTTCAGTCAGAACCATCAAGGGCGCGACCTAGGAATCTGTATTTTTACAAAGCTCCCCCAGGCGATTCTGAAGTAAATGTGGACAGACTGGTGAGCTGCTCTTGGTAATTAGGTAAATACTTTAACTATAGCTTGTTCAGAGACTTAATTTAATTGCTCCAGGCATCAACATGTTGACTGCTAGATAGAATGTAATCCAGGGGAGAGCGCTGTTATGACTGAGCCAATTTCTTTTTGAATAGTTTTTATATTTATTAATATAATACATGAGTGGGGGGGGTTAAAAAGTCACATGGTACCAAATGGGTTATAATGAATAACAGAAGTCCTTGTTCTTTCCTTCCCAATGCCCTAGTCTCATTCTAAGGCAATTACTGGTTTAAATCTTATTTTTTCCCCCTCTGGGAATCAACTCCATATTTTTAAACAATATGCTTTTATTGTTATTTCTTGATTTTGCAATATTAGAAATTATTTATTTGATTTCCTATGAAAGGAATATTAGGACTTTGCTTTTTTTTTTTTTTACAACATATGCAGACAGACACGCATTTCCTTCCTTCTAGATTCCTAATACCATTATATCACAATTTTTAAGTAGATCAATAGTCAGTGTTTATATTGTTATGACCAATTGTTTACAGCACAGCATTATAATGTACTGTAATATCATCTCTTTCTTCTGACCTCCTCTCCTGGGAGTTAATAATCACCTCATTTTTGTTTGCTTACTTAGTTGTCCATGTTCTCCAGATCCTCCAACAAGAGCTGTAAAACTCAAATAAGTTGGTCAAATTCACTGGATAATTTATCTAATTTTTTTCTTTGGAGACATCCCTCCTGGGAGCCACAACTCATTCTGTTCCAATCTGTACTAGGAGCTTGACAGACTGTTCTTTAGGACATTCCCTTTGCCATCCACCTGGAAACATAGACTTTCTTCTCTCTTGGCTCACTTCCTTATGAATGGTAGGGAAATGTTTTTGAGACCTTGGATGCAGGAGTGATATTTCACATTAAACATCTTTTTGTGGCATTCATCCATCAGACCTTGGCCACATAAACCCCAGCGCGACAGCTCTGTCTGCTTGTCTTTACATTCCCCTTGATTCATCGTTTGTCTGGGTAAGGATTTCTAGATTGAAGGTTATTTTCTCTTGGAATGGGAAGACATTGCTATATTGCCTTTCAGTTTCTAGCTTCCAGTGTTGATACTGAGAAGTCCAGTTGTTCTCTGGATTCCTAATCCTTGCTTTGCAAACTATTTTTCTTCTCTCTAGAATTTTTGGGATCCCTTTACTCCTGGGTTTCTAACATTTCTAATAATATACTTTGGGGAGAGGTGGGTTTTTTTTGGTCATCCATTGTTTTGGGTACCCAGTGGATCCTTTCAATGTGGAAATTCAAATCTTTCATCACAGGAAATTTTGGAGAAATTATCTTCTTTAAAAATTAATTAATTTTTAAAGAAATTTTTATTTATTTATTTTGAGAGAGAGAGAGTACATGAGGGAAGGGCAGAGAGAGAGGGAGACAAGAGAGAATCCCAAGCAGGCTCCGACAGTACAGAACCCCACCTGAGACTTGATCTCATGAATGGCGAGATCATGACCTGAGTGGATATCAAGAGTTGGATGCTTAACTGACTGAGCCAACCAGGCACCCCAGGGGAAGTTATCATTTTGATTAATGTATTCCCCTCCATTTTCTCCTGCTCTCTTTTCGGAATTCTTATTAGAAAATGTCAGAGCTCCTTGACTGATCCTGTAGTTTCTTACTGTTTTTGTCTTGTTTTCCATCTCTTTCCCTTTTTATCCTATTTCTGGGAGATTCTGTCAATTTTATTTTCCAGTTTCTGGTTATTTATTTTTCAATTTCTAGTTGTATTTTTATGTTAGAAATCTCTTTCTTGTTCTCTAGTATTTTTAAAAAAAACAGTGGGTTCCTGATCTTTATTCATGGATGCACTGTCTTCCCTTATCCCTGGGGAGATTTTAATGTGTCATGGCTGTGTTAACAGTTTTTTCAGCTCTCTGAATTAGCTATGTTGGAGTCTTCATCTTCAATGCCAGAGGCTTTCATTCCATGCTTGGTGATCCTTGGAGTCCATTCCTTGGCAATTGGAAGTTTTGCATGCAAGGGCAGGACTTGCCAATTCTGGATTCTACTATAAGATAATCCAGAGAGTGCTTGGCAGTTTCATTGGCGGACCCCATTGTCAGTGTCTATAGTCTTCTCTTCTTTGGTTGGGCCCTTTCTACAAGGAGGAATCATGAATTCTTCTGTGTAGTTCGGGCTGTAGTAGGGTGAATGGAGACAGGGGTAAACTGCGCAGTTCGTGTTCTGGGAACTGGGCCAGGATAAGGGGCTGGGGAATCTCATCTTTCAGTATTGAATCTTTCTGTAATCCTTCTGTTTCTAGCTCCATGCCTAACCCCACCATTTGCTCTGCCATGGTGTCCCTGAGCCTGATGCCTCTTGGGCTAGTTTCTCCAGAAAATAAGCTTTCTTTTTTCATTGGAGGGCGAGAGAGGGAATATGGAGTGTCTCCTATCCTTCCCCTCATCTCTGGCTGTGTACTGAGGTTCCTGGTGCCCTGATCCCTGAGATACTCTTGTACTCTGTGGCCTCTTGTGGGCTTCCCATCACGGGTACTTGGACTTCAGCAATCACCACTTTGCTAAGTCACTTATCACTCATCCATCCACTCTTCATCTTCCAAAGGGTGTTGACATCTCTCATCTGCTGTTTCTATTCCAGTTCTCTTTGTCCTTGTGGTTTATAGGATGCAAATTTCTTCTACTGTGATCCGTGCATTTTGTCAGGAAGCAGAAATTAATGTTTGTTCAACTGCGACGTTTAACCCTAGACAGCTCTTTTGAGTAGACTGTCAGGCTCGATGTGATGAGAAGCTTATAGCAATGACATCTTCTATTTCTCCCCGAGTTAGTCAAGAGTCAAGAGCATGTAAATGAGACTTTTATGAAATAATTTTAATGGAAGAAAATGAGGGAAAATATTTCATTTGTTCATTCATCCACCACCACCACCGCCCCCCCACCCCGCCAAACATTTATTGAGCACTAATATATGCCTAGACTGTGCTAGGTGCCAGGAATACAAAAGCTGAGCAATGTTTGGTATCTTCCTTTGAGGAAATTATAATTAAGTATAAGGAAGGTAGGCAAGTAAATCAAAGTTCATAATAGCATGGTAATATGCTCTAATAGGGGTGTGCAAAGGGTGCTATGGGAATACAGAGGTAGGGTGTCCAAATCAGTCCAGGACAGTGGGAAAGTCTTCTGGGAGGAGGTGGCCCTGGAGCTAAGTGTTGAAGGATAAATACAAGTGACGGAGATGAAGAAGATAGGGGAAGAACATTCCAAATAGAGGGAACTGCATGCACTCAGGCAAGGAGTCTAGAAATAGCATGACATGTCAGAGGAACCTCAAGTAGATTGAAATGGCCAGAGCAAGGGTCTACTTTGGGGAGTGGCTCAAGTAAGAGTCTAATGGTCACTGAACTATAAATATCTATGTTAGTCTGGAGGATGATCCTGGGCCTACCAATGAGACATACAGAAATAATAATAATATCCTATTCCTTCTGTGAATCTGAGCAAATTTTAAAAATGTCACTTGTAAAATGAGGCCACTATGAGATTATATAAAGATATAAAGTAGGCAAAATGCAGGGTCAGTGGTAGGAATTTAAAATATTCTGGTTGTTTTCTGACAAACCTGCCTTAAATCTTTCTACTCTCTCTCTAGTCCCCTAACAGTTATAAAACAGATTCTGGAAAAGCTTAACTATTAGGAAAATCTTTTCCTTCTTTCCACTTCTGCCAGGCAAGGATTACATGAGCATCTTTTAACTGAATATTTTTTTAATCAGCAGATGCAGTGTTTATGAATTCTTGGGTGTTGGGGGGGGCACCTTCCTGTAAAGTCTGGGTGGTTTTTTACAGGGCCCTGGGGTAGGACAAGGAGAAATGAGTTCCAGTCTCCTTTCCACCATGAACATATACGTGACCTTGGGCAAGGCCCTTTCCCTGTCTTGGCTTCGATTCCCTCACCTGGCAAATAAGAGGAATTAAATTAGATTACCTTTAAGATTTATTCCAGCTTAGAAATTGGATGCAGGGAGGTTTTAGCTGTACTGATACTAGGAGGGAGGTAGGATTTTTGGATTTTACATTCGTATCATTTATTTTCATATCATATAATATTTTCATATATCATGAAGTGGGAAAGGCAATTCCTGTCCAATTTTGACAAGCAGGCAGAAGTAAGATTCTTTCATCTCTCCTTACCTCTCCTACTCGCCTTTCAGCTTCTGACTGATTTACTCACACAACCCCCAAAGAAAAATGCTGGCACCAAAACCAAACCAAAACCAAACAAAACACCCCCCCCCCCGCCAAACTTCCAAGTGCACCTTTCTGAGTTGTTAAGCACTGTTGGAAAGGTTGGGGGAGTGCAGACTCTTAAAAGCCAACTGTTGTGAAAACACATCATCATCGCCTATAGACATTTTCCAAAGCACGAGACCATGAGTCCAGCTACTTTAATCCCTCCAAGTGACTGGATTGGTCAACTACAACCTTCTGGATGATACTGTCTATTGATGGCAAGTGAGGGTTTGGGTAAACGGTGGGGGTGGGGAATGGCATTTCCTGTTCCTGTTGGGTTTCTCTAACTGACCTAAAAGAAGTGCCAGTGCCTTTGAATTCTCCCCAAACAAGCCCTTTTAAGGCTCAGAGGGTCAGGATTCTGAGCAGTCAGGCTGGACTGGGGCTAAGGCATAGGTGAACAGCACGTGGAGAATTCTGATGGACAACTTTAGGCCTCCTTTGGTGCATTGAACAAGACGTCCTGCGATAAAATGAGCCTTCCTCAAGGCTCCCGGATTCAATATTAATAATATTGAAAGAGCTGATGATGGATGCAGAATGCAGATATCAGCATTCTCAGCCACTCCCAAGATACAGCCTGGTGTTTGTGCTCAGTCATCGGTTGAAAGCCAATTTTTTTTTTAAAAAAATGCTTACGACCTGCAATCTTTGTGTGATTTCAAAAGAACAGGCAGAGTTTTTAAAACTATTTTTGCAACTTTTTGTTCCAACTTAACTTTCTGTCCCAAAATGATCAGAATGCTCTCAGTGCCAGTAACAGACGCCTGGTTCCATCTGCGTCTTATCATATCTTCCCTCCTACACATTTCAAATCTCATCGGGCATTTTTTTTTTTTTTTGACCAGCATCTGACATTGAAATCTCTCTTCAGCCCAGCCCTCCAGTTTATCCCAATGGATGAATTACTTCAATAGCGTTTTCTCGAGGACCTACTGCGGACGAGGCCCTGACACAAATAGTGATGCTATTATATATAATGTGATTTTAAAAAGTCTTACCTTGAGGTTTCAACCAAGTTTGACTTCTTTTTATTGATCTCCTTTTTCCTTTTGCTTCTTTTCTCCCTTTCTCTCCTCCAGTGCTTTCCCTTCTGTTTCATCTCTCTCTTTCTCTGCGGTTTCCCACTCTTTGGGGAGGGGCAGGATTTCCTGCTCTGAAGTTGGTTGGTTTCTGGGAGGAGTCAGAAGACCTGATTCGGGACTGGAACCAGCTGGTCTGCCACCTGATACAAGAAGGTGAAACCCAGGCCAAGGAAGAAGGCTCTTATGCTAGGACGGAGCTTGCAGCCAGGAGGCGCTGGGAGAGGAGCCCCAAAGGGAAGCCAGAGTGGGCCAGTCCTTGCCAGGGCTCCCCAACAGACAGAGCAGCCCGAGGTGGGAAGGATTGAAAGTGGTCCTGGTTGCCCTGGAGACTTATCCATTACTATTGTTAGCTCTCTACATGCCAGAGGCACACTAGGCAGAACCCCTGTCCCACCCTTAGCAAAAGCTCACTCTCACATTCCTGGCTTTGCCTCAAAGGAAAGTACTGAAACAAGAACTGGGTTTGGGCCGATTTTCCTTCCCCGCCAGGAGAGCCTCTAGGATCAGTGTATTCTGTGAGACCTGTGTGTCTACACATTTCTCAATTATAAACTCCTTAGGAAGGTCTCTAAGTGACATAAATGGTTATGGTGATCACATCAGCAGGAGCAGAGTGTAGACGGTAGAGGGGAAGACAGGAACCTGCAACAAGATCTCGATGGGGTCGGGGCTCCATATTTTTCCACGATGATTCCAGCCTGATGCACACCAATTAATGTTGGAGGATCATACCCCAGTTTAGAAGTTTCGTTCTTTTGGAATAAGCATGGACAACAGGGTGCTAATTAAAAACCTCACTTTCTTGGGGCACCTGAGTGGCTCAGTCCGTTAAGGATCGACTTCAGCTCAGGACATGATCTCACAGTTCGTGGGCTCGAGCCCCACGTTGGGCTCTGTGCTGATAGCTCAGAGCCTGGAGCCTGCTTCCGATTCTGTGTCTCCCTCTCTCTGCCCCTCCCCGCCGATGCGCTCCCTCTCTCTCTCTCTCTCTCAAACATAAATAAACATTAATTTTTTTTAAAGTTCACTTTCTTTATCCATTTATTTATTCACTATTCAACAGATATTTAATGAGCACCTACCCCATGCCAGCCACTAGTGAAGGAGCTGGAACAGAGGGTTAGCCAAGCTAGACATAGCCCCACCCTGACAGAGAGTATGATTGACACAAACAGTGGTGTCTCTGAGATTTGGGGGTATAAATTTAAAGGAAGGCCTGGAATTGTTGGGTGCTAATGCCTCTCTTGGAGCAGCATCACTGTGCAGATTTTGGATAGCCATCTTTCTGTTTCTTAGTTAAAATGGGACATTGGTTTTTTCAACAATGGTTTTGCTTGCACTAACTTTAAGTATCCTTATCTATAGTCTCCCAGTTCTTTATTTTTTTTTAATGATTATTTATTTTGAGAGAGAGAGAGAAAGAATGTGAGCTTGAGCGGAGGGAGGGACAGAGAGAGGGAGAGAGAGAATCCCGAAACTGTCAGCTTGGGGTAAGGTCATGACCTGAACCAAAATCAAGAGTCAGAAGCTTAACCAACTGAGCCACCTAGGCAACCCTAGGTTCTCAATTCTTAAAAGATAGAAGAGTTTTTTTGTCTTGTTTTTCTTTCAGGAGACAGTTTGTTTTTTTTTAATCTAGAGAACCATATGTTCTGTTGATTTCTAGCTTATTTACCCTCTAAGGCTCTCTGAAAATGTTTAGCCACATATTGGATATTTGGGATTATTTTTATCTCTCATTAAATCCCCTAATTTATATTTGAGCCCTACGAGAAAGAAAAAAGAACTGAAAAAGACAAGTCTCCTTTACTTCAACTGTTGGGTCTACTCCAGAATACTCTGAAAATTTCCTGAAGTCTGTTTTCATTTTTATTTAATTTATAATTTTAAATCTTTGTCCAATGTACCATTAAAAGAAAGACTTCTGGAATTGTCTTTTGTACTGTATTTTCTATTTTTTCTTGCTTTCTTAAGGCATTTTTTCTTTAATTTTACATGGCTGAGTTATTTAAATTTTTTTTCCCTACTGCTTTTAAATATTTTTTTACAGCCGAAGGACTAGCAATTAATTGAACTACTTGTTACAGATCTGTAGTCAAGAGCAATAAGTATCTAATAAGATCCTGAATTATTTAACAAATTTCTCCCTGACTAAGTTTAGGAAAATCTTTAATTATAACTCTAATATGACTCCAGACCAGGCTTTTTTGTTTTTTTTTTTTAAGTTTTTTTTTTTTAATAGTTTATTTTTGAGACAGAGAGAGGCAGAGCACAAGTTGGGGAGGGGCAGAGAGAGAGGAAGACAACAGAATCTGAAACAGGCTCCAGGCTCTGAGCTGTCAGCACAGAACCCAACACAGGGCTCAAACCCACGAACTGCGAGATAATGACCTGAGCTGAAGTCGGACGCTTAACCGACTAAGCCACCTAGGCACCCCCAGACCGAGCTTTAAATTTAGCTCCTTTAAAAAAAAAAAAAAAATCAATTTATTTATTTATTTATTTGTTAAATGTTTATTTATTTATTTTGGGGAGAGAGAGGGTAGGGGAGGGCCAGAAACAGAGGGAGAGAGAGCATTCCAAGCAGGATCCACACTGTCAGCACAAAGCCAGATGTGGGGCTTGATCTCACGACTATGATATCAGGAACTGATCCATAATCAAGATTCAGATGCTTAACGAACTGAGGCACCCAGGTGCCCCCAAAATTCGATTTATTTAAATGAAAAAACAAAAGTAACAAACAACAAAGCCCTCAAAACAGTTCACCCAACTTCTTTAGGACTGCCTGAAGTTTAGCAATTTTACACATGATGGCTTTTTTTTTTCCCAGAGAAAAACCTGATAAAAGGATGATTTATATAGAAGGTCAGGTAAAGATAAGTAGAAAGAGAGAGAAATGAAATGAGAGTGGGTTTCAGAAGGTATCAGAGGATTTGAAAGAGACCATACTGGAGTTAGAATTTTGCTTTTTAGGCCTCAGCATACCAATTAAAAAGAAGAAAACTACTGACTCTTTAGATTTCTGGAGATCATCTTAAATGTATTAATTTATTCTGGGGTTCCTCTTAAATGAATTAATTTACTGATTTTGACATGTCAAAAGTTTCTCCATGATGTCCACTGTTTTTCTAACTCAAAGTTTTTGTCCTTTATCAAAGGCAGCACGAGAGTTAGGATCACAGTGCAGCTTTATATGGGAAGCATGAGTTCTTCCAAGAGGAGGTTGCAATTTTGATGTAGAAGAACCCAAGAAGGCAAAAGAGGCTGTTTAGGAAGAGTGTGTGCCTGCAAATGGTACCTTGGGTGCCCTTTCTAAGCAAAGGTTAGGAAAGGGCCATGCAGTCAATGACCTGACAATGTTTGACCCTGGAATACGGACTAAAAGTAACCTTCTTTCACATGTTTACAGGACAGAGAGTGCTCTCATGAAAGTTTTGTAGAGGACCCAAAGCTAAGTTTGGCCAATTGCCTTTTCCTGAATTGGGCATCCGTCTAATGGGTCTCCAGCTTTTATCCCTTAGGCCAACTTGGACTGGACTGATGGCTTACTGAGCCATTCCCTATGAAACACTCCCTTATACATATATCAGAAATAAGGTGTTCCAGAACAAAACAAAAACACTGAAGATAAGACTTTATACTATAGGCAAACAAAAGCAAAGGGAAAAGGAGCAGCAGGGGAATAAGCAGTTTAATGACAAAAATAGTTATCCAATGTTATATCTCCCAAACTAAAGGTCTAATGACATTATACAAAGGCCTAGGTATAATTATTTACTAGCACATACACCTGTAAACTAAAATATCAAATTACTTTGTATAATCACTGAGATCTAATGATTTTATACAAAGACCTACTTGGTTATAAATCATATAAGTGGTGAGAAGTCAGTGAAACCACTGGAGTTCAGATTATCATTGGAGCTGACTTAGCTGGCAGCAGATAGGAAGGACAGATAGAGTCTGGGTACAGTGAACCCAGTAAGCCCATGTGTTGCCTTTTGGGAAACAAGAAATTCAGAGATTGGTGTACTTTCCCAGACTTAAGTGGGTTGACATCATCTATAGCAGTATATTTACTTGTTGACTGCCTGGCACTCTGAAATGTATTTATGGGGTGAGTCAGTTACTGGTTGGTTGACCCTCAGAAGATAGGGACTATTGCTGACTGGTTGGCTTTGTAAAAGAGTGTTAACTGAGGTGAGTTGTCATTGACTGAGCCATTCAAAACTGATTCTGGATACCATGATTATAGGAACAGTGAAACTTGTCCTAAGAATGTGTCAACCTAAAAAATTTTTTTTGAAATATATTTTTTAAATTTTTTAATGTTTATTATTTTTGAGAGAGAGAGACAGAGACAGAGCAAGCAGGGCAAGGGCAGAGAGAGGGGGAGACACAGAATGGGAAGCAGGCTCCAGGCTCTGAGCTGTCAGCACAGAGCCCGACGTGGGGCTCAAACTCACAGACCATGAGATTCATGACCTGAGCTGAAGTTGTCTGCTTAACCGACTGAGCCACTCAGGCTCCCCTTAAAAATTTTTTTTAATGTTTATTTATTTTTGAGAGAGAAAGAGACAGTGTGAGTGGGAGAGGGGAAGACAGAGAGGGAGACACAGAATCCGAAGCAGGCTCCATCCGGCCTCAGCAGAGAGTCCAAAGTGTGGCTTGAAGTCATGAACTGTGAGATCATAACCTAAGCCGAAGTCAGATGCTTAACTGACTGAGCCGGCCACCTAGGCGCCCTGCAACTTTTTTTTAAAGTTTATTCACTTATTTTGAGAGAGAGAGAGAACCAGGGAGGGACAGAGATAGGGGAAAGAATCCCATGCAAGCTCCACGCTGTCAGCACAGAACCTGATGCAGGGCTCGAACTCACTAACCCACTAACTGTGGGATCATGACCTGAGCTGAAAACCAAGAGTCAGATGCTTAACCGATTGAGCCACCCAGGTGCCCTGTGGCAACTTTTTAATATTCTCACAGTTGATACCAACTATTTGTTTTCACTAGAACATAGTGTAAGTTGAAATTTGATACAACACAAAATTACATATTTACTTACATTAATAGATCAGAGTTTTGTGGTGTTTTGCAAAGAGCATGTGACTAATAAGTGTTTCATTATGACGAAGTTTGAGAACCTTGAGACTCAACCACTAGGTTAAGGTATTTCCTAAGAGGCAAAAGCCTCTAGTTAGATAACTTAATCAGGAAATAGTTTATTTTTGGAATTAAATTCATTATTTTTAATAGTCATCCAGCAAGAAGGAAAATATTTGGCAACATGCTGAGAAAAAGAACACAGAGACACTGGAAATAGAGAGGATGTGTGTGGTGCGGGGGAGGGATGGGTTCAGAGAAGCAGGCTGGAACAGGAAATACATCCCCTATTTCGTGATTGTACTAAACAGAATCCCAGCGTCTTATAATTGGTTGGGACCTCAAAGGTCATAAGAGTAATCTCCTTCCAAGTTCAGAAATCTCCTTTCCAGTTTATACCATCCCTGGCAGATGATTTCCAATCTCTGCTTGCATGCTTTAAGTAACGAGGCACATCACAGAGAAACTCATATTTTGAATTATTCTGATTTCTTAATGACCTAGGATCTGCTTCCTTGTACTTCTATTTGCTACTGTAAGCATTTTCAAACCACATGAAATAAATCTATTTTACTGACTTTATTGGATCAATATGGCAGCCCTTCAAGTATTTGGAGGCAATTGTTATGTGACACTATTGTACTGTAACTTCTCTAGTGGGGCAATTGTTCTGTAGGTGACAGGGTTTCTGGATTTTTATATGCCTAAGTCACTCTGATCTAAGAGGTTTTTGTTTGTCAAGGTGTCTCTTGAAATATAATAACAACAACTCTCATTGGCTGAAAGCTTACTGTATGCCAGGTAGTGCTATAAGCACTTTACAAGCATTATCTCATTTAATTTGCAAAATTATCCCACAAGGAAGGGACAATTTTATAGATGGGGACGGAACTTAACTAACTTGAAGCAGAGAATTTATAAGTAACTTGTCCAAGGTCTTAAAGCTAGCAAACGGAGGAGTCAGAATGCAAAGCTTCTTTGGTTTCCTGCCTACTAGATTATAAAGTAAAACAAAACCTCCTCCTCGTCCCCTTTTCTTGACATTCCACTTCTACTAATAAGATGGTAGGTTTTCTAGCAGGCCCTTATTTGTTTATATTGAGTTGGTAATCAGTGAAAATACCTAGGTCTTTTTCATATGATCTGCTGCTAGAATAAACCTTTATAATTCTGTGGCCATGCAACTGGATTTTTGGAACTAATTCTGTACTCTTATCTTCTTCCTGTTCAGTTTCAATTGGTTAGCTTCAGTGCATGGTTCTAACCTGCTGGGTCGTTTTGAATCCTGACTCCACTGTCTCAGCTCTGCATCAGCAACAGAACTGATAAGTATACCTTCTGTCACTTCCCCTACGTTGATGATAAAATTGCCAATCAGGATAGGGTCAAGGATCATTTTGTCCCTGTGCCAGGAGATAGGCTTATATTTGATCACAGCCATAGTCGTTCGAGACCACCTCAAAACCTTGATTCTGGAACTATTAAGCAAACCCTTTTTCCTTCCTTTCCTTTAATCCAGGGTTTCTCAACATCAGCCCTATAGACATTTTGGACCGGAGAATTCTTTGTAGTGGGCGGGGGCCTGTGCATTATAAGATGTTTAGCAGCATACCTGACTTCAAACCATTAGATGCTGGTAGTAATGCCCTTCCTCCTCTACCAGACAACCAGAAATGTCTCCAGACATTTTCAAATGTCTCCTGGGCGGGGGTGGGGGTGGGAAACAGGACAAAATTGCTTCTTATTTCATTGCGTATCAGTGCTCTAACTTCATAAATAGATTCCCTGAGCAATCAAGCATTTATTAAGTACCTATTATTTGCCCAGGATTTGATAATTTCAACCAACACTAAAGAGGAAGAGGAAGATAAGGACCTTGATCACAAGATTATACTTTTTCCCTGGAGGAAGAGGACTCAAGATGGGTGTTAACCAGTCTTTTCTCTTTCTAACCTAGAGCTTCTTAACTATGATTTGAGTTGATAAGGAGGAAGATTGGGCAAACCGAGAGATCCAGTTAGCCATTCTTGGGAACCTTCTCTCCCTTTTCCTACCAGCTAGGAAGCTGGCACTTCATTCCTCTCCCTTTTATTAAGAACAGTTAGAAGAGGGGTGCCTGAGTGGCTCCATCGGCTAAGTGTCCGACTTCAGCTCAGGTCATGATCTCGGGGTTCCAGAGTTTGAGCCCAGCTTTGGGCTCTGTGCTGACAGCTCAGAGCCCAGAGACTGCTTCGGATTCTGTGTCTTCCTCTCTTTCTGCCCCTCCCCTGCTTGCACGCTCTCTCTCTCAAAAATAAAATAAACATTTAAAAAATACAGTTAGAATAAAGGTATCAGTCATAGGAGCCTCTGGTCAGGTGTGAGGTGGCAAATAGCCCTTCTGCCCTAGAACTAATCTGTATCTGCTGTTAGTGTACTGTAGCTCAGAAGTTGATTTATCTTCTGATCTTAAAATCCTAAGTTTGGTGCGAGGTATAAAAGTTTCTCTCCTGCCACCCCTAACGTGAAACTAAAACAAATCCCCAGCATACTTATAAGCATGTAATATGAATATCAGGGTCCCTAACAGTGAAGGAAACGCTGCCTCACCTTCAGGGAGCTGCTCTCCCCACAGGGCGCATGCCCCACCAGCATGCTCACCCTCCTTGCTGTCTGTCCTCCCCAGGGAAACATGCTCAAGGAATGAGATACTGAGATATAGTATAAAAAGATTTTTATTTCAAAATGCAAAAAGGTGGTCACTGTAGTAATAATAATAATAATAATAATAATATAAAAAGCATATCCCCTCCTTCCACCCTAGTGCAAAATGGTAGGTGCACTCAGATAGCTCAAAGATCCATCGTTTTGGACGTGTCCTCCTGCAATGCTGCACAGCAGCAAAACTCAATCCCAAACTCCTTTTGGTGGATCCGTGTGGTGATTCAGTTCTAGAAGTCAGTGGCTTCTCAGATGTAAGTCCAAACAGCAAAGGACTCCTGCTCTCTCCCACTTGGGCCTGACCCTACGCACGCTCTCTTCTCACGCTCAGGCTATCTGTCCCCTCCCTCTGCCAGCTCCCAGGGGTCCTAGGAGGCGTGCAGACGGTTGGAGAGCGCCCGGCTGCAGAGGACGGCCTCCTGCTGCTTGCCTTTCTCTAGCAGGGCCTGGGTCTCCAGGACCTTCCGCTCCCGGGCAGCCTGCAGCTCGGCCACCGCTGCCTCCTCGTCCCGCAGGCGGCTGGCGGCCATGAAGGGGCTGCACACAGTCTCCACCAGGCCGATCACCACGCCGAAGAAGGCCAGCACGCTGCCCAGCACGTACAGCTTCACCAGCTTCCGACTGGGCTTCTGGGCCATCATCTCCCTGGCCAGCGGGATCAGCTCCTGCACCGTTTCCATCTCGGGGGCGGGGGTGACCTGCGGGAGGAGCGGCGCAGGAAAGGGGGCCGTTCAGCCACTGAGGGATGGCTCCAGCCTTCCCAAGCACCCCTCGCTCGGGTGTCCCGCTGCAAGGGGCACCCGCCCGGGACCCAGCCCAACCGCGCTCTGCCCCGCGGGGCTCACCTTGCAGGCACGGCACGAGCGGGAGGCAGCGCGAGCTGGGGGCGGCGGCGGGTCCGGGGTCCTGCCGGCCCCTGCGTTCTCCTCCTCCTCGGCAGCCGCGGCTCTTCCAGGTGGAGACTCCGCAGCTGGCACCTTGGCAGCGTCCCGGGGCCGCTTATATCTTTCCTCTGAGACCCGCCCCTCGGGCTTCCTCGGCCTGGGGCCAGCGCAGCTCTTGCCAAAGGAAGGAGGAGGGCGGGGGGAGGAAGGGGAAGGGGTAGGGGAAGGGGCGGGGAGGGGGAGGGGCCGGGAAGGCCCGAGGGGAGGCGGCGGCGAGCAGGGCACGCCCGGGAGGTGTGAGCTGCGAGTACTGGGCAGGGGGGACCGCGGTGGGGGTGCGGGGTGCGGGGCGGCCGCGAGGCAGGAGGTCTCACTCCGGGTATGCACAAGGGTGAGGACCCGGAACCCTGGGTATCGTGTACATTTCCGACGTGACTCTTCCTTAAGTAGTGTGGGTGGGTGCACAGCGTCCCTTGTCTGGGGCGGCCCGAGAGGGAACCCTATGAGGACATGGGTTGAGTTGGGGTGAGGGTTTCTACCTAACCGGAAAATCTTTAGTTTTTATTCCTAAGGGTTATCGTCTTCCCACAGGTGTGGGGATCGGAGGGGAGAAGGCAAGGGGAGGGATCCTGGTAAGGAACAGAACTGGTCTCCAAATTCTGTGTGTGCTTGTGTTTCTTTCCGGCCTGTTTTTATTCACAGATACTTGCATTGCTAGGGTCACTTGATAGATAACTATTTATCGAGGGGCTCCTTTTATTGGAGCTTATGTGTGATACGTCTCTGTGCTTGCCCCTGTTTGTATATGTACTTCTGTGTCAGGGAACTGCCGTGAAATCCAGTGATCCCCACTCCTACTTGAGAAGGGCAGTTTGGGGGCTGAGGGGACTTGAAGGTGGGAGGTGGCTATTGGTACATTCCCTCTGCTGGTCTGGAATGCAGATAGTTTATGCTCTCAATAATTATTTGCCACTTCCCTGGTCTGGGGGTGCAATACCACTGTGCCAGTTCAGCTTATGGAAATAGGGGCAGAAGGGTGAGAATAGAGGGTTTGGGTAAGAGCTAAAGAGAGAATTCTTGGGCAGGGGAAGGCGCCTTGCTGACAGAAGAGTGAGCAACTCTTGATTTCAGGGTTGTGAGTTTGAGCCTGACGTTAGAAGAAGAGATTACTTAAATCAGACTTAAAAAGAGAGAGAGAGAGAGCACTCTTGGAAGCAAGCGTGAGGAGAGTAAGATACATTTTGGCTGTGGTGAAAACATCATCACCTTGGGGTGGAGGGTGTAAGGTTAAAGCTTTGGTTATCCATTTACTAGAGTTAGCTAGCAAGAGGGGAAAAGCAGAGGTAAGTGGGCCAAAGGGCTGCAAGCAGTGAAGGGAGAGGTCAGAAGGAGGAGGGGGCAATCAGACTGGCCAGAAAATTGTAAAGGTCAGTGATGCAATCTTGCAACAGTCTGTAATAGGCTGGGCACTGTGAGGAGGGACTGGGTAAAGGGCAGCTCCAGAGATCAAATGTTTGAGTTCTTGCAAATTTTAAAAGTAATTTTTTTCTGAGGGGAAGAGCTGAGGCAATTTCCCAATTTGGTTAAAAAAAAAAAAAGCAACAGTAACTACCCTTTTCCTTGGCTGTTAGTATTTCAGGTAATAAGCTCTGTGTATGCATCCAGATTGGGCAGCGTTACTTAAATAGCTTTTGTAAAATTCTACATTTTAGTCTGCACACAAGCAGTCAATGTGACGTGGGGCCGAATAGGGGTTTTTCCTAGAGGGTGGTGTCCCGTGCTTATTGTTCTTTTAATGTTATCAGTCAGGAAGTTTCTTCAACAAGGGACCAATTTGAGATTAATATCAGTCTTGACATTTTCCGCGAATCTTCCTTATAATTTTGGAGAAGTCTCTAATAACCTGGCAGAAATGATACAAGAGCTTTCTCAAGATTTTTGAGTGTTCCAAACATTGTGGCCTCTGGAAGAGTGTATGATGTGTACCTTAATATCAGGGCTTTCACCTGGTTTCTTCTCTGAAGGTGAGTCAGCCCAGCTTTGGACCCAAAACTCCGAAATTGACTCAATGGTAAGCAGTTCCGGTATTTCCGTAACTTAAAGACGAAAACCGCATGTCTTCCAAGGTCAGCAGACTATAATTTACCTACAGTTCCCCTTTCTTGTGATTTGCTGTGGCAAAACACATCACCATCTCAGATGAATTCCTCTCTTCCCCTCTTTGATAATCTGACTTTGACCCCCAGACCCCACTAGCTTGCTAGCCAGGCGGGGACAGGCACAGCAGTAGGTGGTATGAATTGGGGTTGCCAGTGCATTTGGTGCTTCTGGTTTAGGTGGTAGGTGGGTCTGAGTAGGAGATGGTGGGAACCAAAGGCTGTGGAATCCAGGGCCACCTCATGTTTAGGAATTTCTGACAGCTCCTTGGTCTAGTGGGGCAAGAGAACCCAACTTCTAGGGTAGCGGGTTGGGTAGGGCTTGGGAAACTAAGCATGTGCTTTAACTGTGCTGATGTCACGTTAAAGATGTAAAGCCTTGTGTTGCATCACGGAGGTCAGACACAGGTTATAGCTCTGCGGTCGGACCAGCTACAGGGTGATCAACCATTTCCATGTGCCTAGGGCTGAAGGCTTTCCCTGAGTGCAGGACTTAACAGGGCTGAAAGTGGGACAGCTCTGGGTAAACTGGGATAGTTGGTCACCCTACTCTTGAGGATGTCCTAACATTTAATTCTGCCATTTCTAGGAAGGTAGGAAAAGCTAGTTTAAAATGTGTTTATTTTGGGGGTGCCTGGGAGGCTCAGTCAGTTAAGCGTCTGACTCCTGATCTCAGCTCTAGACATGATCTCATTGTTTGCGAGTTTGAGCCCCATGTAGCGATCTGTGCTGATGGCTTGGAGCCTGCTTGGTATTCTGTCTCTCCTTCTCTCTGCCCCTCCACACTCGTTCTTTCTCTCTCTCTCAAAATAAATAAACTTAAAAAAATTTTGTTTACAGGGGTGCCTGGGTGTCTCAGTTGGTTAAGCATCCAACTTCGGCTCAGGTCATGATCTCATGGTTCGTGGGTTCAAGCCCCGAGTCGGGCTCTGTGCTGATAGCTCAGAGCCTGGAGCCTGCTTTCAATTCTGTCTCTCTCTCTCTTCTCCGTCCCTCCTCCTCTTGCACTCCATCTCTCTCAAAAATAAACATTTAAAAAAGTTTAAAAATTTTTTTATTTTGCTTTCCAAATCCCATTCTCCCAAATGTTAAACCACCCTGAGCCATCTGCAGAGGTAATGATCACAAAGGGACAACAGGCAGTCCCAGGGATAAGTGCAGAGGAGGGATAGAGCTGTCCCAGCAACTGTGCCTTGGAGATTGAAGGAACAGTAGACCAAGGCCTTTTGGATGATTGGTTGTATATGAGTCTCAATAATTAGTAGTATTATTTTGTTACCAGCTCCTTGCTGCCTACTGAAGTCACTGCCCACCCCTGGCATTCCAGGAGGCAGGAGGGAGAGAATCATCCATCATAGAAGACAAGATAAAATCATTTGTAGATCTTACACTCAGTCCTTAGAGTTACTTTCATCTCGGGTACGCTAGTTTTAGAGAGGTATCTCATCTCTCAAATATCAACGGATGATTTTTATTCGATTTTATTTATTACTTTATTATTTTGTTTTTATT
The DNA here is from genome assembly GCA_028646485.1 of Cryptoprocta ferox. Classification (NCBI taxonomy): domain Eukaryota; kingdom Metazoa; phylum Chordata; class Mammalia; order Carnivora; family Eupleridae; genus Cryptoprocta; species Cryptoprocta ferox. Next base: position 31,578,110 of record CM053562.1, read on the forward strand.
TTTATATGACTTTAAAATTTATATATTTTAATTTATTTTTAAAAGTTAATTTGTTTATTTTGAGAGAGAGTAAGTGGGGGAGGGGTAGAATGAGAGAGGGAGAGACAGAAAATCCCAAGCAGGCTCTGCACTGGCCCCAAGCAGGGCTTGAACTCACAGATCTTGAGATCATGACCTGAGTTGAAGTCAGACACTTAACCAATGGAGCCACCCAGGCACCCCTTAAAGAATGATTTTTAAATCTACACTCTAACCTTTATCTTCCTGTAGATTAGAGTTCTAGAGGCTAGACATTTCTGTGTGGATCTCCTGCTTTTATCACACTTTAAACAAGACTCCCGATATTCTCTGTACTCTTACAAACCAAGTCACCTCTTGGTATCCTTGTGGTCAGCAGCACCTTCTCCATTTTACCTATTTACATTCTCTGGGCCTGAAATCCTGTGGCATTTTCTTAGAGAGGCCTTTCCTGACGGCTCTATCCCACCATTCCCTACTTATTTTCTTCATACACTTAGTACCTGACTTTACACTGATGTAACTGTTGGTTTGCTTTTGTGTTATCTTCCATGCTGAGGTTCAATGAGGGCTGGGACTTTGTTTTGCCTTTCACTGTGTCCCTAGAGCCTTGTATGATCCTTGACATATAGTAGGTCCTTAATAGATAACTATGTCCCCTCCATTGGACTGGCAGGGGAGGGGCTATGTTTATTAAGTTTGCATGCAGTCAGATGTTTAGTGGATTCTCAAAGAAGCATTCAGGGTTTTTTTCTTTTCTTTTCTTTTCTTTTTTTTTTAAGTAGGCTCAGTGCCCATCATGGGGCTTGAACTCACAACCCTGAGATCAAGAGTTGCGTGCTCTACCTACTGAATCAGTCAGGCACCTCACTGTTTTTGGGTTTTAACTTCTTTAGTCTCCTCCTCTGTAATCCATTTCAAACACTACCACCAAATAAACCTTCCTAAAATTAGACTTTTATTCTTAATTGCCTGTTTAAATCCCAGATCATTTCTCATTGCCTACATGAACCTGGATTCTGCATATTGGATTTACTTTATCGGTATTCCTGGAATCTGAGACTTCTATGATCTGCCCTTCCCTACTCATCTAACTTTCTATTGTATTCTTCTCCAACAAGAACCCTTTGCCTCACAGATGGGTTTCTCATAGCCCGAGTCCGTTCTCATTGTGGCTGCTTCACCTTTGCTCATAATCTTCTTCCTACCCGAAATGTTCTTCTCTTTTTCTGTGTCTTCCTTATTTCAGTTCATGGGCTCCAAGAAGCCACCAGCACACCCTGATCTCTCCTTTCTGTGAATTTCAGCTGCCTTTGTGGCTCATTCTGCATGGGTTGGCACTGCATCATGTACTGTTTTATACAGCTCTCTCACTGTTCCCTGTGGGCTTGCCCTGTCTCTGTGGAAGACCAGATCTTTGTACCTTTCATAGTGCTAATGTATACTAGGGGCTTAATCAATACCAGTTAGATTGACCTGAAAGTCAGTATTGAGACAGAGATTACAAAATGATCAGACTCTCTTGGGAAGTTATTTTAGGCACCGTGGCTTGTCCTTGGCTCAGAGCCTTGGGGTTAAAATTGCCCAAGACCTGGCAACTTGGCTTAGTTCCTTCCACTCTGGCTTCCTCACCTTTCACTTCCACTCCCAACATAGTGTCTGACATTGCAATGATTGGCTTACTCTGGGGCACTCCTCCAGCTTGCTCCTGGGACCCCAGCATCTGGACAAATCAATACTGATGAACAGACCCTTGGTAGACATTTTGCTTTAGTCCCTCATGGCATATGGCCAAGCAGAGCCACTATCTGCTGGACAATGCAGGATGTGCTGGGAGCAGAGGCACTCTACTGCCCACATACCATGTCTGAATCACACTGCTCTACTTTGTAAGGTTGAATCAGCACAGGGAATTTTTCTCAAGCTCAAATCCCAGCTAGACTTAAGAGAATAGGGCTCTGGAGTCAAACAGACTTGGGTGCATTTAAGACCTGTCTCCTCTTGCCAGGGTCTGACCTTAGAGAAGTGACTTAACTTCTCTAGTCTCCATTTCCTCATCAGTATGTGGGGGTGATGATAACACCTATGAAATGAGGTGTGGTAAGGACTGAATGAGCTACAGCACTGGAAAAGGCTTAGCAGTCTGGCACAAATGAAGCAATCAATACATGTCATTGATTCAGTCATTAGTTCATTGTCTTTGCCCGCCCCCCCCACCCCCGCTCACATCAGCAATTCCTGTGGTCCTTTATTCCAGCCCAGGTCATTCACATTACCTAGGTAACATATTGGCAGCAATAAGATCCAAAACCATTTGTTGAAGGGGTGCCTGGGTGGCTCATTTGGTTAAGCATCTGACTGGTTTGGGGTGCCTGGGTGGCTCAGTCGGTTAAGCATCCAACTTAGGCTCAGGTCATGATCTCGTGGCTTGTGAGTTTGAGCCCCACTGACAGCTCAGAGCCTGGAGCCTGCTTTGGATTCTGTGTCTCCCTCTCTCTCTCTGCCCCTCCTCCTCCTCAAAAATAAATAAACATTTGAAACAAAAACAAGAACATATTTGTTGAAGCCAGCCATGTATCTGATACTGTGTTAACTATAGTTATAGAAAGCAAAATACAACATTGTTTAGAAAAAAAAAATATTTGAGAGAGAGAGCAAAGGGGAGGGGCAGAGAGAGGGGTAGAGAGAGTGTGGATCTCTCCATCATGACCCGAGTTGAAATTAAGTCAGACACTTAACCAACTGAGCAATCCAGGTGCCCCAGAACACATTGCTTTTGCCCTCATGAAGCTCATAGTCAAGCAGAGGATTCAGACATTAAATAAGTTACTATAATATCCTAGGATAAGCACAATAATAGAAATATATACCAGGTAAACAAATAGAGTAGAATGGGAAGTATATTAATTCAGTTTGGGGAGGGAATGGTCCAAGAAGGCCCAAGAGTGGATGTTGCCTGAGCAGTTGCGGGTACTAAAGGATGGATGATATTCACCAGTGACTCTGGGAGTGGGGGTTCAGGGTTGGGGGAGGCCTGGAATGAGAGAGGACTGTATATAGAAAGGGTGGAATGCATGAAAATACATTTCATGGTCCAAGAGAAGTTAAGCAAAATTGGTGTCGGATTTTGGGAAATGGCAGGAAATGAGGAGGAAGTAGTAGGCAGGAGTCATAGTGAACAGTTATGCAAATGATCACCTACATATGTGATGTCTAGTAACTAATGACCACTCCCCTCTTCTAGAAACACATTCTCCTTGCTTCCATGTCATATTCTTCTAATTTTCCTCCTATTCTATTCTGGACACTCCTTAGTTCTTTTTCTCACTTTGGCCTTTTATACAACCTCTATATGACCTCTTTTTCTCACTTTTGCATTTCTCAGGACTCAGTCTTGGAACCTCTTTTTAAACTCTACACATTCTCTTTAGGTGATTTAGTTTACTTGCAAGGCTTCCATTATGCCTCTGTGCAGATGACATATATATCTGAGCCCTAGACCTCTGTATCTTTCCGCCTAGTCTATATCTTGACTTGGATATCTTGCAGGTATCAAACTTTTCATGGCTGAAGTAAAACTCAATATTTCCACCCCTGAAACTTGCACCACCATCTTTCCTGGTCTAGGCTTCACAATCTATCTGGTAGCCCAGGTCCTAAGCCTGGGAGTCATCCTTTTCTCCTCTCTCTGTCACCTCTCATACACGATCATCAAGACTTGTCATTCTCGGGCGCCTGGGTGGCTCAGTCATTAAGCATCTGACTTCAGCTCAGGTGAGCATGAGCCCCGCTTCTGGTGAGCTTGAGCCTGGCTTCAGGTGAGCTCTAGCCCTGCCTTGGGTGAAAATACGAGCCCCAAGCTCTGGGTGAGGCCCACTTCTCTCTCTCTCTCTCTCTCTCTCTCTCTCTCTCTCTCCCCTTCCCCCCGACCCCAGCCCTTGCTCACTTGCCCCCCCATCCCTTGCTCATTTGAGCCTTCTCTCTCTCTCTCTCAAAAAAGAGTTGTCATTCTGCCTCTTAAATATCTCTTGACTTTGTTTTCCATCCCCGTTGCCACCCTCCTAGTCTAAACCCTCATCATCTTACTTGCACTACTGCTGTGGTCTCCTAACTTGTCTCTCTGCCTTGGGTCTTGATGTATTCAATCCAGTCTAATCCAATCCAATCCAATCTAATCCAGTGTAATCTTAAAAAAAAAAAAGCAGCAAACCTTATCATGTCACTCTTCTCTTTAGAACCCTTCAATGGCTTCCCATCTTGCCCTTTGGATAATGCCCTGGATTCTTAGCATGATGTATAAGTTCACTCATGACTTTGTCCTTGTCTGTTTTTCTAGTTTCATTGTGTATCCCTCAACCCTTGCTTTCTAGGTGCCAGCCCCACTGTTCTGTTTTTTTTGTTTGTTTGTTTTTTTATAATTTCAGATCCTTCCTCATGTTCTCTCCACCTGGAACACTCTCCTCATTTCCTTCGATCTGGTGAAACTTTACTCATCCTTCAAGTGTCACTGTCCTCTCACTGTCTCAGAGAAGCCTTCCCTGTGCTTAGATGAGGGAAGCTCCCTGTGCTGCATGGTTCCCACAGCCATTTCACTTTCCCTGTCATGACTCTGTTGTCTGTTTCTATTGCAGGACTCTAGCTCTGTGAGGGCAGGGACTATCTCTTTCTTGTTCAGTATAGTGTTCTCAGGGCTAGCACAGTGTGAAGCCCATTGAGTTATTTAATCATAGCTATCAATTTATCTTATATTGAATTGGTTATCCTATAGGCAATAGGAGACATTGATGGATTTCAGGCAGCAGAACAGTTCAATATAGTTGGCATTTTAAGTAGATCACTATTGGCAGAGTGAAAAATACATGAGTGGAGCAAGATGAGAGGCAGCGAGTGGGATGTTTTTAGAGTAATTCAGGTGGTGAGGGACTAGGCTGAGATAAAGGTAATGGGGATAGAGGGAGACAGATTTGAGTGATGAATTGTAGGTAAAACTGGAAGACTTAGTGCTATAGAAGAGAAAAGGAGTTAGAGGTGACTCCCAGGTTTGGAGAAGAAAGGAAGAAGAACACATTTGGGGAGGAAGAGAATGAGTTCCATTTTGGTTATATTGAGTTTGGGCTGTTTATGAGACATGCAGGCCAATATGGTCATTAAGCGGTTGTATATGAATCATGAATCTGGAGCTCTGGAGAGAGATTGGGTTGGGAATTGAAGAGTTGAGAGGTTTCAGTGAGTTGGGGATGGCTGAGATCTTGGGAATAGGGGAAATCACCCCATGAGAGAACAGAGAGAAGAGAGAAAGGATGGGAATATGGGGACCGTGGAAATAGTGATGCTTGCCTGAGGCTAGTGGTGAAGCAGAGCAATAAGTCTTATTTCCTAATCAGCTTGCGGAGTAGTTGTTCTAAGAGTATTTATCACCAAATCTGATTTTCTCCCTTCACATCCAAACTCTAGGCCAGGAGCCCTCTTGAAATAAAGGACTTATTTCTTTATTTTTTTAAATTAAAATTCAAGTTAGTTAACATACAATGTAGTCTTGGCTTCAGGAGTAGAACCCAGTGATTCATGTCTTACATATGATACCCAGTCTCATCCCAAAAAGTGCCCTCCATAATGCCCATCACCCATTTAACCCATCCCCCCCACCCAGCTCCCCTCCAGCAACCCTCAATTTATTCTCTGTATTTAAGAGTTTCTTATGGTTTGCCTCCCTCATTGTTTTTATCTTATTTTTCCTTCCCTTCTCCTATGTTCATCTGTTGAGTTTCTCAAATTCCACATATGAATGAAATCATAATGATATCTGTCTTTCTCTGACTGACTTATTTTGCTCAGCATAATACCCTCCAGTTCCATCCACAGTGTTGCAAATGGCAAGATTTCCTTCTTTTTCATCACTGAGTAGTACTGGTAGCATCACATCTTTACCCATTCTTCAGTGAATGGACATGCCTGTCAGAGTGGCTAAAATTAACAATTCAGGAAACAACAGATGTTGGCGATGATGCGGAGAAAAGGGAACACGTTTGCTCTATTGGTGGGAATGCAAACTGGTACAGACACTCTGGAAAACAGTACAATATGGAGGTTCCTCAGCAAATTCAAACTAGAACTACCATACGACCCAGAAAAGGACTCATTTCTAATGTAGTAGGCAGAATTTTAAGGTGGCCCCTGATGTATAAGCCCTATTGACCCCCCAGCATTTATGAATAGGATGGGATAGTATCCTCTCCCATGATTAGGTTATATTATATGGATGGCTGATTTAATAAAATTAAAAATTCAGGCACACATTGGTGGCTCAGTTCGTTAAGTGTCCAAATCTTGATCTCAGCTTGGTTCTTGATCTTGGGGTTGTGAGTTCAGGCCCGTGTTGGGCTCCATGCTGGGTGTAAAGCCTACTAAAAAAAAAAAAATCAGTTCATCAGTCACCTGAACTGCATTTCAAGCACTCAACAACCACAAGTAGCTAGTTGCTACCATACTGGACAGCACAGATATAGAATATTTCCATCATTGCAGAAAGTTCTATAGACCCAGAGTACTGGGTCTCAATCCATGGCACTGTAGGAAATCATCTGGGAAGTGGTTCTCAATTCTGGCTATACATGCTGCCTGAATTCTTTGTTCGTCTTTATAACTAAAACTGTTTATTAACAGTTATCTACAATCACTGTATCTATTTCTTCATCAACCATTCACTCTTTTGCCCATGTCCATCTGGTTTCCATTACCACCACCCCACCAAAATCTAATGGGATATTTATTGAATGAACTGGATTTTATCTTTCAACAGATAATAACGGTTTCTTCCTTCTAGAAATGCCTTTTCTCTTTGCTTCAGGGACACTACACTCTCCTTTTCTTCATTGTTCCATCTTAGTTTCTTCTTGCCAGATTTCCTTCGTTACATCTTTATCTTCTATCAGTCAGTGGTTCTTAACCTTGAACACAGTTTAGAATCACTGGGGAGTTTTAAAAGTTTCTGAAGACCAGGCTAGATCAATTAAATCAGAAATCTTGCCAAGTAGGACCCAAAGATCAGTAAAGTTTAAAGCTCTAAAGGTGATTCCAATGTACAGCCAAATTTGTGAATTACTGCTCTTAATGCTGGGGATAATCCAGGGTCCTACCATGATTCTACTTCTCTATCTACAGTATTTCTCTAGATCAGTGGTTCTCAGCCCTGGCTCCACTTTAGAATCATCCTGGGATGTTTTATTTATTTATTTTTATTATTTTTTTTAAACATTTGTTTATTTTGAGAGAGAGACAGCGTGAGCAGGGGAGGGCAGAGAGAGAGGGGGACACAGAATCTGAAATAGGCACCAGGCTCTGAGCTGTTAGCGCAGAGTCTGATGTGGGGCTTGAACCCATGAACAAGATCATGACTCTAGCTGAAGTCCGATGCTCAACTGACTGAGCCACCCAAACATCCCATCCTGGGAGCCTTTAAAATCCATCATTGCCTGGGAGTTCCCCAAGGTGGATCTACCTTAAATTCCTGCAGGCGATTCTAGTATCTCCTGTGGCTTGAACAAGACTTTAGAGGTTGTAAGCCCTGAAAATATTGAGTTTTCCACACTGCCTATGTAAATAAAAATAACAACATTAAATTTTAAAATATATATTGGGGATTTACAGCCTTCTAATTTTGCCCAAGGTGTTTACTTCTATATCTTTAAAAATATTAGATATAAAAATTTTCAAAGGAAATGTTGGTACCTCTACTTTGCTGGCACCTTAAATGCATATTTAGCCTCCTTTTTGGAGTCCAGCTCTAACTCTCATCCCAAAGGTTGCCTCCTTGGAGAGACTACTCTTATCCATCCTTTCTAAAGTGGCACTCCCAATATTCTGAGATCCTCATCTGTTATATCATGCCATTAAAAATATTTCATAAAAAGTGTTGAATTTTGTAATTATCTTTGGTTTCCTTGTTTATTGTTTGCCTCTTGTCTTTTTTGCTGCTGTCTTGTTTGTCCTCATCTAGCACAATGCCTGGTACAAAATAAGTGTTCAAAAAACATGAACAGAATGAATGAATGCACACTGATGTATGGCAAGTAGCAGTGAGTAGATTAATACCAAGGCAGATAGGCCACCTTGGGTTGTTACCCTGTAAAAGGCTGGCTTCATGGGGTGGGATGGGAGAAGTGAGTTTCTGAAAAGGGAGAACCCTGACTGGTTAGGAGGAGGGAGGCCCTTGGTTCCAGCAACCTGGTCAAGGCTTAGAGCAGCCAGAAGATGCCATGATGTTTAGTGGATTCTGGGGGTGATGAAAGTCAGTATTTATTTTTAGGTTGTAGTTACCCTGTGTCACCTCCAAATTTTCACTACAATTTCTTAAACTCAACAGCTATGTGTTTTGTACTTTGGGGAATGGAGGTAGGACTCTGTGTTTGTGTTTGGAGGTCAAAATAGGTTTGAGAGATGGTCTAAAGAAAGCTAGGAGTATTTGAGGACAAACAGCAACTAGAATGAACTTGTATTATCTGCTAGCATCTCCCTAGAATTGTCAGCATTATGGTTATTTGGATAGTAGAGGAAAGGGTGATTTGGATGGCTAAAGAAGTTGAGGTCACTCTGGTTACATAATTAATAAATTATTTGGTAATTATGTGTTTAGCATCTGTGTCCCATGAGACGGTAGTTTCCCTCCAGACAGTGATTCTCTCTGACTTGTTTACTACCGGTCACTGGGTGCCTGGCTCAATGGGTGCTTAGTAAATATTTGTTTTGTGAATGAATGATCCTGGATGTTTTTGTGTTTCTGGGTCAAAAGTCAGAAGAGTCTGCTGACATGTGATGAGGAGAACTGGAAGAAAAGCCTAGGCTCTGAGGATGAGGAGCTGATAGAAGCTGGGGGTGGAGGGGTGCTATATACACAGACTGATTTGCTGAGAGAGTTCAGATCCAAGCCCAGGCCCCCAGGACAGCTTGAGGGATAACAGGACACTGTTGGTCCCTAGGACTTCGAGAGAGAACTATTCTGAGACCCTGTTGGGTTGTGGGAAGAGGTTTCTTAGTGTCTAAGGCTGAGTGCTCATTGGCCCAGGGTTGGAATGGGCTTACAGATACCAATGGGATACATTATCTTTGGCAGCACAAGGACAGGCAGGGACTGACAGACCTTAGGCTACATGCGTTCCCTGATTCTCTGAGAGTGACAAAGAATCCTTAAAACATATTGAGGAATCCTTGTGTCCTAAGAACCTCTCTCCACTTGTGCCTTCCTCTCCCCGGACGCAAATTTATTCCTTTCATTGCCTCCGACTGTTCTAAAAGCTGGGTCTTATATGGCTTGAGTGGCCTGGGTCCATAGCCTGACCACAGGCGTATTTCAGTTCTCCAAACCAAAAATACTGCCATTTTGATCCCTGGCCTTTTTCTCCCCAAGTACCAACCCTGGTGGATGGAATAGGAAGCCTGACCTTGGGAGCCTGTTGATTAGCAGATCAGTTCATCATGAATTTTCCCAGGTTCTAGTACTCAGGAGAAAAAATATTTATTTTTCAGGATGATTTTCTCTATATATTGTCTTGAAAGGGAGTTGTGTGGCAATATTCATGGCAGCATGTTTTTTAACACTTTTTGTTAGGTTTTCCCTTGCCCTATGGATCCATATTAATAAATCAGTATTTGTTTTTGAGCACCTACTATGTGCAAACACTGGGATATACACTCATTAGGTGATAAAAAGAATGGCCAAGGGTCATTCCTGTCCTCCAAGAGTTTAAAATCGAGGTTTGGGGACAAATAACAAAATAACTAAAAGTTGAATAACTGTAAATACATAAATTTGACATAGAAGGGATTTACAAACAGAACAGTGCTAACTGTTGCTTGAATTGTGTAAGTAAGGTCTGCTGCTGCAACTTGGGAAGGATTTACAAAGAATAGCAGAGAAGTCATCACTGATCTAGGAACCTGATCTGAGTCTTGAATTTAGAATTTATTCAAGATCACACGAGGTGGAGATGGCTATGCAGACATGCAGGGCTGGATGAATTGAGCCTAAATATGGTCAAGGGAATGGAATGGCTGGATCACAACACTTGGGTGAAGGTTGGCTGTTTGAGGTAAGGTCAAATGTGCAGCTTTTTCAGCAAGACCCTGAGATCGTGGCTGTGGACTTGGTGTTTTGATCTGGAGATGATGGAAAGCATACAGGTCAAAGTGCATACCAAATCCAGCTCAGCAAAAGGAGCACTAGTCTAGCACTAATGAGATGAAATGTATGCTGGAAAAAGTGCAAAGGCATGTGTGTATGTGTATGTGTGTATGTGTGTATGTATGTGCATGCACCTCTTAAGGGCACAAATTCAAGAGGCAGACCACGGTTTTAATGGTATTTGACTTGACAGGATAGAGATGTTAATGTATCTATAAGCTCAATATGGGTCCTTGATGTTATTTGGCTGGGAAAAGCCTCCTGTACTTTAGACTCCAGCAGCAGTAGTCTCCAGAACAAAAGTTGTATACTGTTCCTTCCCCAAGTCTTTGAAGAGGACTGCTTTGATAAGATGGCCAATGTTCACACAGAAGCTTCGTGAGCTCTTTCCTGTGGGAGGGTCTTATTCTCATGTGCTATTCTGATTCAGGTTTTTCTAGGACCCAGAGCCAACTTCACTTTCTCAGACCATTGCACATCTTCATGCAGAGTTTACTGAGCCACCTGACATGACATGTTCAAAACTTGTCTGGGAGAAAAAGTATCGATGTACAACCAGGTGAGCAAGCATTTGTCTGAAACAAAAGAGTATTCTGAGACATAGAATTCCTGGGGACTAAAACAAGAAGAATCCTGGAAAACTACAATGGTTGGTTACCCTACAACATACCAGAATCTTTTCCTTGAAGATTCGCCCCCACCCCCAGTGACTTTTCTCTTAGAAACTGGAGCAACCTGTCTCATAGATATTTATCCTCTATCTACAACTTGTAGAGATCACACTGGCTACGTTTCTAAGGTTTTCCAAGGGGATACTATTGTGATGCTTTAGGTTTTGCAAATCTAAAATATTCACCAAGGTCGTTTTTTTCCCCTATCAGTTTCCTTGAGGTGTGTATTCCACAAACTATCCCATGTGACTTTTCCTTTTTGTCAAAAACAGATTCCCTTAATCTTGGGAGGACCAGATCTAGCAATGGAAAGACTATGGATTTTTGGAAGCTTAAAGATATGCTGATGGATTCTGGTTTCACTGTTTACTAGCTGTAGTAGACAGTGCTATGTATTCACCAGATCCTACTGCATTTTCCTTTTCTGGGCACAGAGGAAGATGACTTAGGTGCTCTCTGAGCAGTTCTGGCCAATAAGCCAAATGACAGTGTCACTTTAGAGCTGAAGCATGGAATACGGGAGAGCTTCTCCATAGTCCTCTATCCTTGCTGTCATGATCATTAAGGCCGTGTGTCCTTGGTGTAGCTACAAGATGGCAGAAGTCCCTGAGTGGCTGTAGAACTGAGGACCTCTCCCCTCACCATTGCCTCCCATTTTACTTTGTATGAGCAACAAATAAATGTTGTGTTAAGCTGGTGAGGTTTTGTGGTTAGTTTATTACTGCAGCATAACCTGACTAAAATGCTAGTTCTATGTCTTCATCACCTTGGGCTACCCAAAAAAATACCATGTATTGGGTGCCTTAAGCAACAGACATTTATTTCTCACAGTTCTAGGAGGCCAGAAGGCCAAGATGAAGATGAGAGCTGGCTTCCTGGCTTTAGACAGGTGTCTCCTTCTTGTGTTCTCACACAGTGGAGGTAGAGCTGTGGTGTCTGTTCCTCTTCTTATAAGGTCTCTGATCCCATTATGGGGCTGTACCCACATGACCTCATCTAAACCTAATTACCTCCCAAAGGCCCCATCTCCTAATACCATCACATTGGGGTTAGTGTTTCAAACATATGAATCTGGAGGGGTGGACATATTCGGTCTCTAACACCTCATAAACTTGTCAAGTTTCCTAATAATGCTGAGGCTATGAAAAAGGGAAATAATATCTCCTTTTTAGCGCCACCTTGTAGGGCTTCTGGGATACGTAAATGAGATACTGTAGATGTGGTGTTTAGAATGGTTCCTTATACATAGCAAGAGTAGAAAAATATTTTGTTCCCTTCTGTTCTTTCAGGGAAATACATAGCTGTTTCTTTCTGGAATAATGGTTAACCAAAGGAGTAAATACAACCTCTAATGTCCAGGGAAGTATACACAGGGTCTCCAGATGATGCAGGTGGTTGAGTTCTCTATGCTGTTGTTTAGTTCTCAGTCTTTCACCCAGAGAGGCTTTTGATCAAGGGACTCATGCCCAGAGCATGCTGCCATGATGTCAAACATTGGACACTAGGACACCCGTGTTCACTTCTAAGCATTGTCTCTTAAGAAGATTGCCAAGCAATGGAGGAACTTCTAGAGGAAGGTGAGAAGGTTAGGAAAAGTATGGAAGCCACGAGTGAACAATCTACTCCACGTAAGTTTGGCAGATTTAACAAACAAAAGTATGAGAAGCCCAGTAAAATTAGAATTTCAGATAAGTAATGGATCCTATTTTAGTATAAGTATGCCTCATGCAATCTTTGGGGATCTACTTATAGTGACAAGGTGTCCCTTGTTTATATAAGATACAAATTTAACTGGGATTCCTGTATTTTAACTGGCAGTGCTAGCTACAAGGATTGTTGGGGACAGTGTATGCACATCAGATAAAGAGATGCAACATCACAGTTAGGAATACAAATGTGTATTTATACTTGAGCACTGGGAGCTGCTGGGTATGCAAATTTCTGAGTGAGCATTGGGGAAGTTCAGAATTAGGTATGTTATTCTGGGAGAATTGCATGGGAAAGGCAAATTTGGGTGAGGGTGGGAATTTTAGTTATCTTCACTTCCTCTTTCCCCTCAAAATATAGATAAACCAGAACTGACTCTTTCTTTATTTTGATTTTCCCTAAGACATACAAGCAGTAAGATAAAGTTCTGGTACTTATCTGTTACTTGTTACATTTTCTGCCCTCCCTCTCTTTTTGTCTGTCCTTCCTTACATGTTTATTAGTACATACATTTATTGAGCAACTATGCTAAGGGCTTTCTTGACATAAGAACTCAGCCCCAAGAAGCAATCTTTCTTAAGAAGGGGAAGCCATATCTTACAAAATCTACAATGATTTTAGAAAATTTGTAGTGAACTCCTGGGCATGCTGTAGATTAGTGATTCAGGGCAGAGGAGGGAGCAAAGAGAGGATGGTTTAATAACTTGTAGATGAACAAAAATTACTGTCCTCACCCTGACACTTTTTACTTTATGTTTACTGATTATTCTAGTAAAATATGCTCATTATGGAAGACAAGGGCATGCAGAGAAACAGAAAGAAACAGGAAGGGGTGCCTGAGTGGCTCAGTTGGTTAAGCATCCCAGTCTTGATTTCTGCTCAGATTGTGATCTCATAGTTGTGAGACTGAGCCCTGCATCTGGTTCTGCACTGGGAGTGGAGTCCGCTTGGCGTTTTCTCTTTCCCTCTCTCTCTGCCCCTCCCCTGCTGGTCCCTCCCCTGCTCACAATCATTTTCTCTCAGAAAGGAAGGAAGGAAGGAAGGAAGGAAGGAAGGAAGGAAGGAAGGAAGGAAGGGAGGGAGGGAGGAAAGAAAGGAGGGGGGCATTTGGGTGGCTCAGTTAAGACTTCAACTTTGGCTCAGGTCATGATCTCACAGTTTGTGAGTTGGAGCCCTGCGTTGGGCTCTGTCCTGGCACCTTGGAGCCTGGAGCCTGCTTCAGATTCTCCATCTCCCTCTCTCTCTGCTCCTCCTCTGCTCACACTCTGTGCCTCTCTCTCTCTCTCTCAAAAATAAATAAACAATAAAAAATTTTGAAAAAGAGAGAGACAGGAAATATTTTAACATGGATAGTTTCTCCCTGTCTTCTCTCTGAATATTAGTTTTCTTTAGAGTTAAGTAGATTTTATGATGTTTATTTTCTAAGTTTCCCCTCCCCCACTTAACAGTATCCCATCAACTTCTCCATCTTTATCAGTCTTAAATCTCTTATCAGTATTTTAGATCAGATGGGGATCAGTTTTGATTCCAGTTTTCAAGGGAAGGAATGAGATTGGATAAAGACTCATCACCCTTGTCTGCTGGGAGATTGCCCAGGCTTTGATCTGTGTAAAGCAAAGGCCCCAGGAAAAGAAAGTGCCTTTTATCTATCACCCTCAGACTTGCTAGGCAGCTGCCCTGAGTTAAGAACAAAACATCTGCCCAGACCAACTTTGACTCCTATCTTTATCAGGTGCTGGACTCTGGTTTTACTAAATCTTGATGGCCATAAAACAGTATGTCTGTTATCCTTAACACTTGCTCTTCTGCCCTCTGTCCTCTGTTTGTAAACACTCCCCACCCCCTACCCTCTGTCCTTCCCTGTGCAGGAATGCTGGGAGCATGGCCCTGCTCTTGGGAGCTTAGCTCCATTATCCCCCAGAGTGTCCCCTCCTTCCTTCTGATCCAGGTCATGGCTCTCAAGGAGTTTGCAGCCCCTAAGGAACAGAGTGGAATGCACAAAGCACAGATTTTCGGGTTGGGCCCTGGGGCCTCCATGGATGGCCCGCTGCCCGGTAAGTGAGCTATGAAATATCTGGATGGGAGTGATATTTGCATTTTGATAAAAGCAACTGCAGATTCAGCTGATCATCATCCTTGACGCCTGCATGTGATGCGCATGTGGGTACAGACGTCTTTTATAGAGGACGCATCTGGCCAGGGCACAAGTTTATATTGTTTTCTTTAAACTTTACGAGGATCCACAAGGCAGATCGCTAATATTCCCATTGCAGGCAAATGGTTTTGGTTGTGCAAGAGCACACAGTGTGGGGGGGGGGTGCAGAGTCAAGACCTTCACCTTCACCTCGCTTACCCTGAGGTCCAGGCTTTAACTGCTGTTCACCCCGAGAGCAGAACATTCTGGAGCTGGAGACGGCATCAGGGAAGATTCAGAAACATTGAATGCCCCAGCCACTCTGCAAGCCAATTAAATTTTGGGGTGGGGCCTCGCTTAAGTCCTGCAAGGAGTTCTGAGGGGCAGCCTGGATTGAGAACCAGTAAAATCCAACACCTTTATTGTCAAATGATGAAAATGAGACCCAGCGAGGGGCTTGCCCTAGTTTACGCTTTAATTGAGTAGCAGAGCTGGAGCGAGGTCCAGGATTTCCGAGATGCTCCAGTCCCTACGTGACCCTACGTGGCCACAAGCACTGCAGGGAGGTGCTGATTCCAGACGTGAAGTCAGATACTCCCATGCTCCCCTCCCTCTCAAACCACAAAGTGTTCATTTCCCCATACTCAGTCGATGAACACCAATTTGAACATTTGGATGTTTAGTTTGTCGGCCTATTGGCCCTTTCGGGGATCGTTTTAGAATTTTAAAGTCCTGTTTGGCAGCCCTCTGCTAGCCTGGAGGAAGATCTCCTGAGGCAAATGCCCACGTCCCTCTCAGCCATTCCTCTGTGTCTTCCCCAAATGCTTCTGACCTGCCACATTGCTGCATGTTGCCCCCTTCAGGTGTCTCGTCTCTCTCCTCTCAGGCTGGGCCATGGCCACGTGGGCAGTTCCACATGGCGGCTCTGTGGCCAAAGGTCACAGAGGTTGAATTTAGGTCTCGAAAACCTAATACCCCAAGGACAGTGACTGGACAGCAGAAGTAGAGGTGGTTGGGGTGAAGAATGCTTAGTCATGAGCTGGCTTGTGTGCTAGAGGAAGGTCAGGAACCTGGGAGGGCAGTACAAGTGGTAGAAATGCCAACATATTCTTCCCTCTTCTCTGGGAAGCCAGCCAACAATGGGCCAGCCATGAGCCAGCATTCTACTCCAGCAAGCTGTAGGCTACACTGGGCTGTACCCCTCAGGAGAGAAGGGTGGAGCATTTGGGGGTGTGCCCTGAGAGACAGGACAGAAGGAGCTCAGGTAACCCACGGGCCTGACCCCAGGGGAGGGGATTCCCCCTTCCTGTGGTGAGGCGGAAGTTGTGTCATCCTGTCATATACACTATGTTTAGGTCACTGTGATGTGTTTCCGGCTACCTTCTCTCTCTCTTTCCATTCCTTATAGGGTACTCACATCCTCAGTCAGAGCAGCTCCCTGTGAGCATGGCGGGGAAACCCTGCTGGTATGTGCCTGAGCCTCTGAGATGGGGGATTTGGATGCCAGCCCCTTCCTCATCTCTCTGCCCACACAAGAGAGGCTGTCAACGTGGAGAACAAACAGGAAGGCACTTAATGGTGTCTGTTCTGGATGTTCCTACAGCATCATTGCCTTCCCAGGAGCCCCCAGCTAACACCAGTCCTCCAAGACTTGGAGCAAGAGCTCAAAGAGGCATTTTCAGAGGTGTTGGGTCTTGATTAGGTTTGGGAAACATGAAGTTCAGAGTCTGGCAGATTCTGGTCAAAGATTAGCAAAGGGAAAGACAGGGAATTTAGGGGATATTAGGCTCTAAGTGATGGTTAAGAATATGAGTGCTGGAACAAACTGATCAGGGTTCAAATGATCACTTACTATCTGGAACCAACCAAGTTCCTGAAAATGTGCCTCATTTTCTTCATCTGCAAAGTAAGGATGATTAAGTGTCCTACTCTATAGAAATGTAGTGCATATTAAATGACTTAATACAGGTAAAGGGTTTAGAACAGTGCTTGGGACACCCTGAGCACTGGTTAAATGTTAGCAGTAGTTATTTTAAGTTGACTGCCTCATTTCTCCTAGACCTCAGACCCAAGCTAATGTGTGCCATTGTCCTTTGGGCAGACATTCAGGCTGAGGAGGTGAGGATGGGGGAGAGAGAAGGGCATGGAATAGAGTCAGCCCCTGACAGACAGCCAAGGTTCCTATTCCGGTCTCTGCCTGAGGCTGGGTTCTTGTCTGTGCTCAGTAACATAACAGACTCTCTCTCTCTCTCTCTGGTTCTTGGAGAGGCACCAATGTCTCTTCCAATTGGTCACTTGGAAGAGTGACCAATGTCTGAGCTTCTGAGCTATTGTGCAGGTGTGGCCACACCAGCTTGAGTCACGTGGCGAATCCCCAGGGCTGTTCCTGAAGCCTACCCTGTCCCACAGACGAAGACTCAACCATGACTCACTATATTCAGGTGGTGCGTGGGCCTTAGTCACCTGGCGCCTCTTCCTACCAGTACCTGCGATTCAGCGTTCACAGCCTGCACCAGGCTCTCTTATCCACCGTAAACTCCTCTCCTTTCTTCTCTCCTTCCCTCCTCTCCTTGCTCCCTACCCCTTGATCTCTCATTGATCAGATCTTGGCTGATCTCCCTGACAATTTGGATGGGTTGAGCCTGACAGATGGATAATGGAGACTGGAGCTTCTAATGCCACCCCCACACCCTGTCAGAGACATTGCCAGGAATGACTGATAAGCACACAGGATGCTGCCTACATCAACAGGGTGACATTTCTGTAGTCTGGGGGTAGATTCATCCAAAAAGATTCCCCTCTCTGCAGCTGACTGCCACAGGAATTTCCATTATAAGCCGTCCGGTCTGGTCACAAGAGGCCCAGACTGTCCCCTCCGAGAATGCAAATACACCCACAGTGCATGGGGACTCCTTCAACTATATCACTTATTTACACTTCGGTGTGAACCTGCTCATTACACAAAGAGTGAGCACCTGCTATGCGCCAAGCACTATTTCAAGGCCCTTGGAAAAAATAGTAAACAAAAGGGACAAAGATCTCTGCCTTCTTCAACATGTCATTCTGGTGGAAGGAGTCAGAAAATGAATGCGATTAATAGGTAAGTTATATAGTTGGTGGAAAGGTGGTAAGTGCTGCACACAACAACCAGAAAGACCCAGCCCACCAGTAATGTAGGGTAGGTGGGCTTGGGAGTGCTAGGGGCTGGGGCTGGGGAATGGGCAGGGAAGTCGCTTGTCATTTTAAAGGCATTGAGAAAGTAGAATTTGAGCAAAGACTTGAAAGAGGTAGACCAGTTAGCCTTGCAGACACCCAGGGGAACAGTGTTGGGGTGGGGGAGCACTTGGGGCAAGGTGGCAGAACCCTAGGATGGAAGCAGCCTGGTGGTTTGGAGACACAGCCAGGAGGCCATGCCCCTGGAGTAAAAGGAGTGAGGGGCAGCAGTAGTAGAGACAGAAGAGTTATGGGGGTGTTTTGATCACATAGGGCCTCATAAACTCTCTCTAAGGGCTTTGGCTTTGACCTTGACCATAATGGGGAGCTAGTGCAAGGTTCTGGACAGAGGAGGGTCTACTGCAGACCAGTTAGGAGGAAGAAGAGGAAAGTTCAGGATTTGCAGAAGTCTGAGGAAGAGAAGCTCAGGCCAAGAGGGTGGATGTGATTCGTTTTGGCTGCCTTTGGAAGGGGAGCTAACAGCATTTCCTGATAGGATGATGTGGATGCAAGAGAAACAGGAGTCAAGGATAGCTTGAGTAGTCATTTCCCTGAGCTCAAGTTCTGATGAGCCAGAGCTGGTGGGAGGGGTGGTGGTGGTGAGGGCTCCAGACCAGGATGATGGGAAGCAGGGAGAGAGAGACAAGTACACAGAAGAGAGGCTGGGGTATGGAAGTGATGCCCCCACCTGCCCTTTAGCCCTGGCCAGGTCCTAACCCAGCCTCTGACTCTATTTTAGGCTTCTTGTCTCTGAACAATTTGGGTTCTAAAGTTCAAAGCCTGTGCCTGGGGTCCTGCCATCCTGAAGGTTCTAGATCTCCCTGGGGAGTGCTCAGTATCCCTGAAAAGTGAGGCTGACTGGGCTACCCTGGGGGTCTGCAGAAACATTGTCCTGGATTTGGCCCAGAGTATGTGGGGGCCCAAACAGAGCAATTGCCATTTCCCTCTGTGAAGCCAAATTACTGCTGGGGCCGGCCCCAGCCTGTGAAGTCTGAAATGCTAAAGGCTTATTTACCTGGGCTCCTGGCCTCATAAGGGAGGAGAAGGACTGGGATTTGCAGGGCCCCAGCCACTCAGTGTGCGGCCCACCACACTCTTGCCCTGCCTCATCTGAGAGTCTAGGATTGCCACACCTGCTCCTTCTGCTGGTTAACTATTAATGAGTTCTTTGTCACATCCTCTTTCCTGGTGGTGGGCAGGGGATGGGGCAGTTCCAGGAGGGTGAGGGCTTCCTGGAAGCCTGGAGTTCAGGGAGCTAGAGAAGTGGGGAGACACAGACCAGGCGAGTGGGCTCAAAGCCCCAAGGGGTGGGGTGGGTGTCAGCAGGGATCTTTCTCTGGAGGATGTGATGGGGGTCTCTCTGTGTTCTTATTCAGAGGCTGGCCCATGAAGGGACTTGTACAGTAGAGCCAGCTTGTACTGACTCTGGTTTGTTGAGTTAAGCCAGATTTCACTGGACATCACTAACATTTTTCGGAGTGTCTGTTATGTGCGTAAATAACTTAATGCCCATTTGCTAATTAAAGTACTTCCCCTGCCCACCTAAGCTTATTGGACCAAATTAGAACCTAAGGGATAGAAACGCCCAGTTTAATCCACAAAATCCTACATTTGCCCCTTAAGGGTTCTCAAACGAATTTCTTGGAATTAACCCTCAAACTGTAGAGAACTTTTTGCTTAGGAGACTCTGACAGACTGGACTGGATATTTAAGAGTCTCCTTTAAATAGAAACTTTGAGGCAATGGTGTTCCAAGGCAATGCCAGTGCAGCAGTGCCAAGATATGGACTGGGTGACCTTCCAGATCTCTCTAAAAGCCCTCTCTGACCCTAACCTGGGGGATGAGTATCCTCTGAGACCAGCCTCTGTTTGGCCTGTTACTGCCATTTACAGTGGCCCTCAGCCCAGGGGCCCTAAGGCAGGGGTGCACCCAGAATCCCACAAAGGAAGCTGTGTTCTCAGGCCTGGTGGGGGGAGGTGGCGGGCAGGGTGAGTGGGTCTAGCTGTGCTTAGCCTTTCCTTCCACCGCTTGTGGTCAGGTGTGTTTTCTGGCCCTGCAGGCTGGCATTCCTGCCCTGGGAGGGTGGGGCTGGGAGATCAGCCCTTACTGAGCTGGGGGCAGTGACTCACAGGTAGTTACCTGTCCTGGGGCTTCCTGCCAGCCTGCAGAGGGAGCCGGAGGTGAGGCATTTAGAGTTTATTCCTGTTTATTCCCCTTAAGTTTTCCTTGGGCTTTGACCCCTTCCTGATGAACCTAAAGGGCCTGTAAATTCCCCAAGAAGCAGGGATTTTCCACTTTTTTTTGTTGTTGTTTTCCCTTGGGAGGGGTCTGGTGCTTTCCAGGGTCCTGGATGTTTAGTTCTTCTCCCCTTGTAGCCCAGTGACAGATCTGGGCAATAATACCGTATATACCAGCCCTGACCTTTGTGTCCTCTGCTTGGTCTTCTGTCCAGGGTGGTCCAGGACACAAGAGGAAGCTGACCCCTATAGGCCTTGGGAAAGTGCCAAGTGCACTGTGAGTATCATTCCCTGCCCCCCTGGAGTCACTGACATTTGCCTGGTGCTTTCTGTGGGCAGTGGCTCCCTTCACCTCAAAATCATGCTTTCCAATCCCTTCCCAGAAGATTCAGGGGCCCCAGGAGGAGATGAGTGGCCTGAGGTTGTTTAGCTCATCATGGCCTAAGAGGGAGACCCGTTTTTTGGTTTTCATCCAGTGCTGTTTCTGCCCTTTCATCCCCGGGCTGAAATCCCCCACAACTAGGCACCCCCCACCCAGGGCACCCATGGGCAGCCAGGGGGTGATGAGCTCGCTGTGAGGCCTCTGAGACCGACCCACTTGCCCAGTCCTGTCCTGGGGGGTGGGGGTGCCGTGACGGCAGATGGGCGTGCCAGCCACCGGATTCCTGAGGCCCGCCCTGCAGTGGGCTACGCCCAGCCAGGGAGTCTCCAGAGGTGAGGCCGTTCTTTAAAAACTGGGAGCCAGGAGAGGAGACCCCACATTCAAGGGGTGTTCTTAGAGGCCATCTGGAGAAAGAAGAGCAGCAGCAAGGAGCCAGGTATGTTACCTGCCTTCACCTGCCCAGTGGGGGCCAGATGTGGGGGAAGGGCTGTCTGTATCGCTGAGTGTCTGGGGCCTGGCTGCAGGGCCTGATTTAGTCCTTCCTGGGAGCTCACCCAAGCAAGCAAGCTCACCTCCAAAGGCTAGGTTAAATGTCTGCCATTGTTTGGGTTGCTTTTTCACATCTGATAAGTGTCTCCGTGACATAAAAAAGCAGCTTCAGGTCAGGGCTGAGCACAAAGAGTAGTGGAAAGTGTGAGCTGGCCCAGCTAGAGCTCTTCCAAAGGCCACTCAGATGCCTAGTTGTGGGGGATTTCAGCCCGGGGATGAAAGGGCAGAAATAGCACTGGAAGAAAACCAAAAAACGGGTCTCCCTCTTAGGCCATAATGAGCTAAACAACCTCAGGCCACTCATCTCCTCCTGGGGCCCCTGAATCTTCTGGGAAGGGATTGGAAAGCATGATTTTGAGGCATTAGGATATGTAATTTAAAAATGCCAGGAGAGTCCCCAGGTCCCTCTGTGGCCATGTCTTGCCCTGCACCCCCCGCCTTCCACCCCAGCCAAAGGAGTTTGTGGCTGTCCTTGGAGCAGGGCATGCATCCAAACAAGGCAGAGTTGGGCACTGCCTTAGCTGAAGTGGGGCTTGCCTCGGCACGGTAGGCCTGCCTGTCCCCCGGAGGGACCCTTTGAGTCCAGCCTCAGCCTCCAGAATCCCCACTCTGGGGCCTCCCTCCTGCACAGCCGCCTGGGGGCCAAAATGGGAGACATTTTGAGTTGCTTCCAGTTCAGATGAAATCGTCACTCACTTTTTAAATTCTGCCAGGCCCCCTTTATCCCCATCACATCCCTGCTACCTGCTTAGCCCAGAATTGTGGCCACCACAGTCTCACCCTTAGGGTGGCCTGGGTGGTATTGGAGACCATGGCAGTGGCAGAGAGAGCTTGCTTCCAGGCCCTCAGCCACTTTGACCCACTCACTTCTGGGCCTGGATGTTGGGCCAAGCCCTGAGAAAGGCCAATTCTGTTTCTTGGGGTAGAAACAAGGCCTTTATGGCTCCTCTTCTGTAAAGGGCCCAGCCCTTTTCTGCTCCCCACATTGTCCTTATGATTATGCAGGCAGGGAAGGGCCAACCCTCTTTCCCTTCCATCTCAAAGGGGGAAGACAAAGTCTGGGATGCGACGGCATTTTCCCAGGTTATGCTGTGAGACACATGCCAGCTCAGACATGGGTCCAGGCCGCTGACATTTTCCAAGCTTTTGGCTACAAATGTACCTGCTGCTCAGAGGTATCCTAGGTCAAGACCTTAGGTAAAGGGGACTAGTGTGCCCCAGGGGTTTTATGGTTTTATCCAAACTGCTTTGCTCTGTCCCAGGTGAGGTCCTCTGTGGGGATTCCCCCCGTTGACTGAAAATGAGGCCACTCCTACTCCTGTGTTTTGGTAAGTATCATTCCCATCCTTCCAGGCCCCATTATATAGCAGGGAGGTGAGAGCCATGGGTGGGAGGATAGTTTACCAAAGTGTGAGCATCATCTGTCACCCTATAGTCCTCGAGCTTGGAGCACCTGTCTACTGGGGCACCTATGAAGTTTCCTTGCTCATTTGGGCCTTTGGGGAAGATGAGAGGTTCCTAAGTGTCTTCTTTCCTACCTGAGGGTGGCTTGTGTTTCCCCAAGTGCCCTCCACAGCTTATTTCCCAGACTTTCACTCTCTAGCTGGTTCCAGAGCCATCATGGCTTGATTTTACAGTGGATTGTAGCTGGGTACTCACTAAGTGTGACTGGGTCAACTTTGCAGATAAAAGAGCAGAAAGAATGCAGCCATCTCCTGGTGTTGCATAAATGGCTAGCAGCCAGCCCTGCCCTGGTTGCTGACAGAGGCCAGGCTGCAAGTGAAAAGTTTGAGGAGTGTGTCCCGATGGCTGAGCATGTGCCTACAACTTGATTCTAAAAGCCGCATATGGATGCCACATTTCAGAATCATCCAGGGTTTTTGTTTGCCAGTGTTTTCCCTCCTTTTTTTAAGTTATGGGTTATAGAACATGAAATCAGGTTTGTTGTTTTTATACCTAGCAGCATTAGGACTGCAATCCTCACCGCCACCACTGAGTGGGAGCATGCATGAGGAAAAGGGTCTAGTCTTGCTGATTTATGCTTCCCTGGGGATTACTGGGTGGCCTGGTGGACCCTCCTCTCTCTATGCTATATATCCCAACATCCTTGTGATTTCAGTCTTGCCCAGCCTCCTGTGTGCCCAGCAAGCCTGCTCCCGTGGGGCCTGCTACCCACCTCTTGGGGACCTGCTCATTGGGAGGACCCGGTTTCTCCATGCTTCATCCACCTGTGGACTGACCAAGCCTGAGACCTACTGCACCCACTATGGCGAGGTAGGCCCTACCACCATGGCCTCCAGAGCTGGAAAAGGCAAGATGGGGGCATGTGTATGAGTCTGCCCTTTGTTCACAGAATGTCTGGAGTATACTTGGGATAGCCCCAGCTCCATGCCCTGTGGAGACTGCAAAAAACATATAAGGCCAGATCGCTGCCTCTAAAGAATTTTCTTCTTCATTGGGCAGGAGAAAATATACTCAAAATTAGCAGAATGACTCTTTTCTCCCTTCTGCTTGATAAAGCTGAAGTCTCTCCCCAGTCCTTGGACATGGGCAGGACAGGTTTTCAAATCTTGGGAACAGACAATTGGATGAGTGTCAATCCTTTAGTATGTAGAGTTTAACATGTCTGTGGTGGATGAAGTCAAGGCTGATGTAGCATAGGTGGCGGGATGTGTGCACTGGGTTGTGTTCTTGCCGTGGGATGAACTAAGTTGTTCCATGGTCACTCGTTTTCCACCATCTCTTTGGCCAGCATTGGGATATGAGTGTGGACAGAGCTAGCGGGACAATATATGATTGTAAGCTGGAATTTACCTTCTGTGTTTTGCAACTATCATGTATGAAGAGCCAACTTACCTTTCACCCTCATTAGTCCAGTCAGGCAAAGTGGGAAATATCCCAAATGCGCTTGGAGGACATAAATCAGCAGGATAGACCAAGGAGTGATGAGGCCGGAAAGGAGGCTTGGCAGCTCAGCTGATAAGTCAGAGTACAAGTCGAACAAATCCAGAAATTCAAACGCTAGGATCTATATGTCAATTAACATTGTCTGATTAGGCAGCTGAGTTTTTCAAAGAGCTGTTGTGATTTTTTTCTTCTATATGCCTGTGGACCGTTTTTGTAGTAACTTTGGCTTTCTTTTCTTTTCTTTTTAAATTTTTTTAATGTTTATTTATTTTTGAGAGACAGAGCATGAGCATGAGTAGGGGAGGGACAGACAGAGAGGGAGACACAGAATCTGAAGAAGACTCCAGGCTCTAAGCTGTCAGCACAGAGGCCGATGTAGGGCTTGAACTCACGAACTGTGAAATCATGACCTGAGCTGAAGTCAGATGCTTAACTGACTCAGCCACCCAGGCACCCCTCTTTTCTTTTCTATTTAATAAGATGGGGATCATTCTTGATGCCTCATGCTTGCCAAGGTTGAAATCACTTAGCATTTTCTTGTTTCCCAGCTGCATGTCTCATTCGACCATTTTTCTGCCCCAAAGACAAAGGTTTGGACAAAGGAGTGGGTGAGAATGTGGTTTTCCCCTAGTCTCTAATCTTTTCAGAAAAAGAGAGAAAGAGAGAAACGCAGAGAGAAGGGGAGTAAGAGTGATTGATTGCCATGAAGCCGACGTGGGTTCAGGGAGAACCTGTGGTTTCCTCTTTCCAGACTGTCCTTGTTCTTGGGATGATGGAGGTGGCATCTAATACTGCCTGTGGGCCTCACTGGCCTTCTTGTCTCCAGTGTTCTCTTTTAATGACAGATGGCACTGGGTAGTGCTTTGGAGGCACTGAGCAGAGATGGCTGTGGTTTCTGCCACTCACCCAGTTGGATATACGAACAGCATTTGACAGTGTTGGGTAAGATGGCCAGCATAAGACAAGTACTCCCTGTGGGCCCAGATTACTCCACAGGCATCAGGGGACCTGGCAATATTGAGCTTTCTAGGCAACAGAATGGTTTTAGCCACCCCCTTCCTATACACCCTCAAAATCTTGTGCCACTGGGACACATCCAAAAATTTCAGGGAGACTTCTGCTGACCTCCTTCCTCGAGCTGGCCTGCCTTCAGGAGGGGGAAGCAAGGAGAAATCAGAGTCCCTGTCCTGGCATATCCCCTCAACCCCAGCCCTGTCTGGACAGCCTATGTCCCCAAAGCCTTGGGCTTTTGGCTTCACCTTGGCCTGACCTCTGCCTCTTTCAGATGCCCCCAGGAGCCAACTCCCTTCCCTGCTCTTAAGCATTCCCCTGAGACCAAAGTCATGCTTGCAAAAGAGAAGTCTAGACTTTTGCAACCCTGGGGATGGATAAATCTCAGCTATTTTGCTGCTGGGAAAGTTGAGAAGCATTAGCTCCCCCTCCCCTCCGTTTTCTATAAGGGGGAATAAAGCGAGGCAACCTCTTTTCAAGACTAGAGGATAGGGCATCTTGAATGCAATGCGTAGTCCCAGGTCTGCCACTAACTTGTGGTGTGATCTTGGATGAGATATTACCACTTTCTAAGACTTCCTTCCTCTTCCATGAATGAGTGTTAGATGAAAGGGTCTTCAGGTTTGCTCCTGGCCCCAACTTTCTCTGGGAATGAGCTGACTGCTGAAAAGCAGCTTCTCATCCCCCTACCTTCCACTCCTCCCTTGTTTCATTTCTCAATTCCTCTCTCTCACCTGTCTCACCTCCTAGAGGCTGTTGGGTGACAGCTGTGAAGACACACACTAAAAACACACACTGGGTGCAGTGGTGGCTGTGTGATGACAATTAAGAATTGGTATTTTAACTCTGCTGAGTTCCAATTCCAGTTTTTAAGTTTAATTTCTTCTATTATCAAATGGTATGCATAGCAGCTGTAATTTATTAGGCACATATTATGTGTCCCAGACATCATACTAAGAGTTTTAGATAATCTATTTCAATCCATTTTCATGATACTTCATGTGGTGGTGCTTGTTATCTCTGTGAGCTATTGGGAGGGTTTGGGTGTGTGCTGAGACCCCAAATTTCTGATGAAAACACACAGGTGTCAAGTTTTCTGAGTAGTTAGAGATGGGGGTGTACTGGCCAGCCCTGGCTGGAGATGAGACATGATGCAGAGCTCCATTCCAAGTGCCCACCCATCTCACTTCACCCCTCACCCCTTTCTGCCAGCTCTTGCTCTGATATACACACCTGTCTTAAGTCGAAGCTTCTGGTTAGTGCCTCTGTTCTATTTCTGTGACATGGCAAGCCCTGAGCCAATTACAGCCTCACCCAGCACCTGCTGCCTGCCCACTGATGTGGCATGAATGCAAGCACATTAGAGATTTATGACTCTTGGACATTCTGCACTGCTCATTCCCCTGCTATCCACCCCAGGGGGACTCAGTGGAATAGGAGCTGCAGGAACAGTGGGGACTCCTTCCAGTTCCAAAATTGTCTCTCCCAGCTCCCGGTCTCAGAGTGTAGCTCCTTTTTTGTGGGCCAGTCTTTGCCTGTTGGCATCCTACCCCTCTGCCTGATTTGGTCTCAGTTGCTAAATCCCATCAGCCTCAAGAGCTTGCTTCTGAGATTTTGAGGTCCATATGGCATCCCTTGCAATGGACATAGGAATTGGCCAGCTTTGCCTCATGGCACCCAACCCCCAACTTTGCCTCTCTGGACCTGCCTTTCTTGACTGCCCTTTAACTATCCAAGCTTGGGCCCAGGCTATTCCTTACCAGAATGGCCCTGTCTCCTTGCTCTCCTTCTTCTAGCTCCTAGCTAACCTCTGGGTAAACTCACTCTTTCCTAAAGCTCAAAGTAAATCTGTATTGCCCCCTTATCCTTATTTGCTTCTGCGCTTTCCCTGAGCATCAGTTCCTCATTGGAAAAACGAGAGTAATGACAGCACCCACTCCAATGAGTTGTTGTGAGGACTGTATAAAGGAATGAGCAAAGTGACTGTGGCTGGTGTCTGCAAGATGCTAAATGTTCCATCCCCTCTCCCCTTACACACCTGCCTCTGGCACCTGTGTCTGCACGCAAAGGATGCGTCATCTGTGGATCATACTCCTGAGCATTTCTTCCCTGATTAGGACACACAATCACATACTTATCAAAATCAACCCATCCTTGAGCCAGCCCACTCTGCTTCCAAGGTGGCCGCTGCCAATCTGATTTTCAGTGGACTGTTGGAGAGTCTGGAGACAATTATGGTCAATGAAGTTGCCCTGACTGGTAGTGAGGACTCTCTGGCTCTGATTCTGGCTGTGACACTTAGATTAGGGATGGAACCATGCTAGCCCATGGGTTCCCTCTAGACCGCCATTTCTCCATTTATGGGATAAAGGAGTTGGGTTAATTGGCCTTTATGTTTTTTTAGCTTTAGCACCTCTTCCTTCTTCTCAGAGATGGCTGGGCTGTGTGAGACCCTTTGGGTTCATCATGGTCTCTCTCAGGCAAGTACTGGCAGGGGCTGTGTCATACCCTGTGGTCATCTCTGAGCTGGTGCAGGCTCCCCAGAAACCGGTGGGTTTTGTCTGGAAGCTTCCCAGCCCTGATTTTTGCTTCTGACAGTATTTCCTCCAGTGTTGTGTCTGCTCCCCTAAATGCTTTATTTATCTCCCACTCCCTCTCTTTCTGGGGAAAACTTAATTACTCAGCTGCCTTAATAACAGTTTTACACAGTGCATACCTCAGGTTAATTAGCTGTGTAAACAAAACAGCTGTCATTTTTGTCTCTTGGAAACAAGCTGAAGAGCAGTAGCCAGTTCACATCCCCTCCTCCCCACACACACACGCATACAGGCACACACTCGCACACATGCATATAAGTGCACCCACACTCACACCACAACAAACACTGCCTTTCTTTGACGATTGTCTGTTTTCTTGACCTTTGGCATGGCTAATGTGTAGGCAGAGGATGTGTTCAGATATATTCTGAGATCCTTATCCTCTCTGCCCATAGAAGACTTTGAGACTGTCTCTAACCAAAATGTCTGCCCTCCTGTTTCCCAGAAGCTCTCAGACGTTCTGAAACTTCCAAAGCTCCTGCCACTGGGGATTCACTCTTTTGGTGGAAGCATAATTGAATTCCTTGTTTAAAATACAAACATTCTTGGGAAAGGCACCATATCATCAACCATTTATATCTCAGCAAGGGCTTGCTTATCAGAAAATTAGCTGTGGCTTTTGAAAAGGGTTCCAAGAAAGTAAAACCAAGGATGGATAAGTTTTGAGGGCTAGAAGGAAATGGATAGGGACACTGGGGGACAGTGTTGCTAACAGAAGGAAGAAAAACTTGGGTTGGTGGAATGTGAGATTCTGGGTTCCTGGTTGTTATGGGCTGGGAAATACAGCTTGTGGGCTAAAAGGACAGAAGAGAAGGGAAAGATGTGATGGGAAGGCCTGGAGAAACCAGGGTGGCCTCAGACTTTGCTGGCCTGGTCTCTCACCTAATCGCTCTTGGGGTTCTGGTCACTAGAAGTCTCTGGGCAACATTGTCCTTGGGGTTATAGGAACCTATTATTTACAGAGCCTGCAGAGGTCCAGGCAGGCAAAGGAATTCTCTGAACTCAGGCCTAGGAAAATATCTCTGTTTCTGGAAAAGTCCAGGCTGGGTTGAGGCTGTCCTTCCCAGGGAAGAAGGGAAGGAGCATCCTGACAACCAACTGTGGTTCCTGCCAGTGGCTGCCAAGTCACCACTGTGTCCCTTGAATCAGAACAGGGATAGAAGGTTTAAAGGCAGATACTCTGGGACAGAAATCCCTGCTTCATCTCTTCCTAGCTTTATGGACTTGGATACATTTCCTAACTCTAAGATTTGCTTTCCTATCTGTCAAATGAGTATACCCATCATTTAATGTAAAATACCTACCTCAGAGATTTTGGAAGGATGAAAGGAGATAATGTATGCACAGTGCTCAGGAGAGAGCCTGGTGCAGTATAATTTCTGGGTGTGTGGTGCACATCATCTTTAATCAGCTCCAGAAAGTCAGCCTGCTGAACTTACTTTGGATGGTGATAAGGGCAATGCTTAAGGCTTTGGTGAAGATGTTATTTCATGATGAGAGAAGATGAAGTTGAAAGTGCCTTATAGAACTGGAGCTTTCTTCCCACTCAGCACTACAGGGGAACCCAACTTTTGATCTTTATTGGCAATAGCCATTAATGTAGAAAGGCTGAGGCTTGTGGATCCCAGTGGGGTCTAATGGAAGCCTTGCTGACCAAGGGCCTGAAGGGCTCCTTCTTCCGCCCACTTAGCTGAGAAGACTATTGCTCCAGTACGATGTCTGGTCAGTGTCTTTTTTTCTTTCTTTCTTCCTTCCTCTGCATTCTTGTTTGGAGTGTTTTAAACTTCTGAGCAGATAAGCTGGAGTAGGGAAGAATTCTAATAGCATGTTAGAGCAAGAAGGAACTTCATTATCTCATTCCACCCCTGCATATTACCAATGAGAAAGCTGAAGTGGAGAGAATGTCTTTTCTTTCAGGCAGCTGGATTTTTTTTGTTTTTTTTTTTGTCTTGGTTTCCTTTCTTTAGGCCCTGGCTGGCAGCCATGACCCTGATGATATCTCCTTAGATGACTCTGATGATATCTGCTTAGATAGACACAGGCAGCCCCTGGCTTGCCCACGGGAGGGAGCTGGGCCATGAAAACCAGAGGCTGTTTTCCTATTTCCCCCTAGAGTTAGCTCTGTGTTCTACAAAGGGACAGAGCTTCGATTTGCATTTACCTTCCTTTTCCCACCCATTTCCACTGTGATTCAGGCTCCTGCTGGCTCTTGTTCTCTCCTTTGTCCTCCCCCTAGCTCTCTGGGAGGGTTTGTCTTCCTGCCAGACTGCTGAGCTTCTAGAAAGCTCCAGGATGAGGGAAGAGGCCCAACCTTTCCAGATGGAGAGCAAGTAGGAGCCAAACTGGCTGCAGGCCTGACAGGCTGAACTGATAATAATGCCGCGTCTCTGAGGTAGCGCAGCCAGGAGAACGCTGACTAGTTGACCCCAGAGGGAGGTGCCGCAGCTGAGAGTTTCCACCTCTGGGAGAGATGGAAGCGCCTAACACACATGAAGGGAAGAGCCTTGCATCGATCATCACACACACTCGTTTATATACATACTCGTATAGGCATGCAAGAATAGATAGAAAGGGAAACT
This sequence comes from Cryptoprocta ferox, assembly GCA_028646485.1. NCBI lineage: Eukaryota > Metazoa > Chordata > Mammalia > Carnivora > Eupleridae > Cryptoprocta > Cryptoprocta ferox. The sequence continues at coordinate 31,608,292 of CM053562.1, forward strand.
GAGGCACAGAAGAAAAGAGAAAGCAGCTCGTCTTCACGTAGGCTTCTGCCATATGCTGCTCTATTTCAGGTCTCCATCCAGCTCACTAGTTGACAAGCAGAGCCACTTAAAATACCTGGCCCAAGCCTGTTGGCTTAGCCTGTCTCTAAGGATTGTAATAAATCCCTCCTTCAGCTATGTTCCTATGAGAAGCAGCACGTAGGTTTTAAGTCCACGAGGGTATCTGATCTTCCATCAGTGTCTGCACACGTGGAAGGGAAGTGGAGCGGGCACCGGGTACCCCCAGCTGACTCTGAAGACTGGGCCAGGAGGCGGGGTAAAAAGCCCATACTGAACACCCTGGAGATTTTTAGTTTGTTTAATTTTATAATAATGTCTGTTTTCCTGGGCATAAAAGTGAATATATATCCAAGGTACTAAAGTTTAAAATTATTAAAGAATAACATATAAGGAAAACAGTTCCCTGTTATCCTATTACCCAGATATATTAGGTTAAGCTGCATGCAGTTGCCATTTTTGTAGGTCAGATTGGCTGAAGTCATTTCATCTGGTTCAACCTAATCTGTTGGTATATGGCCTTCTAAACACTTTCTATTCCTTTAAATATATATTTATTCCTTTTATATTATATTTCTTTATATTTATATTATATTTATATTATATTCCTTTAAATATCTATATATTTAGATATAGATATATATCATATATAGATATATATGATCATGACCTATACACGTTTATGCCCAACTGTTTTTCTTCACAAAACATTATAAGGTAAGCATTTCCCCCATGTCATTGAAAACTTCCTGTGACCAGTCTTTTTAATAGTTACATAATATTTCATCCTTTGGGACCATCAAGGTCATTTCCACATTTCCAGGTTGAGCTGTTCTAGCCCCTGTGCCCCAGGCCCGAGGAAAGAAAGAGCCTTGTTTCTGGTGCTCACTTGGCCAGGGAACAGGCTGGGATCCGGTCCCAGCAGAGCTGAGGAGACAGCTCTGGTGACAGGCGGCCGGAAGGCAGCTGGCCCTTGTCTCTCTGCAGGACATGTGCTGAGTGCAGACAGAGGATGGGGAGTGGAAAAGTTTGCCCCTGAGAGGCTGCGCAGAGTGGGGAGAAGGGCATGCTCACTGCCAGGGACCAAAATAGGATTCTGGAGGAGAATCAGATTCCAGCAAGAGGCTTCTCTTGCCCAGAAAGGATTATTTTAAGTGCTCAGGTATTTATTTCAGCCACTGACACATCTACAGTTTCTGTGTTAACTGAGCTGGGTCAGCCTGAGAAACCAGCTTTCTTCCCAAAGTGCTTTCTCCACCTTACGCTCCCCCACGGTCAGCTGCAGGGTCAGGCCAAGCCCTGTGAGTGAGACAGAGATTGTCACCTTTTACCATGCTTCCATGATGTCTGTGGACCCACCTGGTTTCCTCGCAGAAGTGAGAGGGTAACATTGATGGAGGAAGGGAGAGAGAAGGAAGGAGAGAAGGAAAGAGGGAGAGGAGGGGAGTTGGTAAGGGACCCTCTCTGGTGTTAGTGCTGGTGCTGACATTGGTGATCAGTCAAGCAGAAAACTCACTAGCCTTTTTGAACCTCATCTTTTACATATGTAAAATGGGAATAATACTCCTTATTGCCTGGGTACAGTACCTAGCCCATGGTGGGCTCTCTGTCACATAATATTGGTGTTCTATTACCTCTTCTCTTCCCCACCCTCCTTTTAAACTCCCTGACTGCAGGAAGGGAACGTTTAGTAATAATTAAAATATTAGCAGTAATTGAGTATTTGGTATTCGTTAAGTATTAAGGGCCTACTATGTGCTGGGCACTTTTCTAAGCGCTGGGAATACGGGAAAGGAAGCCCTCGTGGAGTATACATGTTTCGCAGAAGGAGGCAGATGGTAAACAAACAATATAAGCAAATAAATAATAGACAATAAGAGCCCAACATTTCAAGTGGAGATATGAACCCTGAGGAAAAATGTAGCTGGGCAAGGAATGGACAGGGCATTGAATGCTCCATACAGGGCACACATGCCGGCCATTATTTGAACATTAAATCCCAAAAAAATATTGTTTAATAAAACACATTTGGGCGTGATAAGGAAACCTTTGAGCAGCAGGATGGGTGACAATTCTCTCATATGCACATGAGAGCTGCAAAGTGGGGTGGGAGGTAGAGTTTCCAAGAGCCAGGACTTCTCGCTCCCCTTCTCCTTCTGCACTGTCCCAAGCTTTGTCAGCTGTGGGAAGGGAGGATGGGTGTTGGGCAAGGAGTTTCCTTAACCCCAGGCACAGGCTCAGCATATTAACTCAATCTCTTTGGGACTGAGTTGTCAGGTTAATCAGTTCAGTAGACACTACTCATTCTAAGACATCACATCAGCCTTATTGGCTTATCACCTTCTCTGGGCAGGGCAGAGGTTTAGGAGCAGGAAGACCTTGGACAAGCCAGAGCTTTCCCCTGGTTCTGGTGAGTGGAGGCCTTAGGGGAAAGCAGAGGCATGAGTATTTGGAGATACGGTTGTCCCCACCCAGAAGGAGATTCTTGTCCAAGCCTTGCTTCTACTTGTGGATGAATATGGAGCCCTCTGAATAGCATTCTCTACTCTGGGCACAGGTTTGGTACCATGGTTACTCAGAGAAAACAGAGTTTGTGTTGCATGGGAGAGCTGGGACAAGGTTGCTGTCTGTGTGTGGGGTATCTGTGCATGCACACAGGCACACACACACACACACATGCACACACACACACACACACATAAACTTAAAGAACAAAGGCCATGTTCTATGGCTCTCTTCTTTTGCTTGGTGATCTTCACCTGTTGTGGAACCCACGGGGTTCAGTTCTGTCTCTTGTGTCATGCCAGGCATGGGCAGGCCAAGGAAGGTGTGATTTTTGGGGGGAGCTCCCCAGTGAGGCTGTTTCCCTTTTGGCTGCTTCAATCTTCATGTGAGAACTCTTGCCCTCAGCCCCAAGGCTGCAAGATTCCTGGCCTTGGGACCACCTACCTACAAAGCTCCATTTGGTTGGGGACCCCTGAATTCTCTCCCATGGGTAGGGAATGTCAAACCTGTGAAGGGTCCTTAAGTCTCAGATGTCAGTGCTGGAAGGCCGTTGAGATCATCCAAATGTTACTAGAATGTTGGTTCTCTGAGGGAAGAGTCTTCATTTTGTTCACTAAACAGGGCCCAGAGCAGGGTCTAGCACATAGTACACACTCAACAAGTATTAGCTGAATGATTGAATGACTGTATTCCAACCTCCGCTCAATCTGCAGAGGAGAAAACTGAGCCTAGAAAATGGGGGTAACAGAGCTAGGACTGGAGCTCCAAATTCCTTGTCCTTTTTTGCTGTGTCCCCTCTCCCTGATGCTCAGAAACCCAGTTTTCTCCAGGCTTCCAGGATTAGGTCAGATGAAATCTAAAACTCTCTAGTCTGTATCTAGCACACAGAAGATGCTAAATTAATATGAGTCCCTCATCTTTTCTTCTTTTTGCTCTTGGTACTCTTTTCAAGTTTTTCTTTGAGGCAATGTTTTGTACCAGAGTTTGCTGCCACCTCACATGTCTTTCCTGGCAGTAATGCCTATTCACTATTCACTTCACTATGTGTTTGGAGGGAGACAAAAGAATTAAATTCAAAGATGACCAATAGCCTTGTTTTAAGAGGCCAATCCTTCCAAGTGTATGAATGAAATCAGTGGATCCCTGGAGGTAGGGTTTCACAGAGGGAATGTTCTAGACTCTCAGGATATAGGGGAAAGTCTTTCCTGGACCCCACCCACAAGACTCTGTTGTTTCCCTGTCCCTCAGTGGCGGATGAAATGCTGCAAGTGTGACTCCAGGTTGCCTCACAATTACAACGGTCACCGAGTGGAGAATGTGGTTTCATCCTCAGGCCCCATGCGCTGGTGGCAGTCCCAGAATGGTAAGCGCCAGCCACCTATAGGGGCCTAAACTGGTGGAGGCTCCCACAGCGTGGGGGTGGCTGGAGGGTGCCTGGATTTCTTATGGAGGGGGGACATGTGTGGTGGACAGGCAGCACCTACTGCCTCTGTATTTGAGATCTTTTGAATGTTGTAGGTAGAAGAATTTGCTGGAAGTCAAGGAATGGGTAAGAGGAGTGAGGAAAAAAATGCCTTTATTTCACCCCACTTAGTCACAAGCTTGTTGAAGGAAAGGGGCTTGTAGAACAGACAAGTTGAAATCCTTTAGTGTATTAGGGTCATCATGGGAAGGAAATTTGGCCAAGGACAGATAGGATCTTGAATAGGAAATATAAGTAAAAGCATGCTGGTACAATTCCTCTCCAAGAGGAGAATTGAAGGATCGAGGTTTCTAGCTTCCTAGAGCTAGTAGAATCCAGAGCCTTCTTCAGGGCTGGGAAGGTAGAATTTCTCTGGTCTAAACTTTCTACTTTTTGTCTTTCCAGATGTGAACCCTGTCTCTCTGCAGTTGGATCTGGACAGGAGGTTCCAGCTTCAAGACATCATGATGGATTTTAAGGTGTGCTTCCTAAGGATGGCAGTGGATGGGAGAGGGGGACCATGGGCCATGTGGGCGTGGGCTTATGGAAAGCACAGTGTCCTTGTCTCCCTAGGCTTAGGGTGATGGCATCATATGGTAGGTAGGCTCCACTTCCATAGGCTGAGGTGATACTTACCCTGAGTCTGCATCATGGTGACAGCAGAGGCCCACTCCTGGGAGCATAGTGGCACCTCCAGGCTCCCCTGTCCTGGCCATGCAGTGGTTATATATCCACTTCCTTTTCTGTGTCCCCCATCCTCAACCCATCTAATTAATTTAGCTCTGCCAAGTACCAATTCCATTTGCCCTGGTCAATTATTATACAGTTGTATATTCTTGGTGTGTTTAATAATTTTGCTGATGAGGTTGAGTTTAACAAATAGCCAATAAGTGGCCCATCCTCATGAAAGATGTGCTCTTGAAACAGGCCTCTTGGTGGACAATCTACTCATTCGCTACTATTACTTCCCAGAATACTTTTGGATTCTTCTTGTAAACTAGCATCCTGAGATACTAGAACAAAAATGAATTTTTGTTAATTTGTCACAGGTCATTTTTTTCCCCAGAAAAGATTCGATTTTATTCTTTCTATAGAAATAGTCAAATATTTCAGGATCAAGCTTAGTTAATAAGATTAGATCAGGAAGGGTGAAATCATTTTCAGAAGTTAAAATGAGCTGTGAATAAAAAGCAATAGGATCTTATTTCTAACTTGACTCAGAAAGTTAACTCTGAGATCCTCTCCTCAAGAAAAGGTCAAAAGTATTTTGAGAAATGGCAGTATCATTTGAATAAATGCCCAGTCTCTAAAGGTGACAGCATTGAAGGGCAACATTCATTGGATGGATATTGTTAGTCACATTGCTTTTTCATTGCTCACTCATTCATTTGTCCGTTCTTGCTACACACATATTGAACACTGGTGAGGTTTGCTGCCAAATGTTAGGGATAAAAGGATGAATAAAGCTAAATCATGGTTGCCACGTTGCTTTAGTGTATGTCAGGAAGACAAAGGACCAACAATGAGAAGATATGATGTGTACTCTGATTAGGAAGAGGTGCTGAGGAGCACAGAGTGAGGCATCCAATTTGGTCTGTCTTTGGGGGGTAAGTCGCAGAATGTACCCAAGGAAGCATGAACCTTTGTAGGACACTGATAACCAGGTAAAGGGAATAGTTCATTCTGGGAAAAGAAAACCATAAAGTGCAAAGGCCTGGAGGCAAGAGGCAAGAAGGTATGTAATTGGGGAAGGGGCAAGGGAATGCACATAGGGTCTAGAGGGGAAAATATGTATAAGGTGATAAGAAGTAAGGGTGTGGAAGACTACAAGCTGGTGAGAGATGAGTTTCCAGACATAAATGGGGAGGGAGTAAGTAGATTAAAGATTCATCCATTCATTCAATAACTAAATGCCTCCTGTGTGCTAGATGTTGGGACTACAACTGTGCACAAGACAGACAGGGAAGTCTATGGTTTACTATAGTGGTTCTCAATTAGGGGATATTTGGCAATTTCTGGAGACTTTTTTTGGTTGTTACAACTATGGGTGTGACTATTACACATCTATTGATATCTTGTGAGTAGAGGTCAGGGATGCTGCTAACCGTCCTGCAGTGATCAGGATGGCCCACAGAAGGACTTATCCAACTCCAAATATTAATAATGTCAAGGCTGGGAAACCTGAGCTCCTGGAGAGGAAGAAAACGCAGGAAGCCAACAAATAAAATATTGGAAATTGTGATGATATTTATGAAGGAAACAAAGAAAATGCTGGAATGAGGTAGAGTGGGCAGAGTGTGGGCAGAAGAATGCATGCTAGGTAGGTATGAAAAGTCTTGTGGGGAAGTGACATTTAAGCTGAGAACAAAAAGTGAGAAGGAACCCACCGGGGGGAGGAACATTCCAGGCAGAAGAAACAACCTGAACAAAGGTCTCTGAAGAGGAAATGAACGTGGTATGATTCATGGCTTGAAGAGATGGAGGTGCACAGGGCATGAGATGAGGTGAGGAGACAGGACCTCTTCACCCCTGGTCAGGGGTTCGGATTTATCCAAGAATAGCAGGCAGAGGACTTGAGTAGACATTTCTCCCAGGAAGACATACAGATGGCCAGCAGGCAAATGAAAGGATGCTCGACACCATTAATCATCAGAAAAATGCAAATCAAAACCACACTGATACATCACCTCATGCTTGTTAGAACGGCTAGTATCAAAAAGACAAGATGTACATGTTGGCGAAGATGTGGAGGAAAAGGAACCTTATGCACCGTTGGTGGGAATGTAAATTAGTGCAGCCACTAATGAAAATAATATGGAGGGTCCTCCAAAGACTAAAAATAGAACTACCATATGATCCAGGAATTCCACCAGGGTCTATATCGGAAGGAAATGAAATCACCCTCTTGAGAAGATATCTGTATCCTTATGTTCACTGTAGCATTATTCACAATAGCCGAGACATGGAAACAAACTAAGTGTCCATCAGTAGATGAATGGACAAAGAAAATGTAACCTATAGCTATATATCTATACACAATGGGATTTTCAGCTATAAAAAAAAGGAAATCTTGCCGTTTGTGACAACATAGGTGGACTTTGAGGGCATTCTGCTAAGTAAAATAAGTCAGACAAAGAAAGACAAACACCGTGTGTTCTCACTGACACGTGGAATCTAAAAAAGCTGAATTCAAACAATAGAGAGTAGAATGGTTGTTGCCAGGGCCTCGGGAGTGGGGGAAATGGGGAGGTGTTGGTAAAAGGGTACAAACTTCCAGCTACAAGATGAGTAAGTTGTGGAAAGCTAATATACAGCCTGGTGACTGTACTTAACAACATTATTATATACCTGAAAGTGGTTAAGAGTATAAAGCTTAACTGTTATCACCACACACACAAAATGGTAATTATGTGAGGGGATGGACGCATTAATTATTGCAGTAATCATTTTGCAGTTTGCACATGTGTCAAAAATCACCACATATGACGTTTTAAACTTACATATATTATGTGTCAATAAGATCTCAATAAGCTGGATTAAAAGAATAGTGGGAAGCTATTCTTGGGTTTTTAGCAGAGGAGTGACACAGTCCATTTTATGTTTTAGAAAGGACATTCTGTCTGTATGGTGGGGGGCATAACCGAGGTAAGAGTGAACAGGGAAATCAGGCTGCGTCTACTTGAGACATGAGGGGGCTGTGCACCGAAGCTGGAGACAGGGCCTGATGTGGGTCTGTTTGGAGGAAATGGTCCAGGCTGGGAGCCGTCAGCATGAAGACAGCATTAAAAGCCATGATAAATGGTTGAAACCACCAAGAGAGGAAGGAGACAATGTATCATGCTGAGATACTTGCATTTCATCTCTAGCTATTGCACATCCATTGAGGGGCTTTGAGCAGGAGTGACAGGGTCAGGGAGTCATCTAGGAAGACCTCTCCAGTGTTGTGGGGAGAGAGGTTTGGAGGGCCCAGACAGCTGTCTGTGGAAAGAAAGTACATTGGGAGAATTTTCTGGCCCCACTACCTGCATGGTGGGCTGAGCTAGGGATCATAGGTCACCTTTTTTCTGCTTTTCACAGTTCCCCGGAGAAAATCTAATGGGGCTTTCCAGTGTTTGCCAGGATGTCTGCTGTAGGACCTGGATGCCCGAAGCCCACTTGCTCTCTCTCGCCCCATTCTCCCTCCGTCACTGTGATTCTCAGGGACCACCAATGCATCTTTAGGACCCTTTTTCGGTGATGGTGTCTCTCCAGTGGCCCCTTCTCTTTACTCAGGCCCTCACCCTGTCTGTCTCTGCAGGGCCTTTTGCCGGCTGGGATGCTGATTGAGCGCTCTGCAGATTTCGGTAACACCTGGCAGGTGTATCAGTACCTGGCTGCTGACTGCGCCTCTGTCTTCCCCCGGGTCCGCCAGGGCCAGCCTCAGAGCTGGCAGGATGTTCGGTGTCAGTCCCTGCCCCAGAGGCCTAACGGGCACCTGGATGGGGGGAAGGTAAGTAGAGGGGACTTGGAAAAATAGGCACAGGTTGTTGGGGGAGGGGAGATCCCTGACATCACATTTGCTCACACTGTCACCCGGCCTCTGGAGAAGAGGTCAGTACACCTTGCTGTCTTTCACGCTCCCTCCAGTAATGACCTTTCTGGCCACTCTCAGAATATTTGCTGTTTGTCCTCTTTGCTACTCAGGAGGAATATTTCAAAACCACATGGAGGGCCCTGCATAATCCAACCCTGCCCTCTTGCCCTCTTCTGTAGCCACTGCTCCCAGCTCGTTGGCACGTCCCCACGGTGGAGAGGGTAAAATTGACTCTGCTTCAGTACATGGACTTTGAGTTGGTTGTTAGACTCAAGTGCACAAAGTACACAAATTTAATTTGATCTCTGATTTCACCTTGGTAAGGTTTAACACCAGAACGAGCTTTCTCAGTTTAATCCCTCCAACTGGCCCTTGGGGAAATTCAGGTAAAAGCCATAGCTCTGGGTCACTGGAACTTAACCCCTGAGCTAGAACGGAGAAACTGCTTCTAGAAACAGCTCAGAACTTTCTCCCCAACTCCATGCCTCTCACCTGGAATCAGATTCTTGCATTTCTTTCATGACTGCCTTTCCCCTCACCCAGCAGCTGCCGCTGGAGGTCAGCTGTGTTCTCAGTCCTTCCTTCTCTAGTTCAGGCTGCAGCAGCCTTCAGAGCTGTTCTCCTGGGCACCTGGTGCTCAGAGCGCTGCCCTCCCTGTGGGTGGTGCCTCTTTCTTTCACTGGAGCAAGTCCTCCTGGATCACACGGACCCCACCTGCATGTTAACCACACTCCCTACACTCCAGATCTGAACACAGGACTTTTTCCTGATCCATGGAAGGCTGACTTGAAAACTCTGAAATATGCAGATGAAGTTCCATACAATGAATGGTTTTTTTGTTTTTATTTTTTTTTTGTTTTTTTTAGACACACACAACACACACACATACACACACACACCTACACACACACACGAGTGGGGGAGGGGCAGAGGGAGGGAGAGAACCTTAAGCAGGTTCAATGATCAGCATGGAGCCCGATGCAGGGCTTGATCTCACGAACTTCAATATCATGACCTGAGCTGAAATCGAGTCTGATGCTCAACTGAGTGAGCCACCCAGGTGCCCCTGAATGGTTTTTACTAAAAAGAAAAAGCATAGTTGAGAATGGGATTGTCTAGAAGGTGGTCACCACATCCATGAATCCTTGGGCCCTGGACCTTCTCATTCATCCTAGGTGTTTGGAAAATTAGTATTCCCTAAACCCTCATGTGTACATTGTATATCTTACCATTATTTTTGACCCAACAAAATTAGGAAATCGTTGGGATATCTGTATTTTTAAATGGAGAGGCTCGGTTGTCTGTACACACACATGCATACACACACATTTAGGGCCCAGTGATCACCTCACTCCCTCAGTGCAGTTGACAGGCTTCACATCCATGGTCTACTCAGGTTCAAGGTGAGAAGGGCCTCAGAGCAGTCTGACAGGGATGGACCATTGGTGGAAAGGGGCACTGGGGGCACCCCATTTACCTCTTCTGCAGGCCTTCCTTTTCTTTTTCTCTGTAGGTTCAACTTAACATTATGGATTTGGCATCTGGAATTCCAGCAACTCAAAGTCAAAAAATTCAAGGTCAGTGTGGTAACTTCTCTTGCTTGTGGCAGAACTGTGAGTGGGGAACAAAACTTGGACCTTGGGACTTGCCATGGTTGGTTGGTTGGGACTTGGGACTTGCCATGGTTGGTTGGTTGGTTGGTTGGAACTTGGGGCATAGAAATTGCCTGGTCTTTCCTATTTCTGTCAATACGGTTGGATTTAATACTCGCCCTGCTTATTCCATCAGGCTGTGTGGTAGACTCAGGAGGCTTGGGTTGAGTGCAGGGGTCTTTCCTGCTGGGGGAGGGTTGAGGGCTGAGGAGGATGGCCCCTAATATAACCCACCTTGTGGAGGCTGGGAAGACTGGATGGTGAGATCAGAATTCCTTTCCTTATCTGTCCTGCCCTAGGAGATTCTATTTGCCTCTAACTTCCTTTCTTCATTTTCCCTTCCCTAACCCCCTCCCTCCTTGTTGTTTGCCCCCTCTCAGAGCTGGGGGAAATCACAAACTTGAGAATCAACTTCACCAGGCTGGCCCCCGTGCCCCAGAGAGGCTACCATGCCCCCAGCGCCTACTATGCAGTGTCCCAGCTGCGTCTACAGGGGAGCTGCTTCTGTCACGGCCACGCTGACCGCTGCGCCCCTAAGCCTGGAGCCTCTGCCGGCCCCTCCACCACCGTGCAGGTGACAGCCCCTGCTGGGAAGGGCTGAAGGGAGAGAACAAGACCAAAGCAGACTAAAGACATTCTTGGGGTTCCAATAAAACAAGGAGGGCACTAAATTTAAGACCTGGGTATTTAACATTTTAGCAACAGTGAAAAAGAGTCTAATTATTATTTCGAAGATCAGAATTTTGTAGCACTTCTTTAAGCCTGCCTTATGGTTTGTAATGGTTTGATTTTCAGTTACACATAAATCTGTGGGTCTTGCCTGGCACTTAAGGCGATGCTGCTTAATGCTGGCTACACATTATAATTTCCTAGGGAGCCAAAAAAAAAAAAAAAAAAAAAGAACGTGTCCAGACCTCCATCGTCAGAGGTTTATTATTGGTTTTTAAAGCTCGCAGGTGATTCTCAGCACTGTCCGGGTGGAGAGCCACTGGTTTGGGGACTCTAGAGTCCCATCTAGTGGCGAGACATGGGGCAAGGTGAGAGAGAACAGAGTCTAAGGTGGATGTTGAGTGTACCCCAGTCCATCTGACTACTGAGTCAGATGCATCAGGGATGGAAGAGGGAAGCTCCAGCTTCACCAGCAACCCTGGGGGTTTTGCTGTGAAACCAAACACGGGAACTGTCAGTAGAGGAGAGACAACTTTGCCCCAGACACAGAAGAAGCTGTCATTTCTGTTCTTTGGAGCTTCAGTTCTTCTATTAACACATGGGAGTTCATTCACCCTGGTGATGGAGGGGCACGAGGAAATCATGTAAAAGGGCCTAGAGGGAAATACAGGTGAAATGAGCTCTAGTCAGCTGCATCCTTCCCACTTCTGGGGCAGCCCTTACCCAGGGCTGCAGAGTCGGCCAGAGGGAGACCAGCTCCGGGGATGTGTCATGTATTAGGGCCTGGAGACAAATGAGCAGAACCGAGGCAGCACAGGATTGCTCATGGATGAGGAGTACAATGTGCTGTGGGATGTAGGGGTGGGGCGGGGCACACCAGGGGCTCTCAAATCTGTCTGCACAGTGCAATCACCACTTTAAAAAGTACCGATGCCTGGGCCTTGTCCCTGAGATTTGGATTGAGTTGGGCCTGCAGTGGTAGCTTACAAAAAGCTTCCCACATGATTCTGGAGTTGCGCCCAGGGTTGAGATCCACGGAATTAGGGGAACCAGGGAGGCCTGGTGAAGAAGGTGCCATTCTAGCGGGCACAGTCTTACTGGTGACTAGAGAAAGAAAGCAATTCTAAGCAGGAAGAAGAACATCAGTAATGGCTGAGAGGTGGGGGAAAGTGGGGCTTGTATAGGACGCGGTTGGAGGTACAGCTTGGCCGTGCAGTTCCAAGTGGGAAATGAAGATGAGGCAAACATGATAGGAGTCTTTAACGCCAGGCTAAGGGTGTGGGTTTCATTTGAAAGACAATGAGCACACAACTGCTATTCTATTTTTATATCTTAGTAAGTCTGGTAACAATTCATCACAGCAGTCCCATTAGCCAAACAGCTGCAGTCAAAGATTTCTGGAATATAAATCTCCAGAGGGTCCACAAGCTTCTAGAACCATAGTTTACCAATAAGCGTGTCTGGGCACCTCCCAGGGGCTGCTTTGGATGGGGCATCATGGAGATGTCCAAGGGCAAAGAATGAGCTTTTTAAAAACCTAGTTAGAATAGGAGGGCAGGTACAGGCATCTGAGCACACACATGTGCACGCGCACACACACACACATCAGCACACGAGCAGGCAGCTGAGAGTGTCACTGGAGCCAAGTGAAGCCTGCAAGAGGTTGGGTCTAAACTGGACCCTGAGTGGTGGGTGGGAGGGTTGGAGGGGAGAGGGCAGGTCCATCACTGGGACATTCCTCTGATGATTATTCCTGATGGCTGGTGGCCCCTTTTCCAGGTCCACGATATCTGTGTCTGCCAACACAACACCGCCGGGCCCAACTGTGAACGCTGTGCGCCCTTCTACAACAATCAGCCCTGGAGACCTGCAGATGACCAGGACCCCCATGAATGCCAACGTATGGTCCTGGGCTCACCTCCTCCTTTGTAGTGACTGGGTGGGGTGCTGGCCCCTCTGGGCCTCAATGGTCTCACCTGGGACACAGGGAGAATCTATTCTTTATTATTTAAATCTAATCTTAATCGCACCCCTGCAATCTAAGCTCTCCCTGCTCTGTGGGGGTGGAGAGAGTTTAGGTTGCAACTGCCCTCTGCCTCCCCAGACTTTCTCCTCAGCCAGGACTGAAGGGACTAAGGCTCATCCTTGATTCTCATAACACATGACTTCATGGTAACCTCAGATCCTCTGTCTTCTGTCCCCTCCACTGGTCTTGTCCTGTGTAGGACTTACCTGGTTCCCTGCTTCACAGGAGCCCCCCTGCAGTCAGGGCCTTTCTCTGTGCAAGGAAGGGAAACAAGGGTCCCCCAGCCCAGAGAGAGGCAGTGGCCCAGGAGGAGATCCATGGTGGCAGTCGGGGAGGGCTGGGGTGGGCCATTCAAAGGGCTCTCTCTCTGACCCAACACAGACATTATTCTCAGGTGGGTGTCCACATTGGGAGTTAGAAGGCTTGAGTTCTTATGCTACTCTGCTTTCTTACTGGCCATATAACCTTAAATAAGTCACACAAGCCTCCCTGGGCCTCAGTTTCCTCATTTCCTAGACCTGAACATCCTGCAGAGTTGCAAGAGATGCTAGCGCATTAGCATGGAATGTGCTTTGTGGATGGCAGTGGTGCTGGTCTATGGTCAGCCCTGGGAATGTCCTTTTTCAGCGTGCGACTGCAATGGGCACTCTGAGACCTGTCACTTCGACCCAGCTGTGTTTGCCACTAGTCAGGGGGCACACGGAGGTGTGTGTGACGACTGCCGGGACCACACTGAGGGCAAGAACTGTGAGCGGTGTCAGCTGCACTATTTCCGCAACCGGCGTCCTGGCGCTCCCATTCAAGAGACCTGTATCCGTGAGTAGGGGCTCTGGGGACCTGGGGTATCGTCCACCCATTACTCCCCATCCTCTCTGGGCACGACAGAGCACGTGTGCCTGGGGACACACAAGTCCTCAGGAAGCATGAACACTTGGTTGTTTGCCAGGGCTTGTGGGCAATTGTTTTAACTTAGCTAGGCATTTCTAAGCAAATCACTTCACCTCTCTGGACCATCAATCAATCAGTCAGTCAATCATTACGTAGCCCTTGTTTTGTGTTTGTTTGTTTTTTTAATTAAAAGAAAAAAATTTTAATGTTCATTTATTTTTGAGAGAAAGAGAGGGACAGAGCGTGAGCAGGGGCAGAGAGAGAGGGAGACACAGAATCTGAAGTAGGCTCCAGGCTCTGGGCTGTTAGCACAGAAACCGACGCGGGGCTAGAACTCACGAACTGCGAGGAAGTCAGACACTTAACCAACTGAGCCACCCAACTGCCCCTATGCAGCCCTTATTTTAGACACAGGACAGACAAAAGTAAATATAAGACATAATTCCTGCTGTCAAGAAACACACACACTGTTTGGCAATGTAAACCATCCCTGGAAAAGACAGACTAAGTACTTGGTCCATATATATATATATATATATATATATATATATATATATATATGTTATTGCCTTTACCATGTTGTATTGTGCTTTGCTCCGTAGTTTTCTATTTCCCCCAATACTGAGAACTCTTCCATGTCAGGGATTGTGTCTCATATCCTCGGGCCCTCATGCAATGACAAGCACATGGCTGGTGCTGAGGAAATGTTTAGTGAACGAACATATGCACCGAACACCCAGGAGTGACTTAACACGTCCACAGGGGACAGTGAGTTTGTACACGAGAGAGCAACATGGACTGAAGAAATCTGAATCAGGCAGGGTTAATCATGAAAGACTTTTTAGACAAAGGAAGAATCTGCATTTCTGAAAGTCTTGCAAGAGGTCTAGGTGTGGGAGTTGGAGAGAGCTGGCTCACTTCCTGTTGATATTATTTGTTTATGGAAAGAGTTGACTTCTGTTTCCCGCAGTTACTTGCTGTGTGACCTTGAGTGTGCTCCCACCTTTCAGGGTTATCCTGAGGATTTCATAGGGCAGCATGCATGGGTGCACAGTCAGCACTTGGCATATAGCAGTCGTTCGGTAAATAATGACAGCAAAAACTCCTATAGTACTTAACGTGAGCCAAGAGCTGTTCCACCTACTCCTCATTTACTCATTTGTTTCTCATAGGAAACCTATGAGACTTGTATAATTATCCCGATTTTACAGATGAGGAAACTGAGGCACAGAGGGCTCAAGTGACTTGACTAAGGTTGTAAGGTTGTAAGCCAGTACGTGGTTGAATAACGGTTTGAACCAGGCAATCTGACTTCTACAATCTGTTCTTAACGTTCTGCTTTTCTTCTTTCTTCTTGCTCTGGTGTCTGCTTCTGTGTCTCAGCCTGTGAGTGTGATCCCGATGGGGCAGTGCCTGGGGTTCCCTGTGATCCAGTGACTGGGCAGTGCGTGTGCAAGGAGCACGTCCAGGGGGAGCGCTGTGACCTATGCAAGCCGGGATTCACAGGACTCACCTATGCCAACCCGCAGGGCTGCCACCGTGAGTGGGGGGACCCAGCCTGGGATTTCACGGGGAAGATTGCACCGGCCACCAGAGTCACGACGGGCCTCACCGCGGTGTGCGCCAGATGCTGTGCCACGGGCCTCCAGCAGGTGGCAGCACAGGCCCGGGGTTAGAAGGTGGGACTGAGTCTGCCCCTGGGAGGGGGTTGGAGGGTGGGTGGCCAGGCTGCCAGGTGCCATGGAGCGGAGGAAAGCGCAGTGACCTCGTGAGTCAGGCAGGTTATCTGGAAAGAACGACCCTGCCTGGTTCTTTCCCCGGGCTGGGTCCTCTTCCTGATGTGTGTCCCCTAGGGGTGCGCTTCGGTTGTCTTGTGAGCTCAGTGTCCCTCCCTTCTGCAGGCTGTGACTGCAACATCCTGGGGTCTCGTCGGGACATGCCATGTGATGAGGAGAGTGGGCGCTGCCTGTGTCTGCCACACGTGGTGGGCCCCAAATGTGACCAGTGTGCTCCCTACCACTGGAAGCTGGCCAGTGGTCGGGGCTGTGAGCCGTGTGCCTGTGACCCTCACAACTCCCTCAGCCCCCAGTGCAACCAGGTACAAGGAGGAAAGGGGCCCTGCCCACCAGCCTCTGCCTCCCCCAACACTGCCCTTCTGGGTCTTTCCAAAGTCAGACTGGTTTGATTCTGTCCCCATTCTCCCTCCCTCTGTGGCTCTGAGCCTTCTGCAATGCCACATTCGTCACACCTGCAGGACCATTCGGGGCTTTGCCTTCAGGGCTTGTCTTTGTGTGGGAGTCATTGTTTTGGGGGCACACGCACTCTGCAGGCACTCCTGGGCTCTGTGTGCTGACCAGGGATCTGGGACACAGTCCCCAACACCAGGGCAAGGCTGGGCCTGCCAGGGAGGCTCCCTCACAGTGCTCTCCCTCATAGTTCACAGGGCAGTGCCCCTGTCGAGAAGGGTTTGGTGGCCTGACCTGCGGCGCTGCAGCCCTCCGCCAGTGTCCCGACCGGACCTATGGAGACACAGGCACAGGATGCCGTGGTGGGTGCTTCCTGAGTGGGGCGGTGCTGAGGCACAGGGGAAGGGTGCGGGGGGAGCACTTGGTGGGCTCTTGGTGGAGGGCGGGTGGGTGGGTCTGTCGCATGGGAGGCCATCCTGTACTGGGACAGGTGGTATAGGTCCTGGCAGCTCCGTGACAGCACAAGTTCCCCACAGCTGCTCCAGCAGCCAGCCCGCTTAGCCTCCCAACCCCAGGGCTGGCTGACGTCGGGCCACCCCCCCCCCCCCCCCGTCCCCACCATGACGGGAGGGTTGCTTTGCTCCCCACTTGCCCGAGACCGCATTTCCCAGAAGCCCTTTCCAGGGCAGGGGCAGGGAGGGGAGGAGTGCCCTCCTAGATGGAGAAACTGAGTCCTGAGGGAAAGGTATAAATTTCCCCAGAGTCAGTTTGACAAGCAGCCACACGAACGTGGGACTCGGAGCATGCAGACCCAGCTCTGCTCTCAGTGTGGCCTCTGTCCTACAGAGCCACTTGGCACGGGTGGTTTCCGCCAAGGCCTCGGTTTCCTGAGGGCACATTGCACTTAATAGCTCTGTGCCTGTTCATCTATACAAATGGGAAAATAAGGGAGGTTGACTCTGACACAGAGTGACTGTGAAGTTAAAGTGAGCTCACGGGTGAATGGGTGTCTGACTTAGAGCAGTGCCCCGCACACAGTAGGTGCTGAGTAAGGGCTTGCTTTCATTGCTGGCATGCCCTGATTTTATTCTGGCCTTGATGGTCTATTATTCTAAGCCATCTTCTAGATGGGCCCTGAAGATAGGCCTCAGCATCAGGCTTTCCCCACCAGAGCCTTTATCTTCTTGACCCCCAACCCTGACCGTCAGTTTTTCCCCTGCCTTAGCCTGTGACTGTGACTTCCGGGGAACAGAGGGCCCAGGCTGTGACAAGACCTCGGGCCGCTGCCTCTGCCGCCCCGGCTTGACCGGACCCCGCTGCGACCAATGCCAACGAGGTTACTGTGACCGCTACCCGGTGTGTGTGGCCTGCCACCCTTGCTTCCAGAGCTACGAGGCTGACCTCCGGGGGCAGGCCCTGCGCCTCGGCAGCCTGCGCAATGCCACTGCCAGCCTGTGGCCGGGGTTGCGTCTGGAGGATCCTGGCCTGACTGCCCGGATCATGGGTGCAAAGAGCAAGATGGAGCAGATCCAAGCAATTCTCGCCAGTGCCTCGGTCACCGAGCAGGAGGTGTCCCAGGTGGCCAATGCCATTTTCTCCATCAGGTAATTTCCCTTCCCCTGCCAAGCATTTCAAAGAATTACATGACATGGGTTCACATAAGTGGCACGCTGGTCCTTCTTTCCACTGGTACAGCCCTCTACAGTCGACAGAGTGTTTCCACATATGCTCTTTCTTTGAACTATCGCAACAGTCCTGTGAGGCTGGTGTGGTGGGTGTTATTACTTGCGTTTTGCAGATGGGGAGACAGGCACAGATAGATAGGTGATGTGACAGAGTCACGCGGCAACTGAGGGGCAGAGCTGGGACTCAGAGCGCAGGCAGGAGCCCCAGTGTTCTTTCAAGTGCCCGGTGCTGCCTGTGGGAGAGAGTCAGCTCCAGATTAGTCACCCTGGTGCAGGGCATTGGAGAGGCAGGGGCTCTAAAAATAACTTGTATTTGTCTTCGGAATGGGAGCAGTCCCACCCACACCTCCTTCCTACCAGCAGGGGTGCCTTCTTGTAAGGTTTGGTTCTGGAAGTTTCTATAATTAGTTTGCATTCCCCAAGCACTAGTTGACTTTCTTGGTGCCCAGAGCCATCCAGGTGTGTGATTGACCTAAGTCTCAAAATTGAGTAGTGAATCCATAGGTATTTGGTAGGCTGGAAATGCAGGCATGGAAGGGTGTTCCATGGAAAGATGTTCTATGCTAGAGCAAAGCCTGTAGGGAGAGAATGCAAAGCTGGTGGGAGTTGGTGGTTGGTAGACCAGCAAAGAGGATGGGGAGAGAGGAATCTCTGAAAGCTCAAAGGTTGTGGGCCAGGGCTGGTGGATCCTGACCCCCTTTGGGTGGAGATGACCAGTGGGTCGCAGCTATGGCTGCTCATGGGGAGGGTGGGCTGCAGAGGAGAGACTTGGGAGCCCGGCAAGCAGGTAATGCAGACAGTACAGGTGGTAGCCGAGCCGGTGAGGACAGGTCAGGGTGATGCTCCTCGAGGAAGCCAGCTGCCAGAGGTTGAGCAGGCCCGGGAAGGTAGAGACACACAAGTCAAGGAAGGAGAGGTTGAGAGGTTCTTGTGATCTGCGGGATGGGGTCGGCGGGGGGAGGGGGAGGTAAGTTGTGCTTGCTTTCCTGCAGAATCCTCCTCAGCCTGTGGGGTGTGCATTTTCTTGCCTTTTTCCTGACTCAGAGAGGTTTCTCTGAGGGGCTGGCCAGGCTCTGGGGAGGCAGCCCCCCCCCCCCCATATCTTAGCGAAAGCTTTTCTCCCATCCCAGGCGGACTCTCCAGGGCCTGCAGCCTGATCTGGCCCTAGAGGAAGAGACCTCGTCCCTCCTGGGAGACCTGGAGAATCTGGACAGACGCTTCAATCGCCTCCTCGTTATGTATCAGAGCAAAAAGGAACAGTTTGAAAGGATAAGCAGTGCGGATCCTTCAGGTAAGGAGCGCAGCGCGGCCACGCCACACCACCCTGGGCTCCGCTCTTGCTCGCCCTCCACGTCCAGGCCTCCAGGGCCAGCAGCGCTCAGTTCTCCCCTCGTCTTCCCACAGGGGCGTTACGGGTGCTGACCGCAGCCTACCAGCGGTCCTCCCAGGCTGAGCAGAGGGTCTCCGACGGCTCCCGCCTGCTCCGCCAGCTCCAGGACAGCCGGAGAGAGGCGGAGAGGCTGGTGGGAGGAGGAGCGGGAGCCGGAGGCCCCCAGCTTGTGGCCCTGAACCTGGGGATGGCTTCCTTGCCTGATCTGACGCCCACCATCAACAAGGTGACTCATGGCATGGAGCCCCACTTCCCGGATCCCTCTGCTCCAGCTTGTCACACCCTAGCTGCTGCCATACATTTCCTATGAGGGCAGGGTGACCCTCCCCTACTCCCCAACCCACTCTGATCTTTGGCCCCTCACGGTGTGCTCAGTGGTTGCCAAGGAAACAAGTTTCCGGTGCCTGGTTGTCATGGAGATGTCTGGCGGTTTGTTTCTTGGGTGTGGGATGGGAGTGGTTGTTGAAGAGCCTTGGGTACCCTCTTGACATTTCCTTCTCTCCACAGCTCTGTGGGGGCTCCAGGCAGACGGCCTGTACCCCAGGAGCATGTCCCGGAGAGCTGTGTCCCCGAGACAACGGCACGGCATGTGGCTCTCACTGCAGAGGGGCCCTCCCCAGAGCCGGGGGTGCCTTCCGGACTGCGGGCCAGGTGGCCAGGCAGCTGCAGGGTTTTAACACCCAGCTCCAGCAGACCAGGCAGATGGTGGGTGCAGCCAAGGTGGGGTGGGTACACGTGGGGAAAGGCTAAGGGAATGGAGTCCCTGGGGCAAGTCAGTTTTTATTTTGCAGCCAGGAGACAAAAGCCCAGAGATGTTAGGTGACCTGTCTGAGGCCCCACAGCAAGGGAGAGGTAGAGTTTGGAGATAATGTTTTGAGTTTTTTTTTTTTTTTTTTTTTTTTTTTTTACCTGACTCCACATCATTTTTTCCAGAGCCAAACCAGGTTAGCAACAAATGTTTCCCTGGTAGATCTTGGGTAGCGGGTATCCAGAGAATCCCTGAGGGCTGCTGAGAGGCTCTCTTGGGGCCTTGATCGCTGCTGACCCATGGTGTGTGTTGGCAGATCAGGGCAGCCGAGGAGGCCGCCTCGAAGGTGCAGGCAGACGCTCAGCGCCTGGAGACCCAGGTGAGAGCCAGCCTCTCCCAGATGGAGGAAGATGTCAGGCGCACACGACTCCTCATCCAGCAGGTCCAGGACTTCCTGTCAGGTGAGCCTGGCCCTTCCTCTCCTGTGGCCTGATATGGCCTTAGACCCTCCATTCCCTGTGCCTGATGCAGTGTATCAGCTGGCTGCCTCCTTCCCTGGCCTCCAGGCCACCTGGGCCAGGTGCCCAGCACTCACCTGGATGGCCGCCACAGCCCTTCTGTTGTTTTCCCTCCCCCACCCCTGCTCCCTTACAGTTCACTCTCAACAGAATGACCTAAAACGTCTTTGAAAAATGCTTCAAATCCCTGACTTCCCCTCATTGTCGGACTTTCCGTGGCCTCTGCTCACCTCCTGGGTGTGGCCTTGTGTCTGCCCTGCTTTGCTCACTGCCCATCCTTGAGCAGACCGGCCCTTATCCACCTCAGAGACTTGTACTTGCCCTTTCTCTGCCCGGAATGCTCTTTCTAAGGATGCCGATTCTATCCCTCATGGTCTCAATTTAAATATCATCTCGCTAGGGGCACCTTTCCCGACCACCCCATCTGGTCCCCACCGCCCACCACCCCCAGTGTCCGACCTTCATCTCTCTGCTCCGAGCCTATGGTTGCTGAACTCATTCGTCTAGGGGTGTATTTTCTGTTTCTCCACTAGACTCTAAACTGCAGGAGGGCAGGGATGGCTGCCTGTCTTATTCACTGTGTCACTGGCACACCCCCACCCCACCCCACCTAAGGCCAGACACAGAAAAGCACCCGGTGTTGGTTGAATGAATAAATGAACCAGATACCCTGTCTTGCCACCCTGGGAGTGGAGAGATTCCTGAATAGGAATTCCTGTGCCTTTGAGCAGGTCGCTTTTCTCTTTGCCTCACCTTTCATTTCTGCAAACTGGGATGGGAGTATTGCATGTTGATTCTGGGAATCTAGTCACTGATATAAAATGTGTTTTGAAAAATTAGAGTTGCTTCAGGAATATGAGTTGATATTATTAAATTTCTGATCCCTGCCAGGGAATTTGCTTGGCTGGGAGCCCAGCTAATATGAGCTGAGGGCTTGCTATTACGACAGGCCGCTTCTTGCTACTATTGCAATGCCTTTGCTCCAGGTTGGAGAGCAACCTGGAGAGCAGGTTGGAGAGAGGCAGGGAGGATCTGTTGGGAGCCATGGCTTGCCTGAGGCCAGGCTGGAGTCAGACTCCCAGAGAACCCCAGAATGGGGGAGACTGGATGTAGGGAAATGGTGCTCAAGAAACATGGGCAGGGGCGCCTGGGTGGCTCAGTCAGTTAAGCCTCCGACTTCGGCTCAGGTCGTGATCTCATGGTTCCTGAGGTTGAGCCAGGCATGTGGCTCTCTGCTCTCAACACAGAACCTGCTTCAGATCCTCTGTCTCCCTCTCTTTCTGCCCCTACCCTGATCACTCTCTCTCTCTCTCTCTCCCTCTCTCTCTCTCTCTCTCAAAAATAAACATTAAAAAAAAACATGGACGAAGGGGCAGGCCAAAATTTGGAGCTCAGACTCACAGATAAGGAAATCTTCCCCCAAGCAGAGCCCAGTGAGGCTGAATGGCATCAGCTCTGGCCAGGGGGTAGAGACGCGAGTAGGATGTTTCTCTTTGGGGTGCATCCCGGCCTCACATGAACAGGCAGGGAGTCACTGGGCTTCGGTGACCCTTTCATTTTCTGTGTTATACATGTGCCTCAGGTCAAGTCCTTTGACTTTGATGGGACCAGGGGCAAGGAGAAGGCACGGAGCGTGGGAGAGGCCTGCCCCTGTGAAGGGCCCAGGACAGTTCTCGAAGTGCCCACGGGAATGGGTTTGGCCTCTAGAGCACTGTGTGGAAGGCTCAGGTACCAGTGTTGTGCACAGGGTCAGTGCATGGGATGCGTGTAAGGCCCGTGGAGGAAGGGGGACACGTGGTCTTTCCCAAGTTTTCAAATGGAATTAACAAAAATAGCTCGGGCTTATTGATTTCTTACTAAGTGCCTGGCACTGGTCTAAGTGCCTCATGGGTATTACAGTATTTAATCGTGACTGCCTACTACTTTGCAGCAGGGGACTCCAAGCACAGGGAAGTTAAGTAACCTGCCTAAGGGCATCCAGCTTGGAGGGAATGCGGGTGGGATTCTTCTCATTCTGTTGTCCACACTGTAGATTATTGTGCTGTTAAACACACATGCACACGCACACACATAATGTTTTGTTAATGTTTTTTTCTTCTTCCTGGATTGCTCCCCTGCCCCACCTCTCCTGACCTGGTTCATTCCTACTCCCCCTATAAGAATCCTCTAGATGGCCCACTCTCCAGGACCTGAGACCCCCTCCTTGGATCCATCAGACAGGGTTAGGCGTTCCTCCAGGGGCTGAGCACCCTGTGCTCACCCTCGTCACTCAGACTGGCCCTCCTTGTTATGTGTCTGTCTGTCCCACTAGGCTTTGAGCTCTGTAAGGACAGGGACTGAGTCTGATTTGATTTGCAGTCTGAGTTCCCCACATGTTGGCCCCAAGTCCCAGGACAAAGGGTCTGCATGGGCAAGTGTCCCCTCTTAATACCTGTAATCTGTAAAAGTGAACGGGACCCGATAAGGAGGAGATGGTACCTCTACTTCTGACCTTATTTTCTGACCCAGAGTTGGTTTGTAAGACCCTTGCTGATTGAATGTTTCATTTCATCCCTTCAGGTTGAGGATCATTATTTCCATTTCACAGATCTGGAAACTGAGCTTAGAGAAGCCATTTGACTTGTCCCAGTTTGCTTGAATAGTATAGGAGAGGCCTGGGTCTGGAGGTCTTTCAGTCATTCACTCTGCAAACACCAAGTGCCTCCAGGGGCGAGGCACCATGGCGGGGGCCGGGGATATGGATGACACCCAGCCCCCGCTGTCATGGAGCTTCTAGCAGGTAACACACAGAAAACCAGAGATGTGAGTTAAGGGTTCGGCATGTGGGAGGCGATAGATGCTAGGGAGAAAGATAAGGTGGAGAAGGAGGATAAGGGGTGTCAGCACAGGGTGAAGGTTGCGATTCTAGACCGGATGGCCAGGGTTGGCCTCTCCGAGGAGGTGACGTTTGAGCAAGGACCTGGCAATCTTTCTCTGCCTTTGTGAAAATGAGTGCTCTGGCCCGAGGAAGGGCATGTGGAAGGGGCCTTACTGCCAAGGAAGCAGTTCCGGTTGCTGGCCGCTCTCCCCATTTTGGGGCTGATGATGTCTGTGCTCCAGGCATTGTGCAGCACCAGCTGGCCGGCACCACCTCCTTCCCTCCAGCCTGCAGCTTCCTGTGGCACCAGACACGTAGCTGCCACAGCTGTGTCCACTGTCATCCTCCCGCAGCATTCCCGGAAACTCTGAGAATGGGCACCTGAGTGTGCCTGAGAGGGCGCGGTGGCTCGGCGGGCAGCCAGGGCCGAGATGTCACTGTGGTGCTTCCCATGGCACTGCTCGGCCTGGAGAAACCTCTGATCTTTGGGGACTAGTCTCCCCCGGTCTGATGGACGGCTTGTCTTCCAGACCCCGACACTGATGCAGCCACCATCCAGGAGGTCAGCGAGGCCGTGCTGGGCCTGTGGCTGCCCACGGACTCTGCCACTGTCCTGCGGAAGATGAATGAGATCCAGGCTATTGCGGCCAGGCTACCCAATGTGGACCTGGTGCTGTCTCAGACCAAGCAGGACATTGCTCGGGCTCGCAGGCTCCAGGCTGAGGCTGAGCAGGCCAGGTATGGCCCTGGGCCCCAAGCTTCTCCCTGCTCAGGGTTGGCCTGGTGTTTTGCTCCCCAGCTCCTTTGGTTGCTGGAAGAGGGAAGAGAATCAATCTGTACATGTCGAAGGGTGCAGAGGGCTGGGGGACCAGCGGGCTGCTTGCCGTGGTGGGGGGTGGGGTGGATGGTGAGGTGATAAACAGCATTCATAGTAAACTTTACTCGCATGACCCCGTCTTCCACATTGGAAACTGTGCCCGAAGGGTATCTCAGACATAACACTCACATTCATATCACGTCTGCTCGGTGGGGCCCTGGGATGGACAGGCTACTGGGTCAATCTTCCCGGATTAGTCTTGGCTGGGAAGGATGTTCTCTTGAACTGCTGCATGAGTTGAACAACACATCTGTTCATTCGCTGTAGCTCACTCATCCTCTCTCCACCCTCCTCCACTCCTTGGTCCCCAGGAGCCGAGCCCACGTGGTGGAGGGCCAGGTGGAGGACGTGGTGGGGAACCTGCGTCAGGGCACGCTGGCGCTGCAGGAGGCTCAGGACACCATGCAAGGCACCAGCCACTCCCTTCGGCTTATCCAGGAAAGGGTTGCTGAGGTGAGAGGGTGTGGCTTTCTTCCCCTGTATTTGGGAATAAAGAGACAGCTTCAGGCACAAGGTATAGAAAGTGACCTAGATGGGGACCTAGAGAGGGAGACTATGAGCTCTGGGCCTGGCTTTGAGCCTTTGGTTTCCTGATCCTATGGCTGGGTGCAGATGGCCAGGGGTGGGCTCTGGGCTGCAGCGGGGGCAGGGAGTGGTGAGCTGGAGAGGGAGGGGCCACGGGTGCCAGGGGGCAGATAGGAGATCGAAAGGGGGACAGTCCAGCATCTTGGTTGGAGAGAGTTTTTGCTGCCTGATGAGTTGGGCAGGGGGAGTACAAAGTCCCTGCTTGTGAGACCCACCACAACCCAGGTGTCCCTTCCCCCACAAAGGTTCAGCAGGTACTGGGGCCCGCGGAAAGACTGGTGGCTGGCATGACGGCACAGCTGGGTGACTTCCGAGCACGGCTGGAGGGTCTCCGCCTCCAGGCCAGGCAGCAGCAGGCGCAGGCCGCTCAGGCCCAGCAGCTCGCAGAAGATGCAGAACAGCAGGCGCTGAGCGCCCAGGAGGTATGAGTGGACATGCTTCATCCCAGGCAGCACAGCCAGGGTGAGGGTCCTGAGCAGGAGAGGACTCTGTAGGCTTTGTGAGACCCTGCGCTCGAAAGCAATTCCAACATGTTATTCTAGAATCGCCAGGAAGGGCTTCAGTACTCTACCTCGGGCCACCTGTAGGGAGCTGGTTCGGGTGTTACAAATGATCTATCCAGTCCTTCCCCATTTACAGATGGAGGGGTAACTTTGTCCAGGCCCAAAGCTCACCCACAAAGCAGGTCCATTGATACCCAGTCCAGAACTTGTCCCCTGTCGTGGCTACCCAGCCCAGAGAGGCAGTCTTGACTTAGCCTGACCTGGGCCCCATCATTGTCGGTATTATGCCAGAGAGGTGATCAGAGAGCTACTGGTCTGGGTCTCTGGTGTACCAGGAACTTGGCGCTCATAGTCCCAGGACCAAGTATACTGCTACATGATGACTAAGTGCCTGGCACCGTGTGGGAAGTTAGGCAGGAAGTGACAGGAGCTGCAGATGGAGGGAGGGAAATACAGAAGAAATTTAAGACATGGTTCATGGCCTAGGGGTTTTCCTGGGCAAAAGCAACCCTCTGGGGAGTATCAGGAGGCACCTCGTGCCTGTGCGTTGATCTGGATGGTATCAAGTGCATTCACCAAAGGTCTTTAGGACTTTGGATGGTGGTGATGGTGACATTGAGATTGTTCCACTTTTTTCAGGGATTTGAGAGAATAAAGCAAAAATATGCTGAGTTGAAGGACCAGTTGGTTCGGAGCCCCATGCTGGGGGAGCAGGGTGGCAGGATCCTGAGCATCAAGACAGAAGCAGAGGAGCTGTTTGGGGAGACCACAGAGATGATGGACAGGATGAAAGGTGAGGGGTTGGTCCCGGGGCTCGGACTCCTGGGCATCCCAGGAGGCTGGTCCCAACCCCTGGCTTCTGAGGCCCACCCTTGTCAGAGTGAGCAGTGCTGAGAGGGCAAGACCAGAAGGCACTTCCTGAGCGCGTAGGAACATGAGGCACAGTGATGGGGCTGTGGGGAATGCAGATGCTCACAAGACCTGTCCTGCCTTCCAGATGGGGGTCACGCATCTACCAACCAGGAAAGGTTGTAGCGATGGAACAAGCATTTACCTGTCCGCAGGAATTCACTTTTTTTTTAACGTTTATTCATTTTTGAGAGACAGAGAGAGACAGAGTATGAGGGGGGTGGGGCAGAGAGAGAGGGAGACACAGAATCTCAAGCAGGCTCCAGGCTCTGAGCTGTCAGCACATAGCCCGACATGGGGCTCAAACCCATGAACCACGAGATCATGACCTGAGCCAAAGTCAGTCGCTTAACCAACTGAGCCACCCAGGTGCCCCAGGAATTTACTTTTAATTGTAGGATTTGGGGAAAGATCATGCATAGCGGCCTCCCCTGGGAGAGGGGACCAGGGAACATAATTCCTATGGGAATATTTGATCAACCCGTAGGTCCACATGTGTGCGCATTGACTGAATGTCAGCCCAGTAATGCCCCTGTTTCACTCTGCTGGTGGGATCTCACCTGGTGTTCAGTGGTGGCTTCTATATCCTCAGAAAAGATATTGACAAGCCTGCACATATCAGAGGAAGGGTGGCCAGGGCTGGGAGTTAGAGAAGGCTCCATAATTATATCAGATGAAGAATGGGTGAAGGAACTAATCTGAGAAGATGTGGTCCCGGACATCTGAAGGACTTCCGTGTGGGAGACAGAGCAAGTACATTCCCACAGCCCCAGGAGACAGACCTGAGACAACTAGGTGGGAGCCAGAAGTGGTCAGATTCCAGCTTCACAAGAAGACTATTTTAATAGCTAGAGCTGCCTGAGATTGGAGCCATGAGGCAGTGCACTCCCTCCCTATTCCTAGAGAAGTTCGGGCTGAGGCTGGGTGCGAGCTCTCAGGAGTGTGGTAGACGGGCCCCTTGTCAAGGGTGACACGAAGGACAGGCTGTCCTCCACATCCTCCGCACGATCTGGTGGCAGTGTGCAGAGCAGACCCGGGGGGAGGACTAGGTTTATCTGGGGTGGTATTTGGGGGAGGGAAGGTGCAGAGGAATTCTGGTCCCCCAGCCAGCTCTTGTGCCGCAGTGCCCACTTGAGGACCATCGGTGGGATGGTAGTGTCTGAGTCCAGTATTAGTAGGTTGGTAATCTTGGTGCCAGGGGCCTCCCTCATGAGTCTGGGACAACTGCTCTGCCTAGAGCAGAGGGGGAGGCTGGGGGCTTCCTGCGTCTGGTTTCTCTAAAGTGGGATGGCGGCGGTGGGGGAGAGCCAGGAGGCTGCAGAGAACTTGCCTTAGTGAAAAGGCTCCCCCACAGGTGACTTCTGCGGGTGCTGCCTCCAAGTGGGCGGGAGGAGAAGGGCTGGGCGTCTTTGGGTATCTCACCAGCGCCTCCTCTCCCCTTACTGTCCCATCTGCCCTCAGACATGGAGCTGGAGCTGCTTCGGGGGAGCCAGGCCATCAAGCTTCGCTCAGCAGACCTGATGGGACTGGAGAAGCACGTAGAACAGATCCGAGACCACATCAACGGGCGTGTGCTCTACTATGCCACCTGTAAGTGACGTGCCAGCTCCCAGCCCCTGGCCCTGCTCGTCTGCCTTCTTTACTTTTGGAGGACAGACTGGGTTGGAATACTTTCCAGCTCCAAGAGACTTTTATACAGTTGAAAGCACAGTGTGGACCACCCCTGGGGTGCAGCTGTTAAGATTGTTCTGGGCTGCAGCTGAGCTTGAGCTGATGGGAAACTACATTTGAGAGACGGAGAGGCTGGAGGTGGCCGTGCCTTTGTGATGAGGAGCAGAGCTCTCACGTGCAGGGAGCTTGGCTGGGCAGCACCCATGCCCTTCATCCTCCTCTGAGGCTGAGTCCTGGTTGGACACAAAAACTTAACAAAAAATGATGTACAAATGAAAAGCCCAATAAAAATCTTTGGAAAGAAGTCTGGAGGTTGAAAGAGTTTTGGAAAATGGTCTGTCTCCCCATCGAGTAAAGCTTTGTCACTTGTGTCTGTCTCCCACGTGGGGTTCCTATGTGCTCCTGTGCTCAAGCCCAGGGCCCGGTGGTGTAGGAAGCATGGGCTGCCCTGCTTTGCTCAGGACAGCTTGCTCGTCACCCAAACTCAGGGTGACTGGGCCCCTTTGCCCCAGGACCCAGTGGATCCCATCTTCGAGAGACCGGACCAACTCTTTCCATCTTTGAGTAGTGATCCTGCTTCTCATTTACAGATGAGGACATAGAAATCCAGAGAAGGGAAGTGTAGTGCCCAAATTCACCCAGCCCCAGAGGCACAATCTGTGTCTCTGGGGATCTCAAAGAGAAGTTGCAACTGGATGTGTAGCTGTGTGTGTGTGTGTGTGTGTGTGTGTGTGTCACATATGGAAATGGCATGAACGTTGGTGTACTAACCACGGCCCGTGCAATGTGCTAGGCATTTTATCTACGTTAACTTTTTGACTCTTATTAATCGCATTAATTATTTATTGAGCACCGTGCTAGAAACATCGTCTGCATTATCTCATGATGTGGGTGGTGCTGCTGTTTGACCAGTGAGGAAACCAAGGCACAAAAGGCTGTATAACTCCCCCAAGGTCACAGATGAGGCAGAGGGCAGGGCTGAGCTGGGCTTTCAGTTCATGATCATTACTACAGTCATTAGGAGAATGGATGGCTGGAGCCAGACCACAGAGCCTATCCCAGGGGTCATTCTGAGGAGTAAATGAATCAGTAAGCGAAACTCATGTTACTAAGTACGTGGCACACCTTACGCTCCCAGTCTGTGCCAGCCACCACCCTGCCAGACCCCAGGCCCTCCACCCGGCACGGGCTCAGAAGTCCCAGAGCCACTGCTGACTTTGAGAAGAACCAAATGAAGCCTCATAGAGAAAAATATGTCCATTTTATTGAGCACAACACCGAGCATGAAGCTGGAGGGGGCGGGGTCTGAGAAAACTAGGGAAGGACAAGAATAATGTCCCGGATTTCCAGGGAGAGAAAGAAGAGCAGAAGCAGGGGGAGAATTAACCACCTGAAATGAAAACCGTCAACTTCCAATGTGTACTTCATTGGATGTGGGTGGGGTGTCGTGGTCAGGGTAAGGATTGCTTGCACTGCCTAATCATTGATTTCTTCTTTTTTACCTTGGAGGCTGTGGGGCTGCCTTTGGCCCGGGGCAGGGAGGGAGGTGGTGCCAGGGCAGGCTGGCTGGGTCTCAGCCCAGTTGGAGCGAATCCTAGAGTCGAGGATGGGAGCTGGAGAGCTCGCAGGCGGCCCACAGAGCTGCCTGTCATTCATGCAGATGGGCAAGCTACAACATTAATGAGCCCATTCCGGCCCTGAGGACAAAGGCCTGGGAGGCAGGGGTGAGTGTGTACTGAGCGGGAGTCTGGGTTCCATATGGCTTTGCTCGGAGAAGGTGACAGCCTGGCCAGCCCATGAAGCTTTTCATCACAAACAACACAGACCCGGGCGAGAGCTACCTAGTTCACTGCACAGAGCCATGGCACGTGGGTGTGGGGGCGCAGAGCAGGCAGGCCAGGGAGACCTGGAGATGGGTGGGTGCCGCCCTCCAGCCCACAGCTTCACTTCAACGGGGCCTCCGTGCCTCGGGGCTCAGTGCTGGGCCTTCCGTGAGGGTCTGCCCCGGGCGGCGGCGGCATGCTGCTCATGACCGTGACCATAAACCACTCCTGCCAGGCCCTGCTCCGCGTGCTCCGCCTTCCTCCCGCTGCAGGGTGGGCTCCAGGTTTAGAAGGGTAGAGAAGAGATAACCATCTCTCCTGCGGAAGAAATGGGTTCAGGGTGGGGGTGGGCCTGCCGCTTCTGGTGCCCCTCGGACCCCTTCGTTCAGACTCTGTCCTGGGGCTCTCCTTCTGGCCCACTCTCCCTGAGCCCCCTGCCCTGGCCCTCCCGCCTCCGGTCGCCTCACCTGAAAACTGACAGACGCGTGGACTCCAGGAATCACATGATGAGACAGACTCCAGTCTGCCCCGCCCGGCAGTGGGAACTGCCGCTGGCTTTGACCGGCACCATGACCTCTGATTTGTAGTTCCTGGAAAGCAAATGAGGCAGCAGGCTGTGAAGTACTTGAGGAAGAAGAGCTGGGGAGTTCTCCGTGACTGTGGCCTCCCCCTGGGCCTCCCTTCGTCGGATTTGGAAAGTACAAGCCCTTGCAGAAAAGACCAAGAGGACAATGAAGCCCCACTCCCCTCCCCTCTCCCACCAAACACAGTTGTTCTGGAAAGTCAAGGAGTCTAGTGCCCATCACTCACATGTGCCCAGTTTTCTGCAGGCATTTATCATTCCTGTTGCTTCACTAAACTTTTAAGGACCTTTGTGAGGCAGGCTGAGCAGGTGGGTAGGATTTTACAGATGAGCGAGCCAGAAACAGAGACATTGCCTGGTCTGTCCGTAGCCGCACAGCTAGTGGGAGGGACAGGACTGGAGGCATTAACCTTGACCCCTGATCCACAGCTCTTCCCACCATGCAGAGCCGCTTCCCTGGTCAGTGTCTTTCAGCCCCTTTGCCTGAGCAGGGCTAGGCCTCTGTCTTTGGCTGAAAATACGTACTGTTTTTTGTTGGCTTTTTTGAGGAGTGTGGGTTCGGAGCAGTAGGAGGACTTCCCTTTGCCCCCGATACTCAGGCAACTAGAGCAGCAGCCGCAGGGCCCGGCAGCCAGGGGCCCCTGCTGCATGGGCACGAGGCTGCTGCTGATGCGGAGCGAGCCGTTGACCAGGCAGTTGAGGGACCTGCCCCCGGGCGCCGAGGTCCGGGGGCCGTGCTGGCAGGGCACCTGGGGCAGGGCCGGAAGTGGGCCACTCTGGTCCAGGGCAGGCGCCTCGGTGATGGTGATCTCAGAGGAGCTGGGCCTTGAGGCTTCTGAGGCTTGAGTGACGGGTGGCCTGTTCTCCACCTCTGGGTGGATGCCTGGGCTGTGCAAGTTCATGTGCAGCTTCCTCATGTGATGCACCACAGCGGCTGCATTGAAGGCTTGCTAAGGACACACAAGAGCAGCCTCTGGCCACCTCCGTTCCCAGAGGGCCACGGGGCTCAAGCTTTCCCTTTGCCCTGTGGCCTCTTGAAACTAATGTGCCCATTTCTTGTCTCAGAGAGGGTCCAGGGTGCTCCAGTGTCTGCTGGGAAGCCCCAAGGACAGCTCCTCCACCAGCCCTGCCCCCGCTCAGCCTCCAGGTGCCCTGAAGAGCCTGCCTACCTCCCAGAAAGGGCGGCTTACCCTCCACTTGCTCTTGGCAAAGTTCTTCTGGATCTGGAGACTGACTGATGGGTAGATGTCCCGGTGGAGGGCTGTGTTTCCATTGATCCTGTAGATGTAGAAGGGACACCTGGCTAGTGGGCAACTATGGGAATTCAGCCAGGGGTTGGGCAGGGAGCTGTGCATGCAGGTCCTCGTTAAGCCGAGTAAACTCAGAAGAAGGGTGACCCACTGTAGGAATGGGCTGGAGCCTTGGCTCTGTTCCCCCTGGGCAGGTCATTAGGGGGCCCGTGCTTTGGCAAAACCAAAATCTTGCTTTCCAGCAAGGTTGGCAAACTATGGCCTGTGGGCCAAATCTACCCATTGCCCAGTTTTGTAAATCAGTCTCACTAGGCCACAGATGTGCCTGTTCATTCAAGTATGAGCTATGGCTGCTCCCGTACGATAAGGGCAGACTGAGTCATTGCCATAGAGATGATACGGCCAGCAAGGCCGAAGATACTTACTAGCCAGCTTTTCACAAAAAAGGCTTACCAGCCCCTGTGTCAGAGATTGCTTGGGGTGTCCCTCTCTGTTAGCTCAAAACTTTGCTCGGAACCCATCTCCTCCTGGAAGCCTTCCTGAAGGAGGCCACCCCATACAGGCTGCCATTTCCTTTGTCATCCATCTCTAAGTGTTACTTAGATACTTGACATGTGCGTAGTACTTTCTAGGCCCTAGAGACTCAGAAAAGTAACAGATGTTGCCCTGATTCCTGGGGCTTTCAAGGGTAGATGTGGAGCCCTGTTCCGTGCCACAAACTGGAGTAGTTCACGTAAGCTGTGTGACTGGTAAAAAGAAGTGAGGAGGGGTACGTGGCCTGCAAGGGCCAGGGCATGAGGGAAGGGCAGAAACTGCTCCGGATCCTGAAGGATGCTGCATACAAGGCAAGAGGTGGGACATTCTAGGTGTTGAAAATGGCATGACTCAAGGTGTAGGTTGGAAAGAGCTTGGAATATGGCGTAGGGGAGGGCAGGAAGAGAAATGCAGCTCTTAGGCCTTGCTGGAACAGAGGAGGTGTGTTGAGAATTTGGGAAAATAAAGTTGGAGGTAAAGGGTCGGCCCAGAATAGGGAAAACCTGAAAAGGCAAAGGAATCTAGGCTTGCTATGGTAGGAAGTGGGGAGCTATTGAGAATCTTGAGCAGGGGTGTCGCATGAAAAAATGAAAGTGTTTCAAGACTTAATTTCCTGAGTTTACTGATTGGTTGCTTTGTGATTCATCACAAATTGCCCCTCGCTTGGAACAATGCTCTTGAGGACAGGACGGAACTGCCTCTTGCCGGTCCCTCTTGCACAGCTGGTACTGAGGGTTGCACCCTAGTCCTGATGACAGTGCCTGGCTGCGTGCGTCCCCTGCCCTTGACTAGATGATGCAGCTGCCACGCTGGGGTCGGAACCGACTTCATTAAATGCTGTTCGCATCTGTAGCTGGACCCGATAGACACGTCTATGCTCCTTGGATGCTGCAAGAGTAAAGAGCTCAGGGCAAGCAAACTCGAGGGAAACACCATGTGAATGAGTCATCATGGTATCTGGGGAACCAAAAGGCCAGGGTCCAGAGCCCCCCGCATCCTCACTCACCAGGGGTGCCTCAAGGCCTTCTCACAGGTGTACCGTTCATTCGGGTCCTTCTCCAGCAAGTGACAAATAAAATCCTTGGCTAAGGGGAGCAATCAAAGACACAACTAAGGGCCAGATTTCGTGACTGATGGAAATTCACTTCCGGGCTGGTGGGTGGCAATGAATACATCTTTAGCTAATCTTCCAAAGAGGCAATTTTAAGAGTCTTAAAAGAGGAAAAAAAAAAAAAAAACAAACCCAAGCCACCTAACAACAACCCACCACAAACCACCAAAGAGAGGCTCTACGTAGCCTCACCCACACAGCACTGCAGATACATCTCTTATCACGAGGCACCAACGTGCCTGCACGCCACGAGTGTGTTCGTTTGCACCATTCAGGGACTGGCACCCGCACGTGGGCACACATGTGAATGCTGCCTCGTCCCAGCGCGGATCTCCACTTAATGGGCCCCACAACATGTAATGATTGCCTTCACTCACACACGCAGACATTGCATACTCTCAGCCTTGATACCCGAAAGGAAAAACTTGGCCTTGGTTTTGCCGCTCCTGCCTGGAACATTCCCCTGTGCCTGGCTCTGCCCTCCTGGCCCCCTCATTTCAACTACCCTCCCTCTTTTACCAGGTATGTGGGGGTTCTGCCTCCAGAAAACAAAAGCCTAAGCCTTAGATGTGAATCATTTATTTGGCCTTTGAGCCAGATGAAGATTTCTCCACTTTCCCTGGCAGCCTGTTCTATAAGTTTCCCCAGGGACTTTCAAGAGCCAGGACTGTCATCTTTTGTTAAGCTCTTTTCTCTTGGCACCCTTTGCCTTGAGTCTGTTATCTTGTCCTTCACACCTGCTAGCCTTACCTGACTCAGAAATGTCATCCCAGAATGGAGATTCAAATTCATAGTAGCCCTCCTTGATCTTCTCGAAAAGCTTAGACTCAGTTTCTTCATAGAAGGGGGGATACCCACACAACCTGCAGCGAAACACGGAAAGAGGTATGCTGCTAACCAACCCCGTCTCCCTGAACCAGCCTCTCCCTTCTGCCTAGCCGCCCCTGTAGACACAGGCAGGAGCTAAGGATCTCCAACCAGCAGTATGAACAGGATACAGATCTGCCTCTGATTCGGGAGTGATGCAGGCCCTATCAGGTGTTTATGCAGGAGCCAAAGCTTGGAACAGGCTGCCCTAGAAGGCCCCTTTGTGCATTATTCTCCCAAGCCCCTCACCACCTCTCCTCTACCTCCCCTGACACTTAGATGATGTATACAAAATCTTTAAGAGGGATGATAGAATGTCTGCTTGAACGTATGTTTCATGAGGGATTATTTAGGCTATTAGCACAGAATAGTCAGTGAATATTTGTTAAGTAAATGAATGAATGATAGTAGTTATTCAACATAAGCTTAGGAAATAAAGAACTGAATCCACACTAAGGAGTAAATGACAGGTTATTTTCCTAAGAGATGAGGAGGGAGGGCGGGGAACGGGTGATGAGTAGGTTAGTAAAGGAGAGCCCAAGAATATGTGGAGAGGAACAGGTTCATTTGGGCCATCATTTTGCCTTGGGCTGACTTGCCAGGAGAGAAATCCGAGATGTGAACATTGTACCCACTTGGCTTCCAAGCTTGGCTTGGCCTCTCCTTTTTCATTGCTCATTCCATAGAGCGGGACTCAACACATTTATATAGAGTAAATGGGGGTGGGGGTGCAGGAACAGAGAATACCATATGGCTCAACAGTGGGTTCACACTGAGCTCTGTTTCTATAATCTGGTGGAGACAGGGACAGAAACCTTTGGAGCTGTGTGCATGAGTGTGTGTGTGTGTGTGTGTGTGTGTGTGTGTGTGTGTATGCGTGCATGCATGTACTTGCGCATGCACACGTGTTCATACACATGTTTGGAGGTGGATGTTGCTTGAGGAGCTAAGATAGGGGAGGGGAGAAAAAGGATGAGCAGATTATGAGATTTCCCAGGAACTGAGCCAATGACAGCTTCTACTCACAATATGTAAGTGATGACGCCAATGGACCAGCAATCCACAGCCTTGCTATAGGGCTTCTGTGCCAACACTTCTGGAGCTACAGCAAACCAAAGGCAGAATCAGGGTTGGTACAAGAAGAGAGGGCTGAGGGGTGAGGGCTGAAGGTCGGGAAGAGGCTTAGGGAAGAGGACTAGAAAAGGCCCTGGGATGGCAGTGTTGCTGTATCACCGAAAACTTCCCTAGGCAGGGACTGTGTCTCTCCCATCAGACTGAATCTTCCTCCCTCAGCCTGGAAGGTCCCCATGACAGGGCCTATCACTCTTACATCAGACTGGGAATCTCCAGGGCTATATCACCCCCATAGATGTAGGTCTATGTCTCCCCACACAGATGGTGTATCCCAGGATTGGGGCTGTGCATCTGTGTTCAGATGGGGACATCTGCCAAGTAGGGACACTCTTTCTCCCACTATACTGGAATCTCCCTGAGGGCAGAAACTGAGTCTTCCCTCTTAAATGAGGAACTTCTAGAGGGCAGGTGATAACTGTCCCATCTGTCTCTGGTACCTGGGCAAGGCTTAATCATCTATATCAGACTGAGAGCTTCATGAGAAAATGAACCATGTCTTCCTCTGACTGGGAGCAGTAGAGGGCTACCTTCTGTATTTATCCCAGATACCAGGGATTTGTACTCAGTGGGACTCAATACCCACTAACTGACCTCTCTTTGGAAGTGAGAGCAGATTTCCTCTTAAGTTAGAGTTCTCCTTCCGACTACCATCCTCAACCAGGTGATGAGCGGTGAAGAGGGAAGGAGCAGGAATGGACACTCTAAGTTTTGGCTTTCTCTCCATGGATCTTGGGAATTCTTTCACCTAGTAACTTGCCTGCTCTTACTTTTTTGGGGGCCTTGAAATCCTGCTATTTAGACAGAAGGTCCCACT
The DNA here is from genome assembly GCA_028646485.1 of Cryptoprocta ferox. NCBI lineage: Eukaryota > Metazoa > Chordata > Mammalia > Carnivora > Eupleridae > Cryptoprocta > Cryptoprocta ferox. Next base: position 31,644,169 of record CM053562.1, read on the forward strand.
TCTGCCAGTTTCCTAGGGTGTTTCCTTGGGGGTATATTTGGGGGGCATTCCTAGGTTCTTCAGCTTCAAACTCAACACTATGCCTCCAGGATACCACCAACTGGGGGGTTGTAGTCTCCTGTGTAAGTGGGAAAAAGGAAAAGGGGTGGCTAGCGGTCAACCCCTTGGCAATCTAATGATCTCAGGGTTTGTGATCTTGTCTCTGCCCCTGGTTTAGCTGGAAAGACAAAGGCAGGAAGTCTGCTTACAAAAATGAGAGCCAAGTATAGGCAGGGGCCGTTGGAAGAGCTCAGGGGTAGGCTGTCTTTAAAGATGTAGGGTTTGGGAGCAGTAGGGGTAGTTCCAGAGATACCTGGATTTACCCTAAACCTCATAATGAAGGCTCTACTTAGATTGCTCCTGAAATTGAACCCTGTTTCCCTATAACCACCCCTCTCTGTTAAATAATATCCATGAGGTTGAACATAGCCAACTGGTCAAACTTCCTCCTGCTCCCAGACTCACCCACATAGCCTGGGGTCCCACAGGCAGTGGACATGACTCCACTCTGTTCCATCTTGGACAGACCAAAGTCTGTGATCATGATCTTAGAATTTTCCTCAGGGGTTAGGTACAGCAGGTTTTCAGGCTGTGGGAGAAGAGCATTATGCAGTATAGGATATAATTATCTGAAATATATATTTCTTTTCCTCCCCCAATATAGAATTTCTTAGGAAGCCACTCTCTCGGCTCTTGACTTCATGGTCAGGCTCATCTCCCCCAATTCTTCCCTCCTTCCTCCTACCTGAAGCTCCCCACCCCATATCAAGCATTCTGTATTTTGCTTATGGCCCTCATGTTCCTCATCTTTGTAGCCATTAAAGAACTACTCCCTCCCTCCCCTCCGCCCCAACGACCCTAGACTGTTTGTTTTTTGAGGGAATCAAACCATAGTTAATTGTCTCTGATCTTTCTAAAGGCTAGTGCATGCCTGATGCAATGTCGACCTCCAATTAGTATTTATTACATTGGATTTTGAGTGTGGCTAGGTTTAAGAAACACATGCATTATCTTGGTATCCTAATAGGGTGAGGCCTAGTGCAAAGTTCAGGAAGAAGCTGAGATGAAAATTAATACTGATTGTTCAGTCATTCAAGATATGTTTAAGGGACCTGAAAGCAAAAGGGGATTTAGGAGTATATTGGTCCAACCCTCTCATTTTACACAGCTTAGGCTGCCCATGACCCATAGCTTCCTGAAGGGCCATTCTCTGTTTCCCATTGAGGACTCCCACTTTGGCACCTTCAAGTCTCTGTGGACGATGCCATTCTCGTGGAGGTATTTCACTGCTGACAAGACCTGCTGGATCACCAGGCTGGCATCCTTCTCTGTGTAGACACCCCGCTCCAGGATCCGGTCAAAGAGTTCCCCGCCAGAAACACTGTGGGCATAGGGGCAAGTGCAGGAATCCAGGTCTTATTCCAGGTCAAAGGGACATAAGTGTGTTTGCTCTGTAGCCATGAAGACATAGCTGTGGCAGAATGGGCAGGTGCCCATGGCCTGGGTAGGGAGGTCTACTTTAGGCTGAGAATGCCTCCCTTGGGTGCTGGCATGATATCATGAGGGAGTCATTTCTTTGGGCCAACCATTTCCCTCTCCCTAGACACTTCCTTAAAGTGCAAAGTGCCCCTGGTTAGAGTCATGCAAGAACACACTTGCTTGGACACACTCTTAGCTGCCTACTTTAGTGGACACACTCTTAGCTGCCTACTTTCCTGGGCTAGGACACAGGGGCCACAATGAAAGAAGAGGTGAGATTGAAATCAGGCAAAACAGGAAAGAGGTGTACACGTGACACAAATTGTGCTCGTGTCAGGATTTCTGTCCTCACTGTGGAAAACGGCTACCACTGCCGGAATTGTGGGTGGAGTTGTAGTGCTGCTTGGAGACTCCAATGGTATGGTATCTTAGGATTCAGGGGAGCTTCAGATCCACTCCCCACCCCCTCACCCCATCTCTTGAATGCCATCTACACTACTTTGCCAAGAAGTTTCTTAGTCCCTCCTGGAACACCTCTGAGGCAGACAACTCACTACCCCCTAAGACAGACTGCTTTATCTTTCACCACCTTCTTAATATTTCTATATATTATCACGAAAGCCACTCTCTGTACTCTCTGCCAGCAGATAGCCCTTCCACCCACTGGGGCCACACAGAGCAAGAATACCACCCTTTCGCGTGGATCTCTTCAAGTATGTGAAGACAGTGAAATGCTCACTGAGGCCTTCCCTGGGACAAACATTTCATGAGCCAGGGTTTCCGATGCTCTCACAGTCCTTGTCCCCCTGGTCACTGTTCCATGACACTGGATGGGGACGTGCACCCATCACAGGACCATGTGGTGATGAGAAAGGAGAATTTCTCTAATCAAGATGCACACCACCCTACTCCTTTTGTTTCTGTCCCAAAGCTCTGGGCTCTGCCATAGGAGCTAGAGGCCCATGAGAAGGATAGTCTCTATGCACAACTAGGAATTCCTGACATGGGGTGGCCTGGGTCCTAGAGCTGGCACTCTCGTAGGTTTTACAATTCTTCAGTAATATCTAAATCTGCCCACTTCCCTGCCTCCCCTTAGCCGTCTAAATGTGTGCTAATCCTGTTGAATTGGCCTCATTAAGGTGCCACATGGTCCCTGCTCATTGTTAAAGCTGTTCTGCACACCCGTCCCCAACCTCACTCCCTTGACTACCTGCTCCCTCTATTTGCTGGGCCTCAGGTGAGCCTTGGAGTTAATAGGCTGCTTAGGCCTGAATTAACTCATTAAAGTTTCTGAGGAATCAGCCTGTCAGTCAAAAACATTGCATCTGGCCACAGAGGTAGCAGAGTGGAGTGTGTGTGCGTGCATGTGTGCGTGTGCGTGCATGTGCTTTATAAATAGAAGTTTCTCTGAGTCCAAGGTTGAGCACTTTTAGGAGCACCAACCAAATCCTACAGCATTCACTCTCAGGCAGAACTATTTATATATGACAGTGATGTGGAGACCTTTCTAGGGAGGCACAATTTCTGTCCCACAGATGGACACTCACAGTCACAGCCTGTTTTTAACTTTGGGTGGATCTCTTTTGAGAAAGTCTTTTTTTCATATATATATATCAAATTGAAATCTGTGTCGTGTGGTTTCTAATCCCACAGTAATTTTACCCTAGAGTGGCATTAAAACATTTAATGTTAGTTTGATGGACTGGCTGGTCAAAATGGACTCAAGCTGTGGCACCAGAGAAGGGTTCTGGAGGGTCACTGCTAGGCCAGGCATTATCCCTTCAACTGTAGCATCGTGAGGAGGTCCAGAAAGTCTGAGGGGACTGGCTGGGGTGCAGGGGAGGATGGATAGGCTGGAATCACAGCTATGGGAGTCACTTAGCTGACTTGTAGAAAATATTTTAGGGGCACAAGACCTCAGGTCATGATCTATGGTTCATGGGTTCAAGCCCTGCATCGGGCTCTGTGCTGACAGCTCAGAGCCTGGAGCCTGCTTCAGATTCTGTGTCTCCCTCTCTCTCTGCCTCTCCCCTACTCGTGCTCTGTCTCTCTCTCTCTGTCTCAAAAATAAATAAATATTAAAAAAATATTTTAACAACTGGTAAGGCTGTGCTAGTATGGATCATCTCAATAATCAGTCCTAGTTCTACCCTTCAGCCCACACAGAACATCTTCCTGACCAGAGGCATACTTAACGTGAGAGAAATCTTAGCATTTGAGAGCTTCTTGAGCTAATTCTTAATCTTATCTTTTAAATAACCATACTGCCCTCACCACTGAGCACCACTCTAGATCTCCCAGGCCCCCAGAGACGTCTGTAGAGGAAGTGGGTCACCTTTCACTTACAGCTGCATGACCAGGTAGTAGTGAGTGGTGCTCTCATAGATGTCCTCCAGGGTCACGATGTTTTCATGCTTGATCCTGGGGGAAAGGAAGGGTCATGGTGAATGGTTTGTGGTTTAGGTGTCCAGACAAAGAATGGACATCCAGCCCACTGGACCTTTTTATTTCTGTTAGAGACTTTTTATGATGATGTTTAGGAAGAGTTGATCCTTGTGAAGCCTTCCTAATAAATAGGTGGTCACAAAGAAACCCTAGAGAAAAGATCCCAGAGTGGTGTTCAATCCATAGTTCTGAATGGATAATTGATAATCCTGTCTTCAGGGAACCAATATTTTGTTGCTACTCCAGTAATCTCTTTAAACTTTGCCAAAAGAGAAAATTAAAATAACTGAAGAAGGCTAAGGGACCACCCCAAATTAGATTATTGTACAAAATGGGTATCCAGAAACATCCTTGAAGAAAGTGGACTGCAGCGGAGGAGAATCAGGTTACTTAAGCCTCCTCATGGGTAACCATGGAAGTAGTGCTGCAAAATTACTATTCCAGAATATTCTGAGAAGCAGGGAAGATGCTAATTTCTGGGGTCAGTTCTTTGGGATGTCTTTATTACTGATAGTACTTCTCAACCAGGGGCTCTTTTGTCCCTGGGGAAATATTTGACAATAACTAGAGAGATTTTTGTTGTTGTGCCTGGGGAGGGGGTAGGAGCTACTGGCATCTAATGGGTAGAGGCAGGAATGCTGCTAACTTTCCTATAATGCACAGCCTACCATCCCACCCCAATAAAGAATTATCTGGTCTAAAATGTCAATAACACTGTGTTTAGGAAAATTTGCTCTAGATTCTGTCTGGAATTACTTAAGGGCCAAGGCAAGCAGAATTACCACATTGGCTGTGGGGCTTGGCTTTCTAGGCAGTAATTCTGTGCATTCCTGTCTAGGAGGAACATTTCTAGGAAATTTGACTCATGGCCATGCAGCATAGTGGTTAAGAATTTGGACTCTGAGTCAGTTGGGTTTGAGTTCAGATATGGGTGACTTGGGCTGGCTTTCTTAAATTTTCTAAGCCCCACTTTTTGGTTTGTAAAGTATATTTCTCTCATAGGGTTATATCAGGATTAAAAGAGATAATGCATGTAAAATGCTTAGTACAGTGCCTGGGGAATAGTAAACACGTAATAAACAGTATCTATCATCTTTAAGTTTAATTTCTAAAAATATAGACCTCCTACAGTGGTTACCTGATGGATTCAACTATACTTACAAGCTGACAATGCTAACATTAATCTATCAATGGTTCATTTACTGAACAAATATTCACTGAGTATCTATGCTGTTAGGGACTGGTGATACAATACAATGGCAAGAAAGACCGCCATAGTCCTTGCTGTCAGTAAATCCACAGTCCGTCTTTGTTCTAATCTCTCTGCAGCCCAAACTGCTATCTCCAGCACCCTCCATGTAGAGATTGGAGGACGGAGGACACGCGTATTCAATATGTCCAACATATTTCTTTCTATTTCCTTCAAGCCTCCACATCCTTTTGTTCTCTATCTAAGCAATGATATTACTATCCACCAAATATGGCTCAATCTCAGCATCATTTTTAGTGCTTTTCTCTTTTATACTCTTACCAGCCAACTCAAACCCAGTCACTTCTCTCTCTTGAATCCAATCTTCTTGCTGCCACATGATCCTGCTATTACCTTTGCTTGTATCCTCATCCATTGCCTAGATTATTGAGAAACTCTTAAATCCATCTTCCACCATGCTTAAGAGGAATGGCTCTAAAATATGAGTCTGATCATGTGATTTCTTACTTAAAATCTTTTGATGACTTTTCTTTGCCCACCGAATAAAGTCAACATTCTTTATAATGGTATCCAAGACACTTTATAATCATATTTCATTTGATTTCATCTCCTGTCCCTTGATTATCCTTACTCTAAGTTCAGGGGCTTCGGGCTTCTAATACCGACTCTTTCCTAACATCCTTTGCACTTACACAATTCAGTTTCTGTTACTCTCAGCCTGAATTCTCTTTCTGCTTTGCCTCTCCTGTCTCCATCAAATGCTACTCATCTATCAAGGTGCCTCTTCTTTAAAAATGTACCTAATAGCCCATACTCATAAAAATACACATATAGGCAAAATGAATCTTTGTATTCTTCAAACCTTGCTTTCTGCTACTACTGGTTCATGTCCAGTGGGATTAGAGTTTGTTATGGGCACCTGTCTCTGACCAGAAACTGTGAGCTTCTGAGGATAATGAATTTTGTCGGCTTTATTCCCGTGTTCCTGATGCCTAATACACTTTTGGCGTACCATGGGGTTTCCACAAGACTTCTTTGTTTGGGTCCTGCTGTAAACAGTTAGATGGTTTGTTAGTGTGTTTTCTATAATGACGGTTGGGGTGCTGAGCCTACATTTGCTTTGGTACAAAGTCAAATCAATTCCCAAATCTTCCTCTGCTTCCTTAATTACTAATTCTTCCTGCTATTGGCCCTCAGTTGATTTTTGTTCTGTTGAGCTAATTATTCTCTGGTCTACATGCATAAACCAGGTCTGCTACCAGTTGGTTTGCTAGTCAATTTGCTGCCCCTCCCCCCTCCACCAACACCCCCCAATCAGCCAAAGCACCTGTCTGGCTTAACTTAGCTGATTGATCAAATGGACACATCAATGCAATCAAAGGCAGTAATGCCTTTGGGTGTGGAAATCCAGCTTCACTCCTACTCAAAGGTAATTTGTGAAGGAAATGTTATGATCTCACAGTTGTACCTGACCAACCCTAAGACCCACTCACTTTTTCAACACGGCAATCTCATTCTCCAGACTGCTGTCCCGGAAGGCAGGTGACTTCTTGATGCACTTCAGGGCAAAGAGCTTCCCAGTCATCCTCTGCTTTACCAGGAAAACTTCGGAAAAAGCTCCTCTAAGAAGAAGACACCAAGAGATAAAAATTAGTACTCTCTGGCTAGAGAACATTGTTGGAGGCAAAACCAAAGGGTAGATGAAGGAAGGTGTGGTTGGTAGTTAGTTTCCATTGTCACTGTGGGTGACAGTGCTGTATTGAGGGTAGATCCTATATGACATTAAGCCCTGTGTCCTTTCTCTTGGGAAACAAAAGAGTCTACTACCGACTCCAGGACTAGCTGGGTGCTATTTCCTGATTTTGTAATTTGGGAAGGACACCCAGGGACTCTGCTTTGGTTATGGAGAGATTTCTCCATTTGGCCAACCCATTAAAGAGAGGCCACTGCAGATTCAATATACTTGCCTTCTTCCAGCATGTTGAACTGTGGCACACTGGAATGGCAGTTGGAGGTAGTACTGGGGACAGGGCTCAGGCAGTGATGGAAAAAACCTCCCCTCTCCGTTTTAGATGGTGATAATTATCTTGAGCCAATGATCTGAGGTTAAGGGGGCTGAGAACCCTTTCATTCGCTAGGATCTATGAGAACGAAAGACAGAACCCAGACGCTCTGGGAAAGTTTTCTGAAGGAGAGGATAGAACCCAATGGAAACACAGGGTAGGATTCCAAATTATAGCCTTCTCGTTTTGAAGGGGGTCCTCTGGAGATCAGGCTATTGGAACAGCAGATAGCTAGCGGTGAATGTTGGAGCCCAAGTGCCCAGGTGAGAACCTCAGGTTTTTGGGTGACAAGTCACTTAACTACCCAGTTTCTTTATTTGAAAAGTGAGAGTGTCAATAGCATCTGATTCATAGGGTTGTTTAGAAGATTAAATGAATTAACATATGTAAAGTGCTTAAAAGCATCCCTGACATCTGTTAAACTACATGTGTCAGACACTATTATTGTTATTACTATTATTTGAATACCATTAGGGAGAACACCTGGTAATAACAAGAGGCGCTAGAGTTTAAGTGAGGAAACAGCTGAGCCATGCTCTCCCTGCCATCTGGGGATTTTAGAATCGAGGCCCCATAGCAGTCAAGCTTGTGTAAGGCTTTGAGGATCTACATTAGAAAATACTTGGTTTGGGGTACTTGGCTGGCTCAGTTTGTTAAGTGTCCGACTCAGATCGTGATCTCATGGTTCAGTTTGTGAGTCCAAGCCTCGTATAGGGTTCCCACTGATAATGCGGAGCCTGCTTGGGATTCTCTCTCTGCTCCTCCCCCACTCAGCTTTCTCATGCTTTCTCCCTCCCTCTCAAAATAAATAGCATTAAAAAAAAGAAAGAAAGAAAATACTTGGGCTTTCCTGGGTCTGAGTTTCCTGTTTCCCCCAGCTGCGCTTGGAATTGAGTTAGTCAGAGCCTTCAGAACTTGCTCTATTCATTCATTCATTCATTCAGTCAGTCACTTATCTCTTCAATCAAAATTTATTGAGCACCTACTGAGTCAGACACTGGAGATAAAAAAGGTAAGTGTTTCTGTTCTTAGGAAGCCTGCAGACTAGTGAAGAACACAGACAAATGAGCAATTAACATTGGATCGGAAAGATGTTATGAGACATTCAATGAATGCTTGATTATCGGACAGAACAGATAATCTGAGTGTTAGGCACTCGGACTAGTATCAGTCTAGCTTAGAGTCTACTGTGAGAGATGGACACACACAAATAAGCAGGGGTATCATGAGACCACTGACAGTGAACATTTAAGAGAGGGCCTCTGGCTGGACAGGTTGCATAGTACACAACTCCAGCACATGCCACTCACCTTGGAAACGCTGTACATTTTCATACAATAATTATTACAGCACTTTCTCCCCCACCCCCGCAGCTAGAAGGCTAGAAAAAAAGGGCACTTTTTTCTATCGTGTACAAAGCGATCGCTTGGAGTAGCTAAGGAGCACATAATCCATGGCTCTCTGACTTAAGAACACCCTGAACTCAGTTTGTAGGGATGAATGAGAGTTAGCCCAGTGAAACGTCGGAAGTGATGTCTCAGGAGGGGGTGAGAAAGAGGTATAAGAAACGGCCTGGAGGCACAGAACAGCATGTAGGATAGGGCGGCCAGGGTCCAGCACCATCGGTGAGTATGACACAGGGAACAGGGAATAAGAGGCCATGAATGTGCATGGGTACCAGGTCCTATACGTGGTTACATACGGAAAATGCTCAATAAACGTGTGATGGGTGGATGGGTGGGAAGATGGAAAGAGGGAGGAGTGAGGGGTTTGCACTGGGATTAGCTGTGTGTTCTACTCATCTTTAGATCCCACTTTCCCTATTGTAAAATGCGAGAGTTGAACCACATGGCCTTCAAGATTCCTTCCAGCTGTGACCTTCCAGGACCCAACCTTTCCACCTGTACACGTGGGTGGTCCCCTGATTTCAAAGCTGATATCCACTCTGGGTCCTCTTGTGGAATGAGGTCAGATTCAGGCCTTCCTGGGGTGGCATTTACATTGCAGTGTATGCAAATGACGCCTCCGAGGCTTGTGCCAATTTGAGACGGTGTTACTGCTCTTCTGCCTCAGGTTGCTTCGTACAGTGTGTGTGTGTGCGTGCGTGTGTATGTGTGTGTGTGTGTGGTATGTACGTATGGCAGGGCATCGGAGAGGAATTACAAGACTTAATTGCACCATCTGTCAGACTGGGGGGGCAGAGAACTACTTCTGAGCAGCTCAGGATCCTGGGGTCAGAAGGCAAGACGGGCAGAGCCTTCAGAGCCTGGATTGTTTTGCTGCAGCAGAACTTGGTCTGCACTTCCTGCTCTGAACAGCTCTCCGCTCCTGCTGGGAGACTGCTTGATGGGGGAGGTAGGGGAGGACCAAGGAGAAAAGTCTCTTCCTGGGCAGTGAAAGGAGGAAGACCAGGGCCTGGGTGACATCATGCTACGGACTAGCTTTGCCCAGTGTCCATACGGCTACGCTGGAACTGTGGGTGACCTCTGGGCAGATTTAGCAAAAGCCTTCTCTCCCTGGTGGGTTGTTCCAGAAGAGCTGAGGGCTAGAGACAAGACGCTTTCGTCATGAGGTTCTGGTACCTCCTGCTCCAAGGAGTCTGCTCTGCCCACCCCTCCCTTCCCCTCAGCACCTCACCTTGGGAACTGCGTGGGGTCTGCAGCTTGGGGCTGCCTGTCCCCGTCCTGGGTACTTCAGGGGTGCCTTCTCTTTAGCTTTTGTTCAGCCCCATCTGCTGCAACAGCTGTGACTTGCCCCCTGTCTGGTCCCCCGAGTTGCCCAAATCAGTGTGGGGCTGGATGTGTTAGAGCCACCAGAAGCACTTAAAATACAGATTCCTGGCTGCCCAGTCCTCTCTTGGCAAATCCCAGTGTAGTAGGTCTGGGACCAGGAGTCTGTATTTTTCAAAAATTACCTAGGCTAAAATGATCGTAGGAAGTTATTAATTTTCTTGAGTGTGGCAATGCTATTGTGGATATAGAAGAAAAGGCCTTTATTTTAAGGAGATGCACACAGAAGGATTCAAAGGTGACATGTCCTGAAGATTGCAACTGCTTACAAATTGTTCAGGGAAATCAGTGTGTGTGTGTGTGTGTGTGTGTGTGTGTGTGTGTGTGTTTTATGTAAGTATATAAAACAAATATAGTGAAATGTTAACAACTGTTTTTTGTTTTTTTATTTGTTTTATGTCTTTATTTTATTTTGAGAGAGAGAGACAGACAGTGAGCAGGGGAGGGGCAGAGAGAGAGGGAGACACAGAATCCAAAGCAGGCTCCGGGCTCTGAGCGGTCAGCACAGAGCCCGACGCAGGGCTCGAACCCACGAACCGTGAGATCATGACCTGAGCCAAAGTTGGACGCTTAACTGACTGAGCCACCCAGGCACCCCTAAATGTTAACAACAGTTGCACTGAGGTAGTGGGTATATTGCTTGTTCACTGTATTATTATTTCACTTTTTAAAAAATTTAGATATTTTCACGGTTAAAAGTTAGACGGATAAGGGGCACCTGGGTGGGTCGGTTGAGTGACTGACTCTTGATTTCGGCTGAGGTATTGTGATATTGAGCCCTGTGCTGGGTTCTGTGCTGAGCATGGAGTCTGCTTGGGATTCCCTCTCCTCCTCTCCCTCTGCCCCTCCCCTGCTCTCTCTAGCACCTACTCTCTCTCAAAATAAATAAATCAATTTAAAAAGTTAACGAAAAAGCTAGAGGGGTAAGCTCTGCTGATGACTCCAATGTCCCCCTAGGTGTAGCACTGCGGTGGCAGACTTCACTGAGTTCCCTGAGCAGAGTGTGTGTCCGTCTTCTAACAGACCCATAGCACAAGTCTGAGCAAACAGTGAATAAGCGTTTGCCAACCTGGGCATCCTTCTCCCTCCTTCTCTTGATTTTTGGGATGCTTGGCAAATCCTTTCTGATTCATGCATGAGTCTTGTCCCTCTCTCCTGCCAAAAACCCCCTCTTGAGTCACCCCCCTCTTGGCAAAGGTCCTTGATGGAAGGCCAAGGCTCTGATGACCAGCACCACCCCCGAGATCCTCCTGGGAGCACAAAGCCCCACGCTGGCCTGGGCAGGCAGAGCTCAGGGACCTCCTGTCCAGGCCAGGCCTGGCTCCTCTCCGTCTACAGTGAGAGTGTGGGCAGCTGTCATTGCCCGAGGTCGCTGCCTCCTATCCAAGGCGGAGGGAGCTAAACTTAGCCCGAGTTGGCTAAAGGGAAAGCTTACTTGAATGGACAGCCTACTAACTGCCCCTCACTTCCTGGGGCCCAATTAGCCCAGACTAATTAGCAGCCCAGGGGGAGCCCGGGGCCATGGAGCCGCCGAGCTGGAGCTGGTGGCCCCAGCCCCTGGCAGCCTGCGTCACAGCCTGCACCCTCCCAAGGCAGAGGCAGGACTGAGCCGAGAGTCAGCTCCAGACAGGCTGTCTCTGTTTCTCCAGCCGTGTAATCTTTGTCGAAGGGCAGGTACAGACACTCCAGAGGCAGGTAGGAGTTTGGGCTGCGGCCGGACTTTATTTTTCTAACATGGCACTTAAGTACAGTGCAGAGACAATGGTGGTGGGGAGCTGACTCCGGTATGTGTACCCGTCTGCTCTCTGGGGCCCAGAAGCTCCTTCTCCTCTGTGTACAGCACACAGCGGGGTTGGCTCACTATTCACTGCTGGGGGAAATGAAGAAGCTGGATGAGCAGGCCCAGGAACGTTCTAGGGTCACTGAATCTCGGGAAATGCTTCAGAATCCAGCTTTCCCTCCAAGTGGTTCCCGATTTAGAAGTAGGACGTAGGACGGGGGTCCCTGGGGGTGGGCCAGGACGTGGAGCCTAGGGAAAGGGCTGGTATTCCCTGCGGGCCCCAGTGCACGAAACCGTCCACCGTTCTACCCCACAGTACCTTGCCCTACCCTACCTCCTTCCTGCAAGCTGCTGGGCTGATTTCCCAGTGGCCTCAGTCCCAGCTTGTCAGCCGCGGCTGACCCAGAACAGCTCTTTTGGGGTTCCCCCAGCGCACAGCCCCGCCACCCCGCCAGCTCTCAGCCCCCACACTCACGATCCCAGCACTTCCATGAAGATGAAGGTTTTCCGGATGTTGGTGGTCTGTTTCTTCCAGGAGCTGGAGTCTTCTTCCTTTCGACCCATCGCCTCCAGAGTTGAAGCTTTCGGGGATGCTTTGAGGAAGGGGAGAAAGGGTCTGATCAGTTACAATTTCTTAGGATGAGAACAAGTGGCAAAAAGAATCGAAAATACTCAAAGACTCACATCTTTCACATAATAGCTAGAAAGAAGGATGAGGAGCAAAACCTGGCAAAAGGTTTTGCAAAACCTTGTAAGTGGCAAAAATAAGACCATTCTCTCCACTTGCATTTTAAAATAGCTCCCACAAATGTGTTGCATGTCTACTGCACATCCATTGTACTTCCTACACGCCCAAGGAGTGGAGCGTCTAGGAGTGAAAAGTCCACTTTGTCCATATGTATTTAAGGGCAGTAACACATCCATGTATGGATTAAGACGTGCATATCCACCTTGGGGGGATCTGAGCTGTGCGGAGGGGTTTACTGTGTTTCTTTGTGATGGCCAAGGTATTTATTAAAACCAGAGTCAGTCCCACTTCCCTTCTGTTATCACACATTGTATCAGGTCTGCCACCTCTCCAAGTCATTCTGACTCCCACCTTTCTCCTACCTGTTCTGGGCTAAATGAATGTTGGATGAAGGAACATTATTTCCTCCCAAACACCCACAACATTGGTACTGTGCTGGGAAAATCGTTATTCATTAAAATCTGAATTAAATCTTGTCCTAACCTTGTATCGGGGTTCCAGAGTTCCCACATCCATCTACCTGAGTCAGCACCTATGATGTGCCAGGTGTTGGCTCTATACAGACAGGGGCTCTGTCCTCTGGGAACCCGCAGGCTAGAGGAGGTGTACGATGAGCTGGGAGGGCACCACATACATGGTGACAAAGTGTGGGAAAGCCATGAAAGAAGAAACTCTAGGCTTGCAAGAGGGACAAACAGGGACAGTCATCTTTAGATAAAGTCAGGGGAAGGTCTATGTAGCAGGTCATATTTCAGCTGAGATCAGAAGTTTGTGAAGGAGCCTGCCAAGCACAGGATGTGTATGTGGAGGAGCATTTTGACAGAAGGAAAAAATACAGGAGCCCAAGATGGGGGGAGGGTGGGAACAGCCTGAAGGGATGGAAGGGACAGGGTGTCTGGAGCACGGGGAATGCTGAGTGGGCAGGGGCAGACCATGTATGAGGCCTTCTAGATCCTGCTAAAGATACTAGATTTTTTTTCTAAGTGAGACCGCAAGACATTGAAGGATTTTTAGCAGGGAGTTAAGTTGCACATTGATTTTAGAGCTCACTCAGGATGCTCTGTGGAGAATGGGGTAGAGGGAGTAAAAGTTGGTATATGGAAAATGGGTGGGGGGACAGAAGTCTAGGACAGAAATGACGGTGGCTTGGGTCACAGTGGTAATGAGGGAGAGAGAAGGGGTGGACTTGGGGTACATTTTGGGGTTCCAGTTATGTGAAATACCAGGTGAGGTGCCTACAAAACTGGCTGGCTGCCATGTTTTTGGTAGGGATATCAGGTGACGATGCCCTTAGTGAGGCAGGGAATACTAGAGAGAAGCATGTTCTTGGGGTGGTTGGGTGGGGTGGCATGGATCTCTGTTCGTTTGGGCACTCTGCCCAAGTTTTTCTACTATAGGCAGATACCAGCATTTGGAGTGGTGGGTGAACACCATTTCTGCCAACACCCTTTTCCCGTACTCCTTGGGCCTAAGAAGTAGGAAAATATGTCTAAGGGTTGCATCTCTTAGGCAATTCCCCTCCTTCCCCATTTAAACAAATGCCTGTAGACTCCATGGGGTTTTCTAATAGCGTCAGAACAAAGAGAAAGTTGGTACCTCCCCAACTGAACATCAGGTAAAGAGCAGAGGTTTGGAGGTCAACCTGAGTTCAATTCTACTGCTGCTAGTTACTACTTAAATGGCCTTAGGCAAGCCACTAACCTCTTTGAGTCTATTAAGGCATCCGTAAAATGGGGACAAAGCCCATTACGGTTATGGTGAAGGTTAAATGGAATAGTGCTCACATATACTAAACAGTCGGAATAGAGATCGTATTTGGGGGATGCTAAATTGATGTCTTTTCATTCCTGGTAATCCCCATCTGGAGGATTCATGTCCTAAAATAGGTTCTAGAGTATAGAGGGAAACCACTTCTGCATTCAGATACAAATGTGAGGCTTAAGCCCCCGTGGATAAGAGGAATATGACATAAGAGAGGGCCTTGCTAGAGAGGAAGAGGTGTGGAAATGACTGGGAGTTTTGGCCCGAGTGGATCCAGGGAACGAGATGGGTGTAGCTGCCCAACGCACACATCTGTGCTTTCACCTTCATGGAGTAGAACCTCCATCCAGGCCTGGGGGAGATGGGTGACACAGATGGGTGGGCTTCCCAGGCCCCTGCTGGTGGGAATCTCTAAGTGTAGGAGGAATTTTCACCGCAACCACATTTAACAGGGTTGAAGTAATCATGGGGCAGGCCTAGAGGGAGAAGGTGAGTGAGACAGGGTGGCATGACCCGCCAGGACTCCAGAAGTTCCCCAAAGCCTGTGGGGGGCTGGAGCCAGCTTGTTCCAGATCATGACAGCCGATTGTGTGGGTCTCCCTGGCTCTGTGTTTAGTGATCTCATGTTGTTAGCTTGAAATTAGCCACACGGGAGTGCTTACACCTGGACACAGGCAAATGCTACAATCAGGGCTTCTCCTCCACTCATCCTCTACCTTGTAGAAGAGTCCTTAAACAGACACATCATCTCACTTCTGCCCATGGCCCTGGTGAAGGGACATAGAGCTGCTAGAGGGCCTGTCGCCTGGGGTCCAGAAGAAGAGACAGGTTTAATCAGGGCTTCTCAGGTGGAAGCAAATGGCTGGGAGCTGGGCCTTTAGAGAGGGTGTTGGCCTGCTGCCCGGCGGGCCCTATGGGACCAGTCACACTTCAGAGGTCAACAGTCATCTTCTGGTGAGATCCCAGAGAACTAGGATGTGAGGTCCCTGATGAGTCTGAGGCCCCCTTCTCCTACCTACAAACAAGTCAAGTAAGCACCTTATAACACAAAATGCCCCCTTGAAGCAGAGCAAGAGAAGATGAGGCCATCTCAAGGTTGCTCAAGGCTGTGTGTTTTCCTGGAAGAAACCGAGTTAGCCAAATGAGACTCTGTTGAACCTGAGATGCTGTAATGAACAAATTCGAATTTAAAGTCCCTCATTTCCCTTTTTTTTTGCTGCCTGGTGAGAGTGAGAGTTCATGAGAAGGATTTTATAGGAAATAAAGACGCTACTTTATCTTTATACACTTCAGTATTGCATGTAAACTTGCAACCTGGCTATATACGGGTTAGTGGCTGTTATTATGAAAATGCGGGTGAGAAATGTTACGAATTTCTTGGCCTCTGGACATTCCAGTGTGGATCTGGTGGTTTGTGCTGGGATCTTCAGGACCGTTTGCGGACTTGCTCCTCTTGGGAGAGGGGCAGCCCACAGCAGGCAGCAGTTCACGGCCCCGGGCACTAGCGGGAGGAGGCCTGGCCAGCCGTGCAGTGGTGGCCTGACCCTTGATTTGGAGGGCACGGTCCACGAGGCAGAGACAAATGAATCCTGACTGGCAGACTGCTTTTGGGGAAGATGTAGTATTAGAATAGAGGCCTATCTTTAGCCAGATACCATGCTGCAGATTCTTAGCCCCAAATCTGGCAGCTTCCACGTATCAGAGCGGTTGGCATCTGGGGTCGGACCAAGTGCTTCCTATTGTATACATTTAAGCGGAGAAGTCTTGAGGAATGTAGGGGTGAGGGCAAAGGGGGTGGACGTTGAAAGGAGTCAAATCAACAGGGTCAGCCTGTGTGTCTCCCTCTCGGTCTCCCTCCCCTCCACAGACCAGCAGGGCTTGGCGCGGGAGGGCGGGGGCGCTGCTTTTCTGGGTAAGGAGCCAATCAAGAATCTTCTTTCCAGCTCGGGAACATTCGCTGGGCTTTCATGACTCCCCCTGCTGGAGCGCCGTGGAATGACGGCCCGCTCTCCGGAAGGCTCGACCGCCTCACTAGTAGATCTGTACTCCCTGTTCTTTCTCTCCCGTCTCTCTTAAATAGCTTAAAAACATAGTATTCTTAGCTAAGTCAGGCTATAAGAAAACATCTTTCCCGCCCACCCCTCCTCCCATACACTCAATCCCAACAATTTAGTTCCATCTTCAGAGCAACATGGAAAACTCGGGGGGCCCGGATCTGAAACCCCCGTCGTTCCCGCCCTTCCCGGACCTCAGAGAAGTCCCCAGGCCCTGTGCCCCGCGCGGTGGAGGTCTTGGGCTCCTAGAGGGGCAGCCCACATTGTTTCCGCGTCCTGCTTCTTTCCGTGGAAGTCCTCCCCCTTCTCCCCGGACTCCTGTAATCTAGGTTCTTTCAGAGGAAAAGACAACACATGCTGAGAAGGTTGAAGCCCCAATATTACTGTTATTTGTTCCCAACACCTCTCTCTTTTGGGCCACGACTTCCACTTGGCTTCAAAGGGTCAGGAAAAGCCACTGCAGAGTTACAACAGATTTCACATGTGTAGTTCAGGAGACGCCATGGGGGTTGGCATCCATGACCCCCACTCCTCAACAGGGCAAGACCCTCAAGGATATTTTGCCAAAAATGACTCCCGGCAAAGGAAACAACCTTACTCATGGGACCATCTTTGAATTGTGGAGGTATAACACTTCTTCAATCAACAAGCGTTTATTGAGTACCTCCTGTGGACCTATGGCACTAAACGCGGACATTTCTATGACAGGAAGCTACCTTTAAAAGTTCTTCCAATCAAGGTGGAAGGACCAAGCATAGGTATATAAATAAACAACTAAAAAATACAGACCAGTCCCGGGGAACTGGCAAATGAAGGCACACATTGCTCATTACCCGGAGCCAAAGAGGTTCAGAGGTCAGTGGTAGATTGACGGCAGATGTGTGAAGATCCCTCGCCAGACTGTTGAGTGCTTCAAGGGCAGGGGCCGGTGTTACTCAGCTGGAATCCCTAGTGCCTAGTACTGAGCCTGGCATACACCAAAGGTCCAGCCTGCATTTGTTAAGTGATTCAGGGAGGAGGAGAGCCCAGGGGCAGGGGTGGGTCGATCAGGGAGTTGGACTTCGAATGGGTAGTGCAGGGTGAAAAGATGGATTCCTTACCTTACTCTAGAGACAGACCTGCAGGAAGATGACCTGTACTTAGGGAAGAGAAGGCGGGAGGGCCTCCTCTCTAAAGTTCTCACAGTGAGGCTCCGTTTAGGGCATTGCAGCAAGACCTATGACAATCTGAAATTCTCCTGTTTATTTGTGTGAGGTCATATCCCCGCTAGAAAGTAACTCCATGTGGACCAGACCTTGCCCATCTCCTTGTCTCCCTTGGGCCTAGTGCAGCGCCCGGCTCCTAGGTCGTGCTCCCTCATAGTTTTTGAGATGGTCTTTCTCATCTGTTGGGGGACACAGCTGGGAAGGAGACCGCAGGGGGAACAGTTCTTCCTAAAGGACAGCCCTGGGCTGGATGACGCCTCTGGATGCAGCCCTCTCTGGTGCTTCTGGGGACAGGCTGTGTGATCTGTGGTGGCAGCCAGCTGGCTATTTATGAGGTGCTGGTGAGAGATGCTTGGGCTGTGAGCCCAGGAGGCAGGTGCCCTTCTCATGCTTCTTTCATGGAGCATCCCTGATCTTCTCTCCTTCCCATTTGGTCACAGGAACAAGGGCAGCACCAGACAGAACTCTGAGGCTTATCTTCAATGACCTCCTCATTGCCATCACTATGCCCCAAAGATGCCAGGCATTGGATTCAATTCAATTCAGTTCAATTCAGTTCAGTGTGTGTTTCCTAAAGCCACAGTAGGGTTCCTAAACTGGACAGGAGCAGCCCAGAGCAGATGGGGACAGGGAAGGAGGGGATCTTGGAGCAGCATGTCTGCAGCTTTCAACCCACAGATAATGGCTCTCAACTCTACCTAGGGGAAGAGCCACTGTACCTTTGCTTATGCTCTCACTTGGGGTTTCTGTGCAAACAGGTATATGTCACTCTGGGGCATGGTGAGCCCGCCTCAGAGCCTTCCTGAGGGACCGAATGTGGCTCTTTTACTGACTTCAGTGGAATCAGGCCACCCTAAAATTGCTTTATGGTCTGTTTACAGGGTTTTCCATTTCTTGGGAGCATGACTCAGAAAGGCCTGCAGGTCTTGGGAGGGAGGTTATCAGTTGGATCATCTTTAATAAGAATGTGCTCTCTGCCTCCAGGCTGGGGCACATGGAGTCATGGCAATATATAAATTGTGTGGTTGTAAGGGGCTAAAAGGCTAAAGCTGGGATGTTTTCTTGCCTTGACTCCCCCCCACCCCCCACCCCAGTCCTGGGCTCTGGCCTATATTGGACTTTGTGTCATCCTTTGGATTGAGAGGGATGTTAGAAAGAGCTCAAGTTCCGCTTCCAGTTTTGATTTGATATTGAGAAGCTGTGCAGCCCCAAGGAGGTCACTATACATCTCTGGGCTTCCACATTTCTCCTTAGTGAAAAGAGAGTGGAATAGATTAAGGTTCCCTGAAATTTGTTTTTAGAATATTAGTCCCGGAAGACTCTCTGTGTGCAAAGTGGGTTTGCTGCACCTTCTTTAGAGATTCATGCCCCACATTAGCTTATGAAAGGCTCTGAGGACTTTTAAACACACTTGGTTAATGCTGTTTAACCTGTCATCCCCCAAACTTACTAGATTGTGAAGCTCTTTACTTTCGTGACATCTACTAGCATCCAGGGGCTCCAGGGTTGCCCAAAGCTCACTTTGGAAAACGGGGAGACTGGCTATTTCTGAAACTTTGTGACTCTCCGTTCGTTTTAGCAACATAAGAAATTTCCATCAGTCCGCTGCCCTCAGTCATGCCACTTCCTGAGGTCACAAGCATGTAGTTGGGCCAGGGTGGCCGTCAGGCCTGGTTCATAGGCTGTGGCTCAAGCGGCTGTTCAGTTTCCCAGAGCCCAAGCTCTGGACCTGAAAGCCTTCTGGAGACTTCTGGCGGAACAGAACCTGCGAGGAGTGTGGACTCCATCCCCAGTGCCCCCAGTAGTCTGCATCTCAAAGGCCAACTCTGCATGCCAGTTTCTGTTCACAACATCACTGGGGAGGAACGTTTTTCAGTTGCCTCCTGCGGTGTGTTTCAGGCTGAAACCCACATTTACGTTTAACCAAATCTGTCCTGCTGCAGTGACAAGCCGGAATTCACATGTTGCTTAAGGTTTGTTGTGTGCCTCTTGTAAAATAAATGAAGAACATCCTCTCGGGCTCCACTTAGTGGCTGAGAGGTCAACACACAGGAGTCACTGGAGAGAGGAGGGTGTGCCATGGATTCCTGATGTGCTCCAACCCCCCCCAGGGGGCCTCAGTTTCCTCATCTGTTGAACCGGAATAATGATCCCTACTCTATTTCTCAGCACTCCTGTGGTGTCAGTGGGCACAGAATCACTCTGCAGCTTCGACAATGCCATGCAGCGGGTCCACATTATAGGCACATGAATTAAACACCATGCACTGGGGGGTGGGGGTGGGGGTGGGGAGAGGGAAACAAACAACGCTTTAAATAGAGGTGAACACGCAAGAGGAGACGTGAATCCGCTGTTCCCTAACTGGTCCCAGCTCCCAAGTGCGTCTCACAGTGTGGGCATCTCATCTCACTGTGATTTTAAAGTGTTTAAAAATATCTAATGTTTCATACATCACGGTCTCGAAATGCAAACCAACTACTTCATCTGGTACCGAAAGAGCTCCGAGGCCACACTGGGAAGCGGCCTGGGAAGGGTTTATGCTGGTCTCACTGGGGCACCTTTCTAAGGAGTTTCCAGGGGTGATGGTGGTGACTGTGTGTCTGCCACACGCTGCCCTTAAGCCAGACCCGTGCAAGAGGTGCCTCATCTGTGCAGGTGCAGGGCTCCTTCCTCGAGGCGCCTGCCAGGCACTCTCCGCCCTGGAAGGGGTGCAGAAGGCGAGCTGTGGCAGGATGCTCCGAGGGACCGGCCCCCGCCTCGCGGGACGCGGACTTGACCAGCGGCGGCGCGCACAGCAGCGCTCGCGGGTGGGGGTGGGGGCGTCGCACCTGCCGCTTGGGCCCCAGCCCCCAGGCGGTGACCGCGGGGACGCGCCTGCAGTTGTAGCAGCGCGCGCGCGCCGTGCGCGCGGCAGCGTCTCATTCATGCCGCAGCCCATTCACAGCGCGGGCTTGCAGGGGGGTGGAGGCCCCACACAGCACCGCACACGCTCCGAGCGCGGGAGCGGGAGGGAAGGAGGCGCTCTCCGCTTCCTGGGGGCGCGGGGGGGGGTATATTTCCTGTCTTAGCCCCCCCGCCCCCCGCCAAGTGCTCCCAGGCCTTGAAAGGTGCCGGCTGAGCGCTGGGAGCCGCACCTGCCTCCCCTCCCCTCGGGCCTCACTGCCACCTTTAGGGTAGGTGTCATGAAGCCCGTTTGATAGCTGCAGCGCTGATGGGGAGAAAGGTTGAGAAGAATGCCCCAAATCAGATAGTATATGACTGAGCTGGCCTGGGAGCCTCAGTCCATCAGAGCCACCACGGAACCTGTTGCCTCCCTCCTGGGGGTGATTATCCGATTTCACTGACCGTGCTTCACCCTTGGGATGCTTTCGCGCAACCCCTGCACCTGACCATTCCCCCGGGACCACGTGCCTTGGATGATCTGAGAAAGGCACTGAGGCCAGGCCATCTACTACCTCTGCTGGCTCCAGCTCAAACCTTTTGTCACTCAGACCTCAGGCGTCTTTCCCAAAGTTTTGCCCCATCTTTCTAAAAAGTGCTCTTAATACACACCCACATCCACACCTATCTCCTCCCCCCCTTTACACTATGGCTGTCTGTAGTATCATGGAAAGGTCACTGGTGATGTCAGAAGTTCTGGGTTCAAATGCTACTGTCGTTAATAGATACCACCAACACCCAGCTTTGCAACCCTAGGCAAGCCCCTTTGAGTCTCATCCATACTAAGGGAGATACTACTTGCCCCACCAGCTCCATGGGCTCGTCCTAAAGACAGTAGATTAAAAGCACATTATAAACTGTAAAGCGCAGTCCCCAGACCAGGGATTACTAAGCACTTTGTGTTATGGCCTATTGGAGCTCCTCTTTGGCCTCGGGTTAAGCTTGGGTCAAAAGAACTGCCAGCGGCCGGGCTGTTTCCGGTCTGTGATCTGGTTAAGATCATCTCCTTACCCAGGAGAAACGTGCTTGACTCTTTGACCCTCCTCAGAGATTTTCCTCTAGATCAATTTATCGGGCCCCAGAGCAAGCGGCTGGCCCGCCACGCACGGCCACCAGACCAGCGCGAGCCCCGGCAGCTGCCTCCGGCAGCTTGGGGGTTAATGTTTGTGCGTCAAAGTTACGTGGAGAGAAGGGGCCACAGTGCGGATGGGGGCGGTGGAAGCATCAGACCTTCTTTTAACATCTTTACCTGCCAGCCCGGCTGGGGAAGTTTAAAGCCGGAAGGGAGAGAGGCGCGCCCCTGGGGAAGGTGAAGGAGCAGTCTTGTGACTGACAGTGAGTTCTGCATCCCAACGCCGCCGCCCAGGCGGGACGAGGGGCAGGAGCCTGGCCATGGACCCTGCCAGGAGGGGCTGAGGCTGGTCCGCTTTCCGGGGGTGTGCAGAGCTACAGGCTGTTTACCAACTGCCTTCCCTGCCCACAGGCTCTCTTAATCCTCACAACAACCCAGACAGGTAGGCAGCGCACATTGCTCCTTGACAGATGGGGTCAGAGAGGTTAAGAGATGAAGGTTGAGCAGGAGGCAGGGCTGCAAGCTCGCTGGAGCTCCTGCCACCCCCCACCCCCTCCGCAGACTGACAGCCCCTCCCAGCCACAGAGCCCAGAGCATTGTCCCTAGAATGCAGCCTGTAGGCAGGCATTGTAGGAGGGACAGATATTTTGCTCCCCTTTCCCTGCCCAGAAGTGCAAAAGGTTCCCCCTCAAGCCGACCCTGAAGTGGTGGCAGATGGCTGGCATGGAGGTTCCCCCCAGACCCAGGGTCAGACTTATTTTCCAAGGCACCTACAACTTACCCTTGATACCACAAGAGTCAAGCAAGACTGGAAAGAGGCAGAAATGAATAAAATACCCAAGTGGCTTGCAAAGGTGGCTCTTCAGACACGTCCCTAGGTGCCACATGCCTCCCCTTCAGCAGGGAAACCTCCTAAAACCGAGAAAAGAGTCAGGTTCCTCTTACCCGGAGACTCAGAAGAAATGATGCTCCCGGTGCTCCTACTCCAGCTCATACAGGTCTGTGAGGATTAGCTGCTCCAGCGCTTTAACAATAAACCGAATTAAAGGGGAGGAATGCAGGGGTTTTCTTTCCCAGGACCGTAACCAGGCAGTCTTAAAGGGGAGGAAAAGTAGCTATGGTGGCTTGCGTCTCTTCTGCCTTTCCTCTGCTTTGCTTTCCCTCCCTCCAAGCAGCATTGAGTCTGATGGAGAAAAATACTTTTGCAAAGGGCCCTTTGCCTCTGTGTGTGTGTGCGTATGTGTGTGTGTGTGTATAATTGTGTTTGCATTGATGTGTGCAATGGAGAGGAAGCAAGAAGAAAAAGAAAAACAAAACCACAAATTACTGGTTTCCATTGGCCTGGATGGGGTGGTAACAGAAAATTAGAGAAGCTTTCTAGGACTGCCTGCCTCAGTTTCTCTTTAACCACTCGGTTGCTGGAGTGTTGTCTAAAAACACCTTCTCGACCAGTAGGATATCTACTTTGACTGAAATGTGGAGACTGAAGACGCCTCTGTGTCCAGTTGTCTCTGACAGAATGGGAAGAGAAGCAGGGGGACCCTGCTTGTGTGGTCCCACCCCAAATCTCTGATCTGTGTTCTCCCCCCTGTTTCTAGAAGTATAGCCTCTTGATCCCCAAACCTACCATCCTCTTTTCAGTCCTAACTCATTAGACCTTTGGAGATCATTCCCCTTCCTCTGGAAACTCTGCTGACTCTGTTCCCCCTACTCATCTCTTCATCCTGCTCTTGACCATCTCAGCCTCCTTTGGGCTGTTCCTTCAGTGAAGTTTCCTTGAACTTCTGTCCTTTGCCTCTTGCTTTCTCTTTCCCTACTCCTCCCTTAATCTCAACATCCACTCACAGAGTGTGTTACCATCATCATGTGAATTCTGAAATCAACACCCCAATCTGGGTTGTCGGCCTTAACCTGAACATCCAGATGTCCACTTCCATCCACACCACCTTACATCCTGAACGTGTAATAGCTTTTTTCGAACCACCCTCCTCCTGTCTCCCCAGCTAGGCTCTGGAGCTACCATCTTCCCGAACACTCAAATTAGGGTCCCAGTCACCTTCTTTGACTGTGTTGTCTCTTTCATTGCCTTCCAAATCCTATCAGCTGATATGTACTTTTAATTGTTCCTTTGAATTAGCTTTTAAATTGTGCCTTTTTTATTTTTTTAATCATTTGTATTTTTTGAACAAATAACACATTCATATGGGTCAGAAATCAAAACTATATTAAAAGACATATATCAAAAATAAAAATAAAAATAAAAAAAGACGTATATCGAGGTGTCTCACCTCACTCGACTTCCCATCCACCCCCGCCCCATAGGTGGCCACTCTTATTAGTTTCTTGTGTATTATTCCAGTATTTCATGTGGATGCAATTAAAAGAATATAGAATATAGATATAGCTATAGATAGATAGATATAGATATTTCCTGACATTCTTTTTCACACAAAAAGTAAGTAAATGCCTCTTTTATATTTTTATCTCTACAATTTTAATTCAGGCTCTCCTTCTCTCTCTGGTACTATTATGATAGGTTAGGCTCTAACTGGTCCCAGGGTGTGGTGGTCCATTGAGATACCTAAAGTGGCTCTGGAGAAGTCTTCTAAGTTAGACTACTGGGTTGTCCATTGACAGGATATGTGGCCTTGGACAAGTGACTTAACCCCTCTGTGCCTCAGTTTTCCCACCTGTGAAATGGGATAATTTGTGAACTTATTTCATACACTGGTAGGGTGGAGTGAGACAGAATGACTGTTGCTTGGAACTAGCATATTATAAGCACTCAATAAATGTGGACCATTACTGCTTTCCCTCCAATCCAACTTTTATTCTTGCGGGAATTATGTCAATAAAACATATTGCTTCTACCTCAGAAAAAGATCTATTACCTACAGAATAAAGTCCAAACACCTTATCTCATCACTGAAGGCATTCTAGGATCTGGCACAAAACTATCCCCTCTCCCTTGAGTCTGACACTCTGGCCTTCATACAAGACACTGATTTCTGACACACCACTTTACCCAAAGCTCCTGACCTTCGCTTGTGCTGGTCTATCAATATAGAATGCACTTTCCTCATTCTCTGCCTATGGAAATGCTATAGATTTATAAAGTCCTCATCAAATGCTACCTCATCCATGAAGTCTTCCATGATTTCCAAACTTCCTTGCAAGTAGTCACTCCTTCCTCTGTGCTGCTCCCAAAACTCTTTGTCTACAGTTCTTTGTGGTCCTTAATCTTTTTTCTGCCTTGAATCTTAGCCTGTGTTTCTACCGCTTAGATTCCCTGGGTACAGCATCCCTGCCTAGCAGCTGTCGTCCTCCTGTTTGAACACTGCAACTGGGGAGTTTATCACAGCCTGAGACAGTCAAGTAATGCCCTTGGGCATCAACATGTGTTAGAAAGTTTATCTCCATAGGGAATTGGATGCTGGCTCTCTGAAGTCTTCTTCAGCACAGGCGTACATGCACTCATTCCTGAAATGTTTACCAACACTGGCCACATACTCAGTACTAGAGACACAAAACCAGACCCAGACTCGACACTCATAGAACTGCTGTCCCAGCACATGAATCAGCCAAGTCTGTGCTGTAGTGTGCTCTGATACAAGTTTGAATTGGACAAGGAACTCCCGGTCAGCACCAGCTCGCTGAGACCCTCCCTCTTCTTCCCCTTTCCTTCCATCCACCTGCACACTGCTGGCCTTGGCGAGCCGTGGAGCCAGAGCTGAATTCTCAGCTGTGGAAACAGAAATAGGTTCCATGTTGGGTGCCATGGGATAAAGTGTTAGCTCTTTTATGCTGAGTTCCAAAGGTGGGTGTCCTCACAGGTGCTGACCAGGTTATATGTTGGACATCAGAGGCCGGGAGCAGGGGCAGAGTATCCATTGCTGGAGTAGTAGCATGGGTGGCTAGAGAACTGGAGGGGCATTCATTCAGGAATGTGTTCCACGGAGGTGGAAGAGAGATTTTGGCATAAGAACGCATGTGTACTTGGGCATATATACACGCATGTGCGCATGCACACATGCTTGCAGTTTTGCCTGATTCAGATTCTTTTAATGGCCTTATTTCTATAGTTTCTCCACCCAGCAATTCAACCGAGTATTTAATCAACATCAACTATGTTCCCAGTAGAGGAGGCAAGGCATAGAACACAACTGGAGATGAATCAGCACCTGAATCCGGTACTATTACCTCACACTGTCATCAGACATGGGGCCATGGCGGGAGAGCTGTGGGTTGAAGGTAGTAGGAAGGGTTTCATGGAAAAGTGTTACGGAAGTCAGCCTGGGCCTTAAGGGTGACTAGGACCGGATGTGGGAGATGTGATGGTTGGGGTGGGATTAGGGAAAATACAGAGGCTGGAATACATAAGATGCATGTTGGAAATGAGAGGGTGGCCCGGGAGGGTGTTTGAGCAGGCTGACTGAGGCTTTGGAGTTGGCCGTGAAGGCAGTAGAGGCACTGTAGATTCTTTTTTTATTTTTTAATTTTTTGCTGTTTTATTTATTTTTGAGACAGAGAAAGACAGAGCATGAGACAGGGGCAGAGAGACAGGGAGACACAGAATGTGAAATAGGCTTCAGGCTCTGAGCTTTCAACACAGAACCTGATGCAGGGTTCGAACCCACGAACCATGAGATCATGACCTGAGCCGAAGTCAGACGCTTAACCGACTGAGCCACCCAGGCACCCCTCTTTTTTTTTTTTAAGTTTATTCATTTTGAGAGAAAGAAAGAGAGAAAGAGAATGAGCAGGGGAGGGACAGAGAGAGGGAGACACAGAATCCGAAGCAGGCTCCAGGCTCTGATCTGTCAGCACAGAGCCCGATGCAAGGGTCAAACTCATGAACTGTGAGATCATGACCTGAGCTGGAGTCAGATGCTTAATGGACTGAGCCACCCAGGTGCCCCATCCGCACCATAGATTCTTAAGCAAGGGTGATTGCAGCACGCCAATGTCGAGGTGCCTGAAGTTGGGAGAAATTAGAGACTAGAATGTCAGCAGGGAGGCACTGCTGTCATGGAGACTTGAGGAAATGAGGGTCTGAACTAAGCAGGGAGAGAAGAGGAGAAGGAGGCCCATGCCTACCAGGAAGCATCCCTCTCTCACCTAAAATGACCTGTGCATCTGAGCTTGTCACACGATGTCAGCAAAAGGAGAAGTGACCAAGCGTACTCACTGGGTGCTCACCTCCACTGCTCCCATGTGGTCATGCTTACCCCTCAACTGAACAAAGTAAGGGGTCCTCTTATGGTTTGGGGTAAGGAGGAGACAAGGGAGGTGTGCTCTGACAACAGAACAATGTTTTCCTTTCAAAGAGCATTGGTCTGCACTCTCTTTTATGTTTGACTAGACTTCCAGATTTAGCTTTTTGGATAATCAAATGACAACAAGACATAATGAGGTGCCAGGGTAGAAAAGGGAAGGGAAAGCAATCTCTATCCATCCATTCATCCATCCGTCCATCCGTCCATTTCCATTCATTCCTGCAAATATTTATTAAGCATCTACTCTGTTTTGGGTAATATTTTGGGCTTCGAACATACAGTAATAAATAAGATAAGCACAGTTTCTTCCCTAACGAGTCTTGCATTCTAGCAGTGGAGTCAGATTTTGAACAAATACAGATAATTACACTGTGATAAGTACCATGAATAGTTTAGGGTGCTGTGAAAATATGTGTTAGGGGACCTTACCAAGCCCTGAGAAAATGACTTTCAAACTGGACTCAGAAGGAAGAAGAACTAACTATATGAACAGTTAAACAAAAGAACAGTTTGTGGAAAGGCCCTGGGGTAGAAAGGAGCCATACCTATTGGAGACACAGAGAGAAGTGCATTGTTACTGGGCAGTAAGAACAAGAGGGAAAGAAACCCCAAATGCAGCTGGTGAAGCAGGAAAAGAAACATTGTCCAAGGCCTTGAAAGTATGATAGGCAGAGTAATGAGAGGGGAGAGGGGCCCCCAAAGAACAAACACCACTTATTTCATAACGCGTTTCCAATTTGAAGTTGGATAAGAGAGAATGGAATGGGCACAGAAAGTGGGGGCGAGAGGGAGGAAATGGAAATTATAGGACGGTAGAGACAGGCTGGCATGCAGGCATGAATCAATGTAATACTTGCTACTTTAGTGTTTATTTGTTTTAAAAATAAGACACCAGATTTCTAGTACTCCCAGGAATAGACACCACTACGGCTTCATCTACATTGTTCCCACAGCCTGCGATGTGCTCATCTTTTTGTTTGAGCTGGACCTTTAAGATGTCTCCTCCCCTGATCACTCTGCCCTGGGTCCACAGGCAGAATGGAGGTTCTCTCAGAGCCCATCTCTGCAACAGCATGCACCCTGCTCCCCTGGGTGGAAACTGGCCTGCCACATGTCAGGGTTGTCCATTAGCAACGAGCTCTCTAAGCATAGAAACCATGCTTCCATGACCTCTGTACTATCGTATCACGTGGTGGAACGTATGTTCCACAAAGGGTCTGAAAAATCAAACGTAACAGAAGGGTTTTCCGGTGTGTCCTGAGTTTGACACTATTAACGGCAGAAGGAGGAGGGGTTTGGTGCATTATAGTGGGTTTACCACCCACTGCCCCTACACACACACAGAATCCAAAAAAATGTCTTAAAACAGCCATTCCTTCTGGTTTGTGCCACAGCTTCTGATTTCTTTAGAGGGTGCAGAGAATTGAGTGTCGGGGTGGGCTGGTAGGTCAGGATCTCTGGGTACTTCTGCATGGCCCCTCCACCTAGGGAGGAATGTGCCAGCTCATTCCATCTGAACTTTCTCTTTCTTCTTCTCCTCTTTCCCGTAACTCCTTCACCCTGTATACCCTGTCCTTAGATCTTTCTATCTTTCTCGTCTGCCCCTGCCGAGGTTCAGCAAACATTCAGCTATATCTCTCTCTACCTTGGGTGGGGTGGGCATCGCATTGGTTCTTCCAGGTGGGATGTCTACAAGGTGAGTAGATTTTCACCTGATCCCTTCCTCACTTGTTTGCTGTGTGTCTCTGTGCTAAAAGAATCTGCCGTCTCTGTGGGTCTTGTGTCACATTCCCAAATGAGCCCAGCCCTGGTATATGCCATGTTCCAGGAATAAGTGGGGTACATGACAAATCCCATCAGCCTGGCTTCAGATTTTTGGCTGATGACCCAGTCAGTTCCCATGTGAGAACCTGCTTCTGGTCCCCGGCAGAGATTGCAGGACCTCTCTCCTCTGTATCCAACATTATCTGCCTGTATTTCTCTATCCACGGCTGGAGGAATCAGTCACAACTCTCCATGGTCACCAGCATGTGACCTTGAAGAGCAGTGGGGGTGGGAGAGGGTCAGGTGCAATGAGTGGGTGGTCATGAGTATCGCTTGGCGGAAAGTATGTTCTAAACTTTTATCAAGGCTACTGACAAAGTACCTGATTGTCCTCTTTGATTTTAATTTCCTTTTTCTGTCTCTTCCTAAGCCTCCAGGGAATGAACAAATAACAAAGGAAATGGCCAACAAAGGAAAAATTATGATGTGAGAATTTCACTGAAGAATTTAGCCCACTTTACTGTGTTCACAAAGGCCCTGGAATTGGCCCTGAACTGGGGTTTAGGGAATGTAGCATTTGTTCCCACAGTGTCCTTATTAGCCAGCCAACCTGGACAGAGTCTAAACCTCAAGGATCTTCCTGTTCTCATCTGTCAAACTGGGCTAATGATGTCAGTCCACCCCACGAGTCTATATACTGTCAGGGTCACAGGTAAGGAAAGGATTGTATGAGTCATGGAAAGTAAGGTGACACTTATTCCCTGCTGAAAATCACATGTTCACCTCCAGGTCCTGCCCCCGCACTCAGCAGAGTTAGAATGCAGCAGGATTGCTCTGGGCTTCTCGGGAGAGAAAGGAATCAGGGCGCCTTCACTCCCAACAGCAAGCTGCTACTGCCCTCTAGTGACAACATTCTGTCCAGACCTGGTGCCTGTGTCCATCCCTCTGGCTAATGGGGGAAAACAGATCTTTTTCTTGACAGGACTCTTTCTGACCAGCATTTTCTCAAAAAAGCCTTGCATCAGAATTCTCCATATTCTTGCTTTGTGTGGTGATTGCTGCTCTTTTATATAATATTCTAAGAACTAACAGGTATTTTCTAGGTGTCTACTATGGGGGATGGGCGATGTGCCAGGCATTGAGGTGACACTCCTCCCTTCCACCCACCTCCCTTTGCTGCCCAGTGTTCCTTGGGAGGGGGACATTTCAGACCAGTCATCCTCAGGATGTCAGCCTTCTGGAAACTTCCCAGAGATGATGACTGAGCCTCCTTCTCCCTCTTCCATGTGGAAAGGACCCAATGGGACTAAGGACACTACCTACTAATCTCTGTCCTTATGGTGCCCAGCACAGAGCAGGCATTCTGGAAGGATTTGCCTGTTGAAGACTTTGTCTACTGAATGAATGCTGACCTTCAGAAGTGACTCCTGGATAGACCCTGGAATTCTATAATATGTAAACATCTTTGAGAGCCACAGTGAAAGAGCCTAAGAGTCAGACACAAGAGCAGACTTGGGATTGAATTTTGGGTGCTTTATTACTAGCAGTGTGATCCTAGGCAAGTTTCTTAACATTTCTGCACCTGTTTCTCATGCATCAAATGGGCATAAAGGAATACTTTCCTTAACAAGAGGGCCATGAGAATTAAATGAGAGAATGTAGGTGAAGTGGTTGGAAAATGATAAGCACTCAGGAACAGGACCTTTTGGGCACATGACTGTTTGAGATGCTGCAGAGTAAGGCAGCTCAGGAGAGCAGGGTGGAGGCGGAACATGGAGCCAAGAAAGAGGCAGTGTCTGCATCGATGGGCAAGTATACGTGCATGTCCCAGGTGTCCGGGACAGAGGATTTCCATGTCTAGTGAGGTCTCACTGTAAGAGCCTCCTATGGTGTAGAGGTGACAGGTCCTCTCCCCTCTTGGGGTAACTGTCTTTGCCAGGAGGAGAGGTGGTCCTGAGCAATCTAGCACCCAGGGGAGTCCAACGAATGCACTAGTTATGGACTTAGTCATAAATGGGGAGGTAGCAAAAGACAAAACCTTTCACTTAATAATGGGAGGGTGACATTCAGGACTCTTGGACACCTGGGATGCTAGGATCTGGGAGCTAGACAGCATTCTGGAGACATATCCACCCCCAGTATCCCTGGGGAAATAGCAACAAGAAAATCCTCCTTTTTCCTCCTCTCCCTAAACATCTACCCAAGGCAGGTGAACCCCTTCCCTCCCTCTTCCCAGCCCCTGCCCTGTTCCAGGCTTGCAGGTGGAGGAGGGCTCCTGAGGCTGCCAGCAACATCACTACCTAGATGTTCTCATCTGCTGTTGTTCCTGAGATGGAACATTTAAATAATAGAACTGATGATAAGTAAAATTTAGCAGAAACAATTTGCTTCCGAGGAAGGAAAAATTGCTTGATTTAGACACCAGATCTCTTGTTTGACTGTTCTCAGTGCTGTGGTTCAAATTTGACCTTCGGAGATGGATTGACTGAACTTTGTGGAGGGAGAGAACGAAGGCACGATGTCTCCAGGGCAAGGTCTGTGGGCTGAGAACAATGGCCTGGCTCTGGCTCAGTGCAGTGCATCGGGAACAGACACAATAGACTCCAAATCCAAGGCCAGTTCCTGCACTTCTACTGGAGGCGGGTCCACAGCATGGGGACAGGAGCAGGCTGTTGTTGACACTCAGTGTAATGGATCATTTTGATCTTAGCTTTCAGCATTTCTGCCTCCCACCCCAGCTGGTGGGAGGAAGCAGAGAGAAAATGGTCTGCCTAGGCTTTCCAAACCTTGGAGAAAACAACCACACTAAAGAATCACAGAGGACAAGGGCTTGTGTTCTTGCAGTGGTGGCAAGGCCAGCATACTTGGTAGCACTAGAAAATTATTGATTGATCCTGGGGTCTGGAGGATCTGAATTAGCCTGCTCAAAGGGTCATGTTTGGGGGCCAGGCCTGCAGGCTGGTGTGTGGGAGAAAGAAGAGGAAGACATTTCTTCCACTGTTCTGGACTAGTGTATCGTAGACTCCAGGGATAGAGGAAAAGATCAGCATTAAAGGCAGACACTATTCTTTTTATAACCCTAGAAAGCTTTGGAAGTATCAGCCTTTGAAACAAGCCAGGCCAGTCATTTTGGATATTTCTCTGTAAGGTGAGGTTAACCTTATCATAACCTGTAAGCCAGCTGAGAATGGAAGGGATATGGACCAGATGGGGCTTGGTATCTAGAGAGGGCTGTGATGGGCAATAGCTGGAATGTCAGCAAGTTGTCACATCCCAAAGTTCCCACAAGAGGTCATGGGGACATCACAAGTGTGCAGAGAACAGCAGTGGGGTGCCCAGGAGAAGCCAGTGTTCTGAGACTGTCACACCACATGTGTTTGCATGGGCTCCTTTCTCTGCTAGAGATGTCCTCTTGTTTTCTGCTTAGTTGATTACCAGCCATGCTTCCAGAACAGCTCACATTCTACCTCCTCTATGAAATCCTCCATGCCAAAATAGCTCACTCTTTCCACAGTATTTTGGCAATACCTTATTCATTCTTCCGTTATATTCAAAGTTTTTAATTATTAAACTAATTTATTTCGATAAATTTGGGGCCTTTAGAGTAGATACTGTATATGACTAGCATTGAGCAGCTAGTAATTTATTAATTCATTCAACACATATAAATTAGGATTCAGGAAAGCAGGCTGAAAGATAGCATGGGGGTGAGATTTGATGAGAGATACCAGGATGAGACTCTAAACCCAGGGTAGGGGTGGACACAAAAGCAAGAAAGTGCCCCTGTCCCAGAGGAATAGGACACTGGGCATAGTTTTAATGCACAGATCCCAGCACGGGAATCCTGGTTGGAAATGGGGTTCAGGGAGGAGCATTGATTGCATGAATATTTGGCAACTCAGAGAGTTTAGCATTAGCCCTGAGAAGGGTTGGATGCTGAATCTCATGAACGCTGTCCCCTTATGGAAGACAATTCTGATGTCTGAGCCTGGCATGGGGCTGGGTAGTGGCTGGGAGTATTGCGTTGAAGGGGCCTCAGTTGCAGCTGGAGGACTAGGGGTATCATGAGTCCACAAGTCAACAAGACAGACTCCTGGACAATTGCTTTGTCCTTTTTTTCTCCAAAAAGGGAACCAGGGCATAGATGTCCAGCTTTCTAACGCAAAGCAGGGCAGCACTAGCACATCTGATGGAATGTCAGGAGAATGGGCCCCATGTCGCCATTAGTTATTAGACATTACATGCACAAAATCCGGAAGTGAAACTTGCAGAGACACAGATCCACTACCCATCATATACCACCTGCCCATGTGTTCCACAGATTCTATTGCTAGTTTTTAAACTCAAGAACTGTTCTGTGGCTTTTCTCTCCCCATGGAGAGAATCACAGTTTATTGCTCTAGGGCAAGTCTCCTGGAACAGCTTCTGCTCCTACCCATGGATTAGAGAAGGGTGAGTTAGAGCTCAAGTTTGAAAAACATGACTGTAGGTGGTGTTTAATCAACATGAAACAGCTAGAAAGTGAACTGGAAAGTCAATTGATCTTAAGTCTTAGAATAAAAACAGTTCATGGGGATGCCTGGGTGGCTCAGTAGGTTAAGCATCCAAATCTTGATTTTGGCTCAGGTCATGATTTCATGGGATCGTGAGTTTGAGCCCCACGTCAGCAGGAAGCCTGTTTGGGATTCTCTCACTTTCCCTCTCGCTCTGCCCCTCCCCTGCTCTCTCTCTCTCTCTCTCTCTCAAAATAAATAGACATTTAAAAAAAACAATAAAGACAGTTCAGGTTCCATTGCCCCTTTTGCAAATCCTTACCTCATGGAAGAGGTTTTCATTCTAGATTTGAGTCTTTGTTGGGTGACTTCAGATAAATCTGAGCCTCAGTTTCTTCATCTACTGGATGGGAAGACTAACGTGATCTTGGCAGCATGGGGGTTCCTATGAGCCTAGTGGATAGCTCCTGTGGGGTCTACCCAGCACTCTATCCTCTTTCTGGTTTCACACCTCTACCCTTTTTCTGCTGGGAAATGTTCATTTTCTTGTTACTTGTCTCCAGTGTGAGCCACCGTGTCTATGTAGAACCCACTCCTGGCCACAGTTGATTAAGTGGTTAAGGGTTGGGTTAAGTGGTGAGCTGAACCCAATTTTGTTTAGTTTTGCTATCAAATAAACTTACTTCAAGTTTACATAATAAAAATTCTTTTCAGATTTGCTGGACTTTTTGGATTTTGGAATTGTAGATAATGGATTGTGGAACTGTAGATAGTTGAATCTA
Source organism: Cryptoprocta ferox (assembly GCA_028646485.1). Lineage (NCBI taxonomy): Eukaryota > Metazoa > Chordata > Mammalia > Carnivora > Eupleridae > Cryptoprocta > Cryptoprocta ferox. The sequence goes on from CM053562.1 coordinate 31,678,069, forward strand.
GGTAAATTTGGATCCTACATGTCTGTTTTCTTTATCAGAATGTGAATTCTTCAAGGACAGGAATAAACACCTCCCCCAGGCTTCCTATGGTCCCCTCACATTCACCATGTGTAAAACTGTACCTAAAAAGGTAGTAAGAAATGCAAAGGGTTAGGGGTGGAGAGTGGAACTATAAAATCCAACCTGACATCTCTCCATACCTGTTCTTTCACCTGTATCCTGTGCTATCCTTGTAGTCAGCAGATCTGGAAGCCCAAGACCCTTGTGATTCCCTATCCTCCCTCACCCTTCAACAGACAGCAAATCTCCATGCCTCGCTGATATAATTTCCTAAATATTTCTTGATTTTGCCCTGTCTCTATTCCTCCATGTTTTAACTTTATCATTTCTTGCCTGGATTACAGCAAGAGCTCTGAATTGGTCTTATTTTCTATAGTTTTTTTCTTCTCCCATCCCCATTCTTCTCCCCAGTCACTCCCTGCTGGAATGATTGATCTGTAATGCAAATCTGAACATGTCAGTCTTATCTAAAAATCTGCCCATGGCTCCTCAATGCTTGCAAGATCAAATCCAAGCTCTGTGGCACAGTGCAGATCTAGCTCCTTGCTATTTTTTATGCTTTGTGAGCTTTATTATGTTGGAGCTCTTGTTTTGCTTAGGATACCAATCCTGCATTTATTCACCTTTAAAACTCATCTCAAACTTCAACTCCTTAAGAAGCCTTGCTTGGAAAAGACAAGGAGGGTCTCATAATATCTTATCACTCCATTGATGTGCCTCTGTCACTCAATATATGATTATTGTGTTGAAAATATCATCTTGATGACTTACTTCCCAGTTAGAGAGACTTTGAGAACACGTACCATATCATATTCATCTTAAAATTTTTATGTTTATTTATTTTTGAGAGAGAGAAAGACAGAGTGCGAGCAGGGAGGGGCAGAGAGAGAGGAAGACATAGAATCTGAAGCAGGCTCCAGGCTCTCAGCTGTCAGCACAGAGCCTGATATGGGGCTCGAATTCATGAACCGTGAGATCATGACCTGAACCAAAGCCAGATACTTAACCCACTGAGTGACCCAGCTGCCCCTCATATTTATCTTTAAAGTCTTAGTTCTTAGTATACAATTAGAACTTAGTAGATGCTTAAGAAATGCTGAATGTGATAAAGACATATCTGGGATCATCTGGGAAACTGATGAGGTGAACTTGCCAGAAGTCTGTTTGCATGGAGGTAGAGTAGACCCTGCGAAAGAACCTCAGTGTATGCTCACTGATGGGGCTCAGAAATAACAGACTAAGTCTTGGTAAACCAGAGGATTATTCTATAGAAGCCAACATGCAGGGGGGTCAAGGAGTCAGTCATTCTTAGGCACAATGCACTTGATCCTGGGGAAGACATTTTTGGTTAGATGGGAGGAGTATGGCTTAGAGAAGGTTACCTGAAGTCACCTTGTACACCCGGACAGGGCTGCGGTAGGGAAGCATCGGGGTCAGCCTGCCTCCCTTGCACACGAGCTGGGATGAGAGCTACAGAAGACCCCAAGTCTGCCTTTGCTGCCCTCTCAAGACGCGGGATTTGCTGACAGTATGAAACCCTCAATCCTGTTTTTGCATTCTCAGTGTGGAGTCAGAGCCCAGGGGGCGCCCTCCAGGAGCTGTGTATGCAACATGCTTTACATGTCAGAATTAGCTGAGAAGTGAGTTGTTGTTGCCTGTTTTTCAACGCACAATTCCCACTGCTGGTCCATTTGACAGGTACTCTTGCAAGAAAGAAAAGATACATTTCCATGCCTTTAACTACCTGGTGACTCGGTCAGAAAGAATTGCTTCAGTCACTACTTGATAGAACTACGCCTTGGTAATGCTAAGCATACCCCTGAACAGGTTGGAGACCCTTCATGATACAGACCTTCAGTGCAGAATAACTTATTTGAGCACTCAGTTAATTCCCAGTCGTCCGTCTCCTCAGTCACATTCCTGGCTGCAGGCATAGGTTTGAGTTGTCAACAGAAATTTTGAATGTTGAGTGAATGGTTTTGTCTGTGTGTGTGTTTGTGTGTGTGTGTGTGTGTGTGTGTGTGTGTGTGAGAGAGAGAGAGAGAGAGAGAGAGAGAGAGAGAGATGGATGGAATAAATGACCATGAATCTTTGATAGCTGTCTAAACAAAATAGCCAGTATTTTCAGACTGCCTTGAAAACTGTTGTTTTAAAATCACTGCCAAGGAGATTTTGAACTTTTATTCAGAAAAACAGGAAATGAGAGGATTGTAAACCCCAGGGAAGAAATCTGGTATTTTGAGGCCAAAGACCGACTCCCTTTGAAGCACCAAGTATCCTGTGTTTTGGGATAACAGATCCCTCTTGGTGACCTAACATTCCCCCAGAAATATGGAATGATCAAGAAGAGAGGCCAAGTGGGAGCTCTGGAATTGAAACTCTTTAAGGGACAGGACCAGCGCCCTCTGCTGGCCACTCGTGGATCAGCCAGAGGCCCTTTTGCCCCTCAAGTCCTATCCATTCCATCCATGAGGAAAAAACCAAACTCATCGAATCCAGGGTGTCCAGGTAAGGATCTTTCTCTTTCCATGTCTAACTACACACACACACACACACACACACACACACACACACACACATATATATATATACATATATATATATATATATATATGTTGTTGGTTTTTTAGCTCCCCTTTTCCCAGTTGTGGATTGGGGTTGGGGGGGCATCTTTGGTAATACAGAATAAATAAAGTTTTTATTAGCCTAATCCCTGGATGTTTTGAGGCCCTATCACTATCAGTGGTAGAAAGGCTTATATTTCTTGTAGATGCTCTAACCTGAGGGATTTAGTCTTTAATCATTGGAGCTGTGTCTCAGTTACACTAAGACTTAAAGCCTCTTTGTATGATATTGTCAAGTCCCTTGCCCACCAGGGTACAGTGACAGGAGATGCCCAGATCTTGGGGTGGGGACACCACTGCTTGAAGCGGCTCTCCCCATAAAGTAGGGCTAAGGGGGAAGTTTTGGGGGGAAAGAGGAAAAGAAGAGAGAGTAAGGCAATTCCTGGGTCCCATTTAAGGAGGATCTGTATGATCTTGGAGGCAATCCTAAGAGAAAAGTGGAGAAATGTCCATGATCCCAATCTCTGGTCAACTACTGGGAAGATTATGTTCTTTTAGGGGACCAGACACAACCTGCTTGGTCTTCTAGCCAGTGTGGAGCATCAGCAAGGGCTTTAAAAGACCCTTCTCTGGAACTGGACCCCATTTTCACATATTTGGCTTAAGCCAACTTCTTCATATATCAGTAGAGCTATTTGTGTGGGGATGGTCTCTCTGCAGACCTGTTTACATTTAGAATGTTCAGGTCTGGACTTATCCAGAAACCAGGTCTTCCCAGTACAGTCTCCCTTACTTTCTCTTCAAAAATGAAATGAACCAGGACACCTGGGTGGCTCAGTCAGTTTAGCGTCTGACTTCGGCTCAGGTCATGATCTCGCAGTTAGTGAGTTCGAGTCCCACATTGGGATCTTTGCTGTCAGTGCAGAGACTGCTTCAGATCCTCTGGCCTCCCCTGTCTCTGTTCCCCACTCTCTCTGCCCCTCCCCTGCTTGTGCTCCCCCCTCAAAATAAATAAACGTTAAAAACAAAATAAAATGAACTGCCCAATGAGGGAGCAGAATGCCCATTAGAAACATGGCCTTTCATGTCAGACTGGTGGGGTTATAGTCCCTGCTGTGTCTCTTACTACCTATGTCACCTGGGAAAGCTACATAACTACTCTTGGCTTCAGTTTCCTCATTTATACAGTGAGAATGTAAAGGGGGATTACCATATAGGGTTGTTGTGAGGGACAAGTGAGTTCAATCACAAAAGCACTTAGAATAATTCCTGGACATATGAGCACTCGGTAGTTATTTGCCACCGTCATCATCATCACCTGATGACCAACATGGAAGGGGCTGAAAATATGTCCCCAGTAACCACCACTCCATTTGTATGTGATTGCACATGTTCTCATGAGTGAGAAGGGAGATGCTTGGGTGGTGTGTCCATCAGTACAAGGGCTCACCAACATCCAGTTCACCTGTCCTTTTAGGGATATGGATGACATCTACCTGGAACATGGCTAGGGCCATCCATGGGAGGAGTTCTGGTCAATAAAATGTGAATGGACATGATTTCTGTCAATGCTTCTGGGCTGAGACAGTTAAAAGCCCAAATATGACTCTTCACTTTCTCTTCCTTTGTCACAGCAACTATGAAGGGCAGATGTTCTAGAAGATGCAGCTATAAGATAGTGGGGCACTTCTTAGTGTGGCTCCCCCAGTGACTGTGTGGAGCACAGTCACACCGACTCTTTCCATACGTGGCATGAACAAGCAATGAACTTTTGTGGTGTGAAGCCACCGAAATTCAGGAGTTATCACCATAGCACAGCCTAGTCCGGTAGTTCTCAGTCTGGTCCGCTTACGTGGGGACCTATTAGATATGCAGATTCTCAGGCTCCACACCAAACACAGTGAGTCAGAGACTGGGATGGGGGGTGCTGGCAATCTGGGTTTTACCAACTCCCCTTGACACAGGTCAAGTTTGAGAGCCACTGTTCTGACCTACCCTGAGTGTTTTCTCAGGTTCCAGTTACACAGGGACTTGTCCCCACAGGTGGCCACTACTTGGGATGACCCATTCTGCTTCACCCCTTTCCATTGGTAGAGATATTTAAGCACCAGCTACCTCAGGATGGTTAACCTTGAACATGCCAAGGCCTAGGGTATTTACCTGAGGGCAACAAACCACCTGGAAATGGGTTCACTGTTGCTTTAAGAAAGTGAGTGCTCTCTGGTTCTTTTCAGGTGTGTCTGAAAGCACTGGGTTTATTGCACTTCTTCTCACTCTCTGCTTTAGAACCCTTCTTTACCCCAGGGGAGAAAGAGGCTGCTGATCCCTATTTCCTAGGAGGACTCTGAGGTTCCGAGTGGTCAAGTTATTTACCCACAGCGTGGAGCTGTACCTTTGCACCACACACAGCTCTTGCGCTGTGCCTCACATAAGCAGATACTCAGTAAACGGTTGTAGAAAAGATGAAGACGCAAAGGCACAGACTGCCCTAAGCACATAATTTAATCGTCTGAGCTTAGCTGGATGTCAGTCCTGGTGCCTGTTGCTCTGCCGGGGTGGGTCCCACCTGCACCAAGGGGGCACCTAGGCAAAGAAAGGGTAGACACAGGAGGGACAAAGCACAGGGCTGGGTAGAACAATCTGATACTGCCCTTTCGGAGTCCTTTGCCAGGCAGAGCTGTCCCCGAGATGTGAGAGCCTGTGGTCAGCAGAGGGCAGTGTTGTCTTAGCAACTATTTTGATGACTTTGGAGAGGGGCTGCTTGCTCACATCCGCCTTGACAATACTGATGGATATGACAGAGGCCAGAGTGTCTGGTTCATTCGAAGAATGAAAACGGCAAAAAAAGATGGACACCTACATACCAGCTATCTGTGTTAGATAATTAGCATTTCTTCTATGATTCTTTCAAATTTTATGTCTGAAAAAAATTTTTTTATTAAAATGTTAGAAAAAGAAAGAGGATCAGGCCCTAAGCTGTGCCACCTCGGCCCTCCCGCTGGTGGGGAGCTCACCCGTCTGGACCAGTCCCAGAGCAACTGGATGTGAACAGTGGCATCAGCCTTCAGCAAGCGTCTTAATTATCATATTCTTGCTGCTCAGAGATGTACCCCCAGCCGGCTCCTTTCTTCTCATGCTCTTTTTCCCTCCCTGTCTTGTCTTCCTCATTCTCTCCCACCTCCAGCTCCACCTCCATACTCTCTCCTATACCCCTGTACCTAGGCCCGGGTCTAGGTGGGTAGCTAATGGCTTAGCAGGGCCAGGTATTGGAAACCAGGGGGTAGGTGTGAAAGATACAAGACATCCATCCCTTCTCTTAAGAATTTATAGTTTTGGAAAAACAAATCCACAGAAGCAGAGCTTAGAGGAGAAAGACAGGAAAACATTTAGATCATGTTATCTGAGCCATAAGATAAATGCATGTTTGAGCCTCTGACTCAAACCTTGGCAAGACGCTCTGAAGTTTTTTAGGACTTCTTCATCATGAACTTTCTAGAACGCACCTCTTCCATGTCTCTAAACATGCTGCAAGATTTTCCAAGAGCCTATTCCTAGATCCAAGAGAAAAAGGGACAGATTCCTTAATCTGGCTAGGAGACAGGCAGCTCAGCTCAATCAAGAGGTCCCAGATAATCCTCCCCTTGGTATTACTATAATCCATTCTTGCATCCACCTGAATCATTGGGTCAGGCCTCTAGGATCACCCTAGCCAGAGGCAGGGATTAACCAGTCTCTAAATCAGCCTGGTTCCGTGTTCTCAGGCACTGGTGGCTTAGCCTTCTGGGAAGGAAGGTATTTCCTACTGTTGTGCTGCTAGAGAGACCCAGGGTGCCCCACTGGGACCTGGGTGCTAGGAGGTGACAAGCACCATCAGCAGCCATGGCTATACTGGCAATAGGAGATTAACGAAACTTACTGAATAATGAATCTGTAGCTACAGCCAACTGTTGGCAATTAGTTAGAGCAAAGCCATGCTGTGCTCCGGATCTGTCAGCTGGGACCTCTGAAGACTCACAACAGCAGGAAGAGCTAGACAGAAAGGAAGGAAGAGTGGAAATCCCACCTTCCCCTCCTAGGTCAGCACTCTGGGTCTGTAAGGATCCTGAGCTAAGCCTTCCATAACTATACGAATCTGATACCACTTTGATTTGAGAGACATATAAGGTAGTGAGGGGTCTTAAGGGGTCGTTAGTCTACCTTTCTGCCTCTGCTTAGGATCACATAGCAGTGCTTCTCAGGGTTTAGTCTGGTATAGTTCACCTGGGAACCTGGGAACCTTGCTCCCAGGTGATGGCCAATGCCTCTGCTTTGGGGGCTGCACATTGAGTGGCAAGATCCATAGAACACCGAGCTGGGGGCGGGGGAGGGAGGAGGAGGAGGAGGAGGAGAGAGAGAGAGAGAAAGAGAAAGAGAGAGAACATTTATTTCATTGAGACCTTAGTGTTTATACTTCATTCATCATTTATGTATTCATTCATCCAACAGTGTCTACTTTGTGCTAGGCAGCTGGATTCACATGTATTGATACAGAGAAGGGTAAAAATAGCCTGGAGTAACCAGAGAGATGCCCTGGGGCTAGAAGGAGGAGACTTGGGCAGCAGAGCTGTGCTCCTCCTCCCTTCCAAGGATGCCCTCCTAAAGCAGCAGTGACAGCAGCCAAGGGCCACGGCAGGCAGTGGGGAGAGAGAAGTAATGCTCACATCATCCTCTCTTTAAGAGAGAAAATGCATCTTAAAAGCAGTGGGAGCTAATTTGCTCTTCTATAATCAATCACCCAGTACAGAAAACAAAAACACACTGCAGCAAGCTGGGAACAACCGAGAAGGGATGTGAGGCTGGCAGGCAAGGGGGAGGGCCTGCAGAGAGGATCGTTTTCTCCTTATGGGTTTAAAATTAAATGAATCTTAAAGACATATGGCATCTGTGTGCGCATGTGTGGCTGTGTGCGTATGTCGGGGGTCATGTCTAAAGTGGTGCCAATCTTCTCCCGGGTCCCAAGCAGCCCTCAGCCTCCCCACTTTGTCTTGCCTCTTTTTTGATGTATATGTGGGCAGTGGGAAATGATGACTTCAGTTCAGGCTGTTCTGTACATCTCCCTCTGGAAAGGGTCCCCAGAAGTGTGGAGCCTCCTCTTTAAAGAGCTTTCCCTTGTTAAACTCATCATTGCACAGCTTCTGTCCCTTCCTGGGTCTTAGTTCTCTTCTCGGTAGAATGGGGAGATTCACTCTTCCTTCTCTGTTCATATGGCTGGTGTGAGGAAAAGTGGGGCGTTACTAAAACTGAAGTAAGATAAAATCCCAGAGAAGCTGGTGTTCTGGCTATTTCCATCGGGGTCTTGGACTCAGAATGAGGAGAATAGCCCAAGCTAATCTTAGGCAGGAGCTCTGGAAGAAGCATCCTTCCAGAAATGCCATGTGGCACCATGCGCTGTCTCTAGCTGCCCCTGTCTCGCTGCTCAGAGATGTGCCTCCAAACAGCTCCCCTCCTCACTTGCTCTCTTTTCTTCCATCTTTTCTTCCTCTTCTTCTTTTCCCTCATACTCTCTCCTTTACCTCTGTATCTAGCATGATCATATTATTCAAATTAAAAATTGGAACACAGCCTGACAAGGGGTCAGAGTATTTGAAATCTGGATGTTTACAGGCATCTAGAATATACGATCACTCTAAACAGCCTTATTTATGCTTTTTCCTTTGCCCGGCGGCTGCTCTGGGCTATAACTCCATGCCATAAGACAACCAGTCCAGGTCAACATGATGCCAGATATCCAGATGTTTAGAAATGTCCAGATGGTAGATTCAATTTTGCAGTTTTGTTTATTCTGGGTGCTCAGTGCCCTGTGGACACGATTCAGTAAAAACAAAATAGATGGATAAATAAAGATGACCTCTATAGCCTCAGCAGTGATTGTTTAGCATCTTGTCTTCAAAACAACTGGTTGACAGATTGGGATTTTTTTCTTCCTGCTGACGTTGTTTGGTGGTGTGCTGTGAGACTTCACATAAGCTGTCTCTGACCACGCTTTCTGGGGACCCTCCCAAGAAAGAGACTTTTCCAATGAAAGAACAGCCTGAAGAAGAAAACCATGGCTTGGTTTTCTGGAGCCATGGGATCTGTGTAATAGTGAGTGGAGTCCCTTATCCGAATCCCTCCATCATCCATCCAGCCATCCATACAACTTCCTCATTTACTCACCTGCTTCTCCTCCCTGTTTCTTTCCCTCCTTCCCTTCCTTCTTTATTTTTTTCTTTCCTTTCTCTCTCTTCTTCCTGCTTGCCTTCCTTATTTTCCATCTTTAAAACTTAAATGTCTACCATTTTCCCTGCACTGAGCTAGATGCTAGACTTTGTCTGCAATCACTGCATTTATTGGGTGAGACAGATGTGCAAACAGCTGCGAAAATGATGTTGTAGAAGATACAGTAATGCGTTTCTTCCCTAGACCCATCCCTGGACATTCCCACCCTCTCCAAGGTGGGGGCACTGTGCCCAGGAGTTCAAAGAATCATAGAGAAGGGCTACTCCTTTGCAATAGATAGGTTTCATTCCAGACAATGTTGGGTGGTTAGAAAAAGGAGCAATTTATATATAAAATTTTGAACGATATCATTTTCTTTCTTCTCCCTCTGGAGCTCTTAATTCTTGTTTCTCCACAGAATAGTAGTCCTCCAGTCATGGGGAGCAGCAAACCTCTGATGAGGTGGAAGACATTTCTTCCCTCAGAATGTCCTGCTCTAGCTTCATCACCTCCTAGTGGGAGCAGATGGACAGGGAAGCACGACCATTCATTTATTTCAGTTCTGGCTGGTTTCTGGCCTGGTGGGAGAGTGTAACCAAGAAGACAGAAGGCTCATGGCTTTTGGAGCTTAATTAAACATATTTACAAAACCCAGTTCTGGTTAGCTAGTGAGGGACAATGAGACAGAGGCTAGTATTGCATTGTAAGATTAATAAACCAATTAAATAAAGATTGCGGTGGCTTGGCAACTCCATTGGGGCAGGATGCGATTTTGACAGCTGCTCTTTTCTGATGATTGCCACAAATGCTAGAAGAAAAGACAGCCTGGGCTTCCCCCATTCCAGGAGAGAATACCCCAGGCTGTTGTCTTGTCTAATAGCTCACACTGCAAGTCAAGTTGTTTTCTGAGCCTGCAGGTCAGATGTCATGTTTAGCCAACTGGGAAAAAAGAAAACCAAAGCTATTTCTTCCTCTCTAATCCTTTAAAAAGAAATCAAAACTCACAACTACGAGACCATTTATTTCTCCGCTGCAATGTACCACTCCCAGGGGACAGGGAAATGGGGTAAGCAGGGGGAATTCTGGGAGCCCCAGCAGGAAACTCAAGAGATGGGGCTCCCTGTGGATGGAGGCCCCACCTCATGCTGATCCGTCTTTAGTCCCCTTTCTCAGTGTTACCATGCTCTTTCAGAGCTCTGGTTTTTTGAGTCAAATCACTGTTTGGAATTTTGCAAGTGTGTTTTTTTTTTAAGCTTATTTATTTTTGAGAGAGAGAGAGAGAGCAAGCAAGGGAGGAGCAGAGAGAGAGAGGGAGACAGAGGATCCAAAGCTCAAACTCACAAACCATGAGATCATGACCTGAGCTGCCCAGGCACCCCAAGTTTTACATTAGGTTCAAATGTTCCCCCTCATCAGCCCCCCCCCACCATTGCCTGGGGCATAATTAGTAAAAACAGGTCCTCTTGCAAAGTGCAGCGAAGACCTTTCTTTTGTGAAGCAACAAGCCCCCTTATTCAGGGAATAGCAGTGAGAAGTGAGCCCCACACACCTCTCTTTCCTCAAGATCTGCAGGCATGCCCTTCCCTCTGCCCCTGGAAGGGGCCCAAAGTCTTTCTGCTGAAAACCGTGAGTGAGACTGTGGCCAAATAGGTCTCAACAGTCAGTTAGGAGCCCTTGCCTTCAGTGATACCACAGAAGCACAAACCAAAGAGTGTGTTAAGGACTTCGTCCCCTGGCCCAGCTGTGGGAGCCCTGTGTGCTTGGGGGGCCCTGGGGTCACAACAGCTGCCTTGGCTTCCTTCCCACAGCTGTCGGAAGTACTCTGGAGGATCAGGAATTCGGAGAATGTTGATGGGGTCGGGCAAGTCAGAAAAGATTCTGAGTGATTTTGTTTTCTCATTTGCAAGAAGAGGGGAGAAGGATAGTAATTATGTAATTACAATAATACAAAAATTAATTATAATAAAATAATTATACTAAAATCAATTCTGTCCACTTTATAAAATTGGCAAAGAAGCAAGGCGAATAATGGACTTGGAGAATTCTAGATAAATATGAGTATTTGTAGTTACAGAGCAGTCCTTCGATCTGTCTCTGGAACAAAACAGAATGAATGAATCAGACTCACATGGGACTTAGAAACTATGATCTTGCCCACTTGTTTAAACTCTGAGAGCTTCATTTTAGGTGGTTGTGGCTTGAGGTCAAAAGCGTGGACTTTGGCATCATGATCAGCCCTTCTTACTGGCTTACTGGCTGTTTAACTTTGAAAGATTTATTTGAGTCTCATATTCTCATCTGTAAAATGGGAAAGAGCATAATTCCTGCCTTATAAGGTTGTTGGAAAGATTCATGAACATCACTAAGGTAAAGTTTACGGCTCAGTGTCTGCTACATGGTAAGTGATCAGTATAATAATAACAACAACCGTATATGGTAACCTTAATTATTCCCATTAGAAAATGAGAGTATGTCTATAAAGCATCCGGCACAGCCTGGCACATAGCAGATGTTCAATAAATAAAGGTCCCACCTCCTCTCCTTCCTAAATGAATGATCCAGTCCATGCATTAAAAAAACAAAAACAAAAACAAAAACAAAACAAAAACAAAAACAAAACTGTGTTTCCTGTTGAATAGAATAGCTGTTGTAATGTACAGCCAAAAAAGGTCCCATGCCTTTTGAAAACTCTGGCCAGCAGAGTCAAGGCTTTCTCCAGTAAAAAGAAATGCCCTTAAGGAACGAGCTGCGGAGAACAAGGATAGAAAATCACAACCGCACCAGAAGCCCTAGGGTGGCCTCTGTGGCCAGGACCCCTCCCCACATTGTCCCAAAGGCAGTGACCCACAGATTGGTTTTCCTGCCTCCCAGCAGATTCTAAAATCTCAGTAGTCCCTCAAACATCCTTAAGTTAACATCTACAGTTTTCTCCCTAAGTTGAAATTACTTCAAGATATAACTTCAGAGTATTATAAATACGGACTCTTTAAAATGAAACCATTAACTCTTGTCAAATGTATTCAATGGAATCTAAATACCACAGTGATTTGAAATCCATCATCATCCACTTACAAAGCAAATGAGTAAACTCTTTCCTTAACGTTGGGAAATTTTATTTCATTCTCTTTCTTAAACCCATCTTTCTCTTCTATTTCTCACAGAATTTTATTCCAATGTCATATGATTTTATTCTTGATCATGCTTGATGTCACAAATACACATTTCTAAAATATTAGGTATGAAATAATATTACATACACATATAATATTATGTATATGCCAGAAAAAACTTAAATTTATTTTTAACTATGGTAAAAAAACTCATAACAGTATTTACCATTTTAACTATTTTTTTTCCAGTGGTCTCCCCACCCAACATGGGGCTTGAACTCACCACCCCCGGGTCAAGAATTTCATGTTCTACCCACTGAGCCAACCAGGCATCCTTCCACCTTAACTATTTCCAAGTGTATAATTCAGCAGTGTTAAGTACACACACAATGTTTTGTATGAGAAATTTTAATATTAAAATGTTTCCATAAGGTTCAAATGTTAAAATTAATATTTGAATGAGTGATCATTATAATTGTTATAAGTGTACAAATAATCAAAATAACATAATTCTAACAATTTTCCAATAAAAAATGAAATAGAAAAAATGTATTGGGATGTCATTTCTTAATGAAACGAACATGATTCTACCAATTAGATAATAAATATTGCTTATTATAAAATGAGAAAAGGAGCAACATCACTTCTATTCTTTTTGGAAAACTTACTTGTTTTGTTTTGTCTTTATGGGTGTGAACAGTGACAAATCTTGCTTATCTGAACAAATTGATAGGAACAGAAGATGTTCTATTGTGATAACTTTACAAATGAATTGAACTCTTTGGGTTCAGTGCCCCAAATCACACAGTGACCCATCATCCAAAATGACTTTTTTCCTCCAATTTTGTTGACAGAAAAAAAATTTTCCTAAAGGATCTGTTATCCATCATTAGAACTATTTACTTTCTCAATTTCTGGAATATCCAAAAAGTCTTTTCTAAAATGTATTCAATGACTTTTAATTACACGTTTTATGGTTTTCACCTTGTCTAGTCCAACACATGAAGACAGGGTTGGAAAATTAAAATATTGTTAATTTCATTCTACTTTCCCAATGCATTTTTTAAAAATAAAATGCTTTTATTTTACTACATGCTTAAGTACCTTTTTGTCAAATCTTAGAGCTCAGATTTAGCTCATTCAATTTATGGAAAATGCCTGTGCATAACCTATTTAGCAAAGCCAATCTTCCTTGTCAAACCAGTTTGCAAATCAGACTTACTGCTCTAAGAAAAAGTCTGACTTAAATTTTTAATTTAGATCAACATTACAGTGTATTTTGAGGAATATTATGAAAACCACCATAAGAAGGATTACTTCTAATCTTGTAAAAAAGATTACTAGATGCAGTCAAGATTAAAATCATGAAAGATATAATGTAATTAATCTGTTTTATGACAAGTTATAAAAGCAAGAATAAATCTATGTTTCTTGTCACTTAGTTTGCCATAATTCAACGTTAGGGGAAGCCCAAACTGTAAGCTATTTATGAAACAAAAAACATGATGAAAGATACGGCATTTTTTAGTAAATGTGTGTGCAGGTGTGTACTAAACTTTGGAGTTGGCTTTTGGGTATAATTAAGTATGAGTCTTGTGTGAAAACACAGAACTAACTCCTTTAATTTCATTGGACATTGAGATAAACTCTCCAACACATTTATGAAAGAGAAAGGTATATATTGCCGACAATAAATGTGTCTAGCTGCTAGCATTTAGTTTTCTTTTTTGATTAATAGGAGGTGTAGGAGGAAAAAAACGTTTAAACATTTTATGAGATAAAATGGTCTCAGGATTGATTGTAATTGGAATACGTATCTCGTTATTTGATAAAATAGATTTTAACTATCTATTGAATAATGCATATTGCATTCAAAAGTAATCACATAAAATTTTTATCTGAGCGTTTTATCCAGTACAACTTGTCAAATTTAGTAGCCTCTGAAAACGTTTCAGTTGTGTTTAAAAGAACTAGCAAACTTATGCTTGTTTGGCGGTTCAAAGATTTTTTTTTTTTTAGTTCCTTTTAGTGTTGCTTATTGAGAAGAGCTGAAAAGCGTGTTTATGTTTAACATGGGGGGAGGGGCGCATCATTCTTAGTCTTTATTATTCCTTACAGTGTTGTCTTTTCTTTCTTCTCCCCAGACCCTGTCAAAAGCAATGCTTTCTTTGACAGGACTTGAGGAATGCAGACATGACATCCTTACCAGAAAATTGCCACCAGGCCCATGGCCTGTACTCTGTAATATATTAAAGACCTCTTCTATGAAAGCCCATGACTATAAAAGGGGTGAAACAGGGAAGGAATGGAAGTCCCAAGGTGGGCTAATTGTGCTTTCATTCATCAGTAGGGAGATCCACCCCCAAAAAATATTTTTAAGTGTCCTTTTTGTTTGGTGCCCCGAAGGATTTTATATCCTGGGAGAGTACACCATAGTAAGGTTGGGAATGAGTAAAGGAAACACCTTTCTTTTGTGACATGGGGGAAGGGCAGTTAAAAAAGGGGGCAGAGTGAGAAAAGGAAAACCATTTGACACCAGGAAATAGAATATTTGAGAACATGCACTTGATAAAATTAGCAACATGTGCAATTGCATTGGAAAGTCCTATTGTATGGAATGTCTTTGTCCATCTATATCACACACACACACTCACAGCTCACACTCATAGTACACTCCCAAACACTCTTGTATACCTTCAGGCTTACAAACACTCTTGCGCTCATGCACACATATACACTCAAGACTCACATACATATACACCTTCACATGCACCCTCACACGTACATATGCTCACAAAGTCACACATGCTGAAACATAGGCTGGCATCCGCACACACTCATGCTCACTCACGCACTCACATACTTACATCCATGCACACCCACAGTCACATGCACACCTGCAGTCACGCGTATTGCAGAAGATGGTGGAAGGCCCAGAGATGTTTTTCTATTTGCTTAGGTCACACAGCACAGCTGTGTGCTCCAGTTTTAAGACCACTGCTCTAGGACATTATCTATGGCTTCCCTCACTCAGGCTACAAGCCTCGTTTCCTTTCTAGGAGACTGGGGGTGATCTGATTTCTTTTTTTGGGGAGATGTTCAGCCCTTTGCTCCTCTGGGATGATAAGGTGCCAGTCCTAAAGTGTGCACTAATGCCCCAGCTGCCCACTGCTGGGTCAGCAAAGCTCTGCCTGCACTGGGAATCAGCAGTCATTCTCTGTGAGGCAGTGCAGCCAGGGAGAGCTGTCCTAATAGCATAAAAGCTCAGGAATGTACTTAATTAATGGTTGGTCTGGCATCAGTCGCTGGCTGGTAGCAAACAGGAATCATTATTAATGCGTTCGGACGCACTTCTTCCCCGTGTGGTCCTGTGTGTCCAGTGCAAGGCAGCGTGGTTGCCTGATGGAATAGATCACCTTGGGATATAGTTCCAGGCCTTCCCCTGTTGTGATGTGTGACCTCGAGCAAATAAAAGACCTCTCTGGGCCTTCCATCAACTTCTGCAACGTTTGTGAATGTAAGTGTGTGTGCATGTGTGCGTGTGTGCAGGTACACATGAGTGTGAATGTGTGAATATGTGTAAGCATGAGCATGCTTCAGTTGTGAACGTGAGGCTGTGTGAAAAAGTTTCAGTGGACGGCACGTGTGCATGCTTGTGAGGGTATGAGTGCATATGTGTTTGAAATCAAGAGGTGTTTTTGAGCATAAAGGTGTGTGAATGTGTGGTGAGTGTGTGTGCACATGTGTGTACATGTGGATGGTGGGGAAAGGGAGGGTGAGGCAAGAGGGGATCTTTAAAGGAATGTTAAAAGCATCTCAGTATCTCCTAAGGATGGGTGGGGACACATGAGATTATGCTTCTTCCTTCAACAGACACTGATTTGCTACAGGGTATGTTGGCTTCTGGGCTCAGTGCTGGAGTTTAATGGCAAACCAGACAAATATGGTCCTGGCCCACATGGAGCCTACCATCTTGGATTCAGATCAGAGCACAGGCTTCAGCAACTGAGTGTGAGAGTTAGGACAGGGGCTGGGAGCACTGAGGAGGGGCACCTGGTCACAAGAGGTAGTGCCCTTTCTGTCTGCTGGGGCCTGAACAATGGGCCTGGTGCACTGGAAGTAGAAGAAGGAGACTGCTTGGGCTGATGCTATCCAATATGGCAGCCACTAGCCATATGTGGCTGTTGAGCACTTGAAAACATGGCAAGTCCTAATTGATATGTGCTGTAAGTTTAAAATACACATCAGATTTTGAAAACTTAATCTTAAAAAAGAATGTAAATGATCTTAATATTTTATTCTTTATTTACATGTTGAAGCCATAACATTTTGGGTAGACTGAGTTAAATAAAATACATTGTTAATGATAAGATCACCCATTTCTTTCCATTTTTTTTTTTTCAATGTGGCTGGTAGAAAACTTAAGGTGGCATAAGTGGCTTGCATTCCTCTGCCATTTTTCTATTGGCCAACAGTGCCTGAGGCAATGAGGTCTGTACAGAGGCTCAGAGATGGGTGAGAGTTCAAGGTGTTTGGGGACTGGAATTGCTGAGCTTGGGGTTTGAGGGATGGCAGGTAAGAGTCGAGGCTGAAGAGATTGTGGGGCTGCAAGGGTCCAGTGAGCCCTTTCAAGGCACCACTGAGGCAACAGAAAGGATTTTAAGCAGGGACATGCCTTGAGCAGATTGAGGTGCACTAGAAATTCTCCTCTGGCTTTCTTTGTAGAACGTGAAATGAGAAGTGAAGGCAAAACTAAAAACAGGAAGACCAGGCAGAAGATTCTAGCAATGGTCCAGGTGACAGAAGACAGTGGCCGGGCTTGGGAGTTCTTGGGGTGGTTCGAGAGAAGTGAACCACCTATGGGAGTGCACTTATTACAGACACACAGGAATACTTCAGCAAGGAATCCTACAAGAAGCAGTCTCCAGTGTTTGCATCCAATAGTCATGGACTGATAGCGCAGGAAGGGAGCTAGGAGGTTACCTGGGCATTCTTCTTTAGGGGTTCTGATAGATGGGGCCATTGAATCCCAAACACAAAACCAGATGAGGTAGGTGCTTTGCTTCCTGGGCTGGAGAGAGGAGATTTTCTTAAACAACAGCAGCTAGAGTGCACCCCAGGAAGCAGGCCACAAAGCCTATCGGGCCCATCTTGTGTCCCATCTCCAAAAGGAAGCTCTGGAGGTTGCTGTCCCACAGAGCCCCTGGGCCAGTGGCTTTAGTTTCCCTTTCTGCAGGGGCCTGTGCTTTGGCTGATGCTTAGGGATTGATGGGTGCTGGTCAAGGCTAGCTCCTTGGCGCTGCCCACTTTTCTAGCCCCCAGATAACAGCTCCTGGCATTTGTTGCACTTGACTTAGAAAATCAGACCCTGCTCAGTGGCTGTCCTTAACATAGTTTCCCAACTGCTTCTCCCATTGCTGATTTTTTAAAAAAAAATTTTTAGTGTTTACTTATTTTTGAGAGAGAAAGAGACAGAGCATGAGTAGGGGAAGGAAAGAGAGGGAGACAGAATCCGAAGCAGGCTACAGGCTCTGCACTGTCAGCACAGAGCCCGACATGGGGCTTGAACCCATGAACCATGAGATCATGACCTGAGCTGAAGTCAGACACTAAAATGACTGAGCCACCCAGGTGCCTCCCATCCCCATTGCTGATCTTTTTACAATCCCCCAACTTCTTATTCTTGATTTGTGATGCTGATTCTAATTACTTTCTCTTCTGCCTCAACATCTTCCAGGATGCCTCATGTACCAGAGATGGAAGCCATTATTCCTTAGCAGGCTATTCAAGACTCTCCACCATCTGGGCCTCTTTCCCACAGACCTCATCCCCCATTGTTCTCTCCAAGTCTCTAATGATGCCAACCACCTGCTAGCGGCAGAACATACCACACCTTAATTCGTGCTCTTTTCTACCTGCTGTTAGCTTCCTATTTTCTCTCCCTAGATGTAGTCTGTGCATTGTCCAGGGCCCAGGAAAAACTATTGCCTTCCCCCCTGTCTCTCATAATTAATTCCCCTCCTCTGCCTTTCCACATATATCTCTGCTTATCACCTGTCCTACCTAGCCTTGGGTTATCATTTCTTGTTTACATGCTTTCTTACTATGCTGAGCTCCTTATAGGGAGGGACTCTGCCTCTTTGTGCTTATAACTTAGGGGTATATAATAACTATTGGCTGAATGACTCTATGGAGGTCTTGGGATTGATAGTGTCCCTCTTTTCATCTTGCATTGGGACCTGGAGCATTCATGGCAACCTGGAGCAGGCAGCAGGGCTGGGACTGGGGTGAGGTGGGTGAGGAGTCCAGAGCATAAAATTTAAGTTGCTCTCAGTTGCTGATCTTGTGCTTGCCTGACCCTGGGAGCTAGTCCCTCCCAGATGCCTCACTTCCCTCACCCTCAGCCCTGACAGGAAAGAAAGCTTGGAGTCTTGGGATTTAGAATGAGTCCATCAAAAGGGACAGGCCAGGTTCCATAGGGTCTAGTTACTCCTCCCATACTGATGCAAGCCCAACCCATGCCCAAGGGCCCCCAGCATGCATGACTCCAGAGACCGCTGGCACCAGGGAAGTGGCAGAGTCCTGACAGATGGGAGGGTGTTGGGAATCAGGAATGGCTAACATTTGGAACACTTTGTAAACAAGCAGAAGGACAGACCTCACATGCAGTCTCTTGAAAGGAACAAAGTACCAGCCTTTGTCCTGGGGCATGGAGCCAGATAACAGCCTTAGGATATACAGCTAGTAAAAACAGAGCCCCTAGCTATTGACTGGGGTCTAGGGCAAGATCAAGTTTTATGGACTTGCTATACTAGGATAACTAGTTGGAACTTATGAGTGGGGCCACATTTCCATAGGGCTGACCTCAGTGGGGTTGGGGGATGTGGAAGGAGGAGAAAGGGCTACATTCTAGTGGGAGTGGGGTCAGTGAGGACATTTAGCCCATGTCACTGGGAGCACTGTGCCCTGTGTCTGACGGTATCGAAGGAGAGTAGGGGTGTCACGTGAAACCCAGCACTCAGCTCTTGGCTCTGGAGCTCATCTCTGAGGGGGTGAAAGATTCCAGGTCAACCTGAAGAAAGGAAAGGTAGAGGAAGGGAGACAGGGTGAAGCAGTGGCTGTTTAAATACAGCCACAGTATATCGGGACTGGTTTGGGGAGGGGTTGTGCTGGGCTTTCATGAAGAGCAGCCAACAGGTCCAGGTATGGAGCTCTAGCAGTGGTCCCCTATTGCCAGGTCTTGGACTAACTGAATCAAAATACCCAGGGACTCATGTTAAAAGTGTAGTCTTCTGGGCTTCAAACCTTGGAGATTCTGGTTCAGTTGGTCTAGAGTTCATTTTAACTGAGAGCTCTCAGGGTGATATGCAGCCTGATTTGGGAGCCACTGGCTGGGAACAGACTTACAGGAGGCAAAGAGGTTGGCAGCTCATTTGGAGTTAGTCCCATGTTTTCCTTTAGGCCTCATTTAAGCCATGAACAACTTCAATAAGAAAGCGAATGATAGGTAAAGCAGGGCACAGTTCTAAGAGACACTAAATGTTTCCAGCTGTTATACTTCCCTTTTCCTTGTATCACCCTTTTTGGGATATCCTGGTGCTCATTTTCCTGCTCCAATGTAGTGGTTTTCAAACTTTAGCAACCAGAAGGACCCCCCACCTCCTCAGAGAGCTTGATTAAACATACATTCCTGGGTGTTTCAGAGTAAGTGGGTCTGGGCTCACCCCCAGAGTTTCAGAGTAAGTGGGTCTGGGCTGGAGGAGGGCTTGATTATTGCATTTCTAACAACGTTCCAAGTGATGCTGATGCTCTTGGCCCAGGGAACACACTTTGAGAAACACTGATCCAGTAGGACAAAAGGTAGAACATACACAAAGAAAGAGAAGAAGGGGTAGAAGAAATATTTGAAGGAATAACGGTCAAGAATTTTTCAAAACTAATGACAGATACCAAACCACAGATCCAGGAAGCTCATAATACATAGGATAAGTATCAACAAATTTACACCTCTGTGTATTATATTTCATCTGCAGAAAATCAAATATAAAGACAAAATCTTGAAAAATGCCAGAAGGGTATAAATACCTCCTTATAGAAGAACAAGGGTAAGAGTTAAAATGGACTTGTCCGAAATCATACAAATAAGAGGAGGCAGTATCATACTTAAAGTGTTGAAAGAAAAGAACTTCGCCAACCTCAAATTTATATCCAGTGAATTTATCCTTCACAAGTGAAGGAGAAATAAAGCCTTTCTTAGACAAAAGCTGAGGGAATTCATTGCCGGTGACTTGCTCTGAAAGAGATGTTAAAAGATAGTCTCAGAGAGCAGGAAAATGATAGGTCAGAAATTGGATCTATAACAAGAAAGAATGGGCATCAGAGAAGGAACAGGTAGGTAAAATAAAGTCTTTTATTTTTCTTATTCTCAGTTGATCCAATAGATAAATTTTCAAAGAAATACTAGTGACAATGCCTTGGGTGATTATAGTATATAACTAAATGAAATGAATCCTGTGATGTTTTAAAAGATGGAGGAGGAATGGGGAATCTCTCTTAGAAGTACTTAACACTACCTGTGAAATGATTTATTGATATTTGAAAGTAGACTTATGTGAATTATAAAGGTATATTGCAAATTCTTGGGCAGCCACTAAGAATCCTTTTTTAAGAATTATAACTGAATGCTAAAGGAAGAGAAAGAACAGAATCTCACAAAATAGTTAAAACTGAAATGGCAGAAAAAGAAGGGCAGGCAAAACAAGAAACAAAGAACATGAACAACAATTAGCAAACAGGTAAAAAAGTGCTAGATATTAATCCAGCTACATCAATAATTACTTTAAATATAAATGGTCTACATATATGAATTGAAATACAGAAAATGGGGGTGCCTGGGTGCTCAGTTGGTTAAGCAACCAACTTCGGCTCAGGTCATAATCTCATGGTTCATGAGTTTGAGCCCTGTGTTGGGCTCTGTGCTGACAGCTCAGAGCCTGGAGCCTGCTTCATTTGTGTGTCTTCCTCTCTCTGTTCCTCCCCCCCTTGTGCGCTCTCTCTCTCTCTCTCTCTCTGTCTCTTTCTCTCTTTCTCAAAACTAAAATAAAATGTTAAAAAGAAGAAATACAGAGGTTGCAGAGCAGATACAAAAAAAAATGCAAGACCCAACTATGTCATCTACAAAAACTCACTTTATATATAAAGACACAGGTTAAAAGTAAAGGGATGGAGAACCATTGCTCTGGCAAGATTGGTTCTTAGTAAAGAGTATCAAGAATTTACACTTTTAGTGGATTTGTTAGTGTTCCTTTCCACAGGATTTTTTTCAGTTTAAGCTTCTTTTGAAATGACAGGACTTGTAAGCTGTTACAGGAATTTAAGTAGGAAAAATATAGGTGACCTCCTTGGAACTCTTGAAATGGCCAAACCAAATGCCAAGGCTGAATAGGTCAGGTTGTGTGTTATGTGTACACTCACAATTAGTTATCAAGAAGGAGAAGCTAATGGCCAGATGATTTGGACTCTCCTACATCTGCCAGAGAAACAGTTTTCCCAACAGAGCTTCATTCTGAAAGCTAGTTCCTAAGCAGCCTTGATTTTTGTTTGCATTTCTGGAAGCCTTCCAGGTGGACCAGAGTGAGAAAACACAGGTCAGTACACATGATGGGGCTAAGAGCAGAAGACAAGCTGGGAGCAATCGACAGCTGGAGGGAGAAAACTCACGGTGGCCATTTTGGATTTGGGTTGTTGGAGCGGTTTCTGAGAAGGGCACTTGTGACTTTATCTCTCCAACGCACCAACAATTAAATGGACAAGAAAACATACAATTGGTTGCTCTGTGACATTTGGTATGAAACATTTGATTGATGCTTTGTATTGATGCTCAGATGCTAGGTATTCTGGAATTTCAATAGGTGAATATTGATGCATTTATGTTAGAGATTATCAAATATGAGCTGAGGATTATTAATGTTATGCAATATTAAGAGATATTCTATGCACTGTGCTTGAGTATGTATGTGTTGTGAGAAGGGAAGGTGGGGAAAGCTAGGTTCCGAACCAGGTTAAATAAAGTAAACTGGCTTCTTTGTTATGAACCATTAATATGGGCAAATGTGCAATGGGAGTCTTGACAGACAAGGTGGGGAGTTATACTGTGGTGTGCAATGTCTCCCAAACTTTTTTGAAGGAGCTCTTTTCCCCCCATATAATGCCTGTATCAGTGTCAAATAATCTCCAGCATGTCATTTAAACAAAGTAAGGTTTCTATTTTAAATGAAAGAATACAGAAATAAGCAGTCCAAGTGATTATGACCCCATTATATCATCTAGAATCCAGGCTTTTTTTTTTTTTTTTTTTTTTTTATCTCTCTGCTCTAATATCTTTAGCTCATATTTCCATCCTCAATGTCACTACACAGTTCCAGGTGACCAATGATGTGCTGGCCATCATACCCTTGATCCAGGCAGGAAGCTGGAGGAGAGGTGAAGGGCATAAAGGATGTGCTCTCTTGGTGAGTGAGCATATCCTCCTTAAGGAGATTTCCTGTAAGTTCCTTCCCATGGCTCCTATTGGCATCTCTTGGGTCACATCTTGCTGCCAAGGAGGCTGGGAAATAGAAATCTAGAGATGGGCACATGGCTGCCCTAATTAAATCAGAGTTTTATAACTGAAGAAGAAAGAATATTAAGTTGACAAATAGTCTCTGCACAAACATCCAATTGGACATTCCTCAGGCCAAGTTCGGGAAATGTTCATATGTGTTATTTTCCCACTGATGTCCTGTATTTTGTTTTTCCACATGCTACATGGTCTGGTTGCTTGCTCTGTGTCTCTCTCTCTCTTTATCTCTGTGTACCTTTCTCTCTCTCACATACATATACACAGAAATACAAATATATGTCTTAGATTGTCCATAGAATATAAAAGACTGATAGAATGTTACAGCAGGCAGAAATTTTAGATATTGTCTAGCTCAGTGGTTCTCAACCCTGGTTGCACATTAGTCTCTTGGGGGAACTTATAAAAATATTTATTCTAGAGCCTTCCCAATTTGAATTGTAATCTCTGGGGGTAATGTCCAGTTAGTCATCTGAGTTTCTTTTCCTAAAGTTTCCCAGGTTATTCTAATCTGCAGCCAGGGTTGAAAGCCTCTGGTCTAGACAGACTTCATTATTTTATAGGGAAATTACCTGTGAAATTATTTCTTTCATGTCTGTTTTCCCCAGTAGACTACAAAACCCAGTAGAAACAGTACCTATTATGTAGTCACAGTATTCATCCCCAGATCTTAGCACAACACTGGCACAAAGCTAAATGAATGAATGACTGAATGAGTAAACCAAGGCCCCCAGAGAGGAAGGTCCTCATGCAAGGTCATACAGCAAATACACATACAACAGAACCAAGACTAGAACCTTTGTGTCTTAACTCCCTGTTTAGGGCTCCTTCCATCATCCCAAGGCTTCTATATCTTGGATCACTTTACTCCAGAACTGATAAATATGTTCCTATAACATTTATTGTTTGCTGTTGTAATTATTTGTGAGTCTCAGGTTAAGAACTGTATCTTATTTCTTTAAGCATCACCAGCCACCCACCATATCTGGCTCCGAGGAAATGACTGATGATAATAGCTAACTGGGGAGGAGGAAGGAGGGGGAAAAAAGAAAAAAAAAAAGAAAGAAAGAAAGGCCCATGCAAGTTCAGTCCATCAGAACTCCATATCTTCCTTTCAGGGTATCTCTTGCCAAAGGCCACTTTTCTGTCTTCAGGCTTCCCCTGCTGTGCCCTAAATCCAGATCCTGCATCTCCTCTCGGCCAACTGCTCAATTTGAATTACCTGTCTTGTTAAAAGTTTCCGAAAATGAATTCACAGGAAAATGTTAATAATTGATAAGTTTTGATGAAATACACCTTCTTGGTAAGTTTGCCTATTAACTAGGGACTGTGTCCTGATCCAAAAGAAGAAAAGTCTAGCTGCAAAATGTGAAGTATAAGAGAACAGAACTCTCCTAAGGGGCTATTTGGGGTATAAGCAGAGTGGCCTTCCTGGAGGAGTATAATACAGCCAATCAGAGGAAGGCAGTCAGATGTTCATCTTTGAGTAGGGCAACAGGAAGTCACCCCTGTGGGTCAAGTTCTTGAGTTTTGTCTTAGTCAGAGGTCTTCTTTGAACATGGGTTCTCATTTAGCCCTATTGTGAGTGGTGTAAGAGACCAGCAGCTGCCCTTGGATGCAGTGGGGGCTGGGCTAGAGGGGATCTGACCCATTCTGGTCTAGGAAGAAGGGAACGCATATTCAGTGCCTGAGGCGGAGCTCTTAATAAATGTTAGCTCTCTTTCTTCTCTCTGTAGGGGTTGCTCAGCCAGCAGCCCCAGAGGGAACAATTAGGTTGTTTATCCAAACCTCAGCCACTTTGCTATGTAATTGATTTTTCATTGAGTGTATTTAGGAAATGGTTATTTACATGAATACAGGCACACCAGGGACAGAGCTGCATCTGATCATAGGAAATGGGAGGGAATCTAGATCAAAGTGTGGAATCCAGAGGGAGGGATGGTGGGCTGTGGAGGCAGACAACCTACGCTGAGATTCTGACTCTGCTACTGACTGTACATATTTGGGCAAATTATTAGCCCTCTGAGTCTTGATTTCCTCATTTGAAAAGGGGGTAAATAAATTTACTTCCAAGTAGGGTAGCTCTGAAGATTAAGTTAATGCTAGGAGCTGGGCTTGCTATATCCTCTCTATCAGGAAGAAGCCGTTATTGTTATTAGCATTACTACTCTTCCTACTGTTACTGCTCACACTAGGGAAGTTTACCTTCCTTCCCTTAGTCTATTAGCCCCTAACCCTAGCTCAGCGCTTGGCTTAAGTCTTGCTTCTTCCCCAACACCCTCTCTGACTACTCCTGTCCTTACCTAGTTACTCCCAGGTTCAATGAACAACTGCGAGATTTCACCATATTGTAAGCCTTAGTTATAAGCAACAGAATTTATTTTCTTTTTCCTTTCTAGACCAGGGATTGGCACACTATAGTCTAAATCTGGTCCACCCACTGTGTTTGCATGACCTGTGAGCTAAGAACAGTTTTCAAATTTTTAAATGGTTGGAAAAAAAAAGGATGTTTCATGACACACGAAAGAAAGGATATTTTGTGATACATGAACACGATTTGAAATTCAAATATTAGTATCCATAAATAAAGTTTTATTGGAACACAATCACAGCCATTTGTTGGTATATTCTCTATAGCTGCCTTCAGGCCGGAATGGCAAAGCTGAGTAGTTACAGCAGAGACTGTAGGACCTGCAAAGCCCCGAATATTTACTCTCTGGTCCTCTATAGGGAATTTGTGGAGCCCTAGACTAGAAGCTTCTTACATGTGGGCAGTGTGTGCCAGTCTTGTCTGAATTCCTACGGAGTATCACTTATACAGCAGATGCTCCATAAATCCTGTGGGCGGCTGATTGCAACAATTCAATCTTGCCACAAGGGGGCTCTTGCTAGTCACTCCTCTGCTGCCCTGTGGGGGTGTGGGTGGAAGATTATTTGTACAGCAGGTATGTATGATGAGTTGTTCCCCCTGGTGGATATGAGGTCCTTAGAGGCAGAAAGACCAGTTCTTACGCTAGAGCCAAGAGATGGAAATGAGTATTAATGGACTACACCAATATGCACCAGCCACTCTGCATGCTTTATTTCATTTAATGCTCATTCATTTATTCAACAAACTTTTATCAAGTGCCTACCATGGGCCAAGCACTGTTCTAGGCATGGAAATGCAGCGGGAGCAAAACAGGCAAAACTTTTTTTCTGCTAGCATAGGGTTTACTTTCTATATCGGAGTGGGCTAGGCATTCCAAAACAATAAGTAAGCACGATATCTTCAAATATATTCCATGTTGGATGGGATTAAATGGAAAAAATAAAATAGGAATGAGGGACAGCACTCACCAGCTTTTTATTTTAGGTGGGGAGAGTGTAGGAATTTGAAATAGGGACATTAAAAGGGTCCTCTTTGAAAAGGTGACTTGAGCAAAGACTGAGGGTGTGAACCATGTAGACTTTTGGGAAGAAGGATATTATAGGCATTGGGAACAGCAAGTGCAAAGGCCCTGAGGCAGGAGAGGACTTGGTGTGTCCAAGGAAACAGGAAGAGCAGTGTGGCCAGAGCCAGGACACAGAGGAGAAAGTAGTAGGAGAAGAAGGTAGAGCAATGATGGGGGAGGGAACAAGGGAAGGAGATAAATCATGAAAAGCTTTTCATGTCACCGGAAGGGCTTTAGCTTTCACTCTGAGGCGGGAATCACTGAAGTGTTTTGAACACAAGATTGAGGATATCTGATTTTTATTTTATTTTATTATTTTTAAATAAGTTTTTTTTTAATGTTTATTTATTTATTTTGAGAGAGACAGAGGTAGAGCAGGAGTGCGCAAAGGGCAGAGAGAGAGAGGAGAGAGAAATTCCTACGCAGGCTCCGCTGTCAGCACAGAGCCCGCTGTGGGGCTGGAACCCTGGAACTGTGAGACCATGACCTGAGCCGAAATCTTTTAAGAGTCAGATGCTCTACCAATTGAGCCACCCGGGTGCCCCTGAGTTTTGTTTCAAATCAACAGCTGTTTGAGGTAGGTGTTACTTGTCTCCATTCCACAGAGAAGAAAATCGGAATCCCGAAGGGCCAGGCCGTGCGTGGTTACACAAGTAGGAAGAGGCGGAGGCAGGATTTGAGTGTGGGCTTAGGCGATCTCTGCGCCATCCTCTCTGCCTGACCGGCTGGCAGGAACAGAGCCTCGGTAACCCCTTATTACATGGATTTAGAGGAACTTCCGGGGCTTGGGCTGTGCAGCGAGATGCAGCGTCCCACACGCCGCCCAGCTGCCGGCTCTGCCTCGGTGCTGGGAACGGCTGGGACCACCGTCCAGGGCCCGTCCAGCTGGGCCTTCTGTTTTCTTTCAACTTGTCCCAGCCATGCAGTGGCCGAATGGTAAACATTAATCAAAGTGTGAGGGAACAACTTAATTAGCTCCTAATGGTCACATACTGCCAATTAAACACCTTGATGACTAGTTTACTCTGGAGCTTAATTAGGTATTTCTAAATAAATCTAGCCCTGTGCTACCACCTGTCAGGTTAGAAGCCAAATCTTCTCTTGGATGTGCCCTCTCGTCCTGGGGAGGGAGTAGGACGGCTGGTTTGCCCGGAGAAGTGGAATCAGGGATTGGCATCTGTCAAGATTATTCATGGTCCTGTTGTGTATTTTAGACTTGGGGAAAATCACCACGCGGGTGATATCTCACTCCCTGCCTGCCCGACTTACTGCGCTGCATCCTTCTGGCAACAGGAACCTCTAGCTCGAGGGCCCCAGAGAGAGGAAACTTGAATGTGCGTGTGACCTTTCCCTTCTGCGGGTAATGAGAAGTCTCACTCTGTGTCTGCTGCCTAAATACAGACTGTCCCCTTACTGGTCCTGGAATTGCATTGTTGTGAATGAGGAGCCAGAGTCTAGCGGCACCACAGGACAGGTTTAGGCTTCTGCAAACTCAGTACGTGGAAACAGAACCAGAAACTGCTGAAGACACCAGACTGTGTCCACCGATGGAGAGGCCATGCCCGGTGGTGCGTGGCGCTGGTCGCTGATGTGAGCACTGAGGGAGGTGTAGCATTTTCCAAGGAACAACTGACAAGTGCAGGCATTTCCCAGGGATGCTGACCAGCTTGGGGAAAGGGCCCGGAAATGAAACTAGTTAAGGAATGGATGAGAAAAATAAGAATCCCTAGGTAACCCTCGGAACCGGGCGCTGCATATTCCATTTCTGAAGAGCTGCCATAATCAGAGGGCATAAGCCCGTTTCGTACTGCTCCGCAGGGCAGTGCGAGTGTCCAGCCCACACCCTTAACCATTATACTTTCTGGAGGGAAATGTAGAGGATAGCTAGGTTTACGATCTTTCCCACTCTTCCTCCCCGTGGCTGGGGTCATTTCTTCTCAACTTATAGGCTATGGCAGCTGTATTTATGTATTTACTTACTTACTTATTTATAAATTTATTTATTTATTTATTTATAAATGTATTTATTTATTTTTGAGAGGGAGAGAAAGAGTATGCACGCACACACAAGCGGGGGAGGGGCAGAAAGAGAGAGAGGGAGAGAGAGACCCAAGCAGGTTCCATGCTCAGCACAGAGCCCAACGTGGGGCTTGATCCCATGACCTGAGCAGAAACTAAGAGTCGGATCCTCAACCCACTGAGCCACCCAGGCACCCCTATGGCAGCTTTAAAGCATGACTGCAAAGGTCTCTGACACTTCGCTTATCAAGAGGTGGGGTCTGTGCCCTTTGTGCTGGAATCTAGGCTCTGTGACTCCTTCACCAATAGACCATAGCGGGGGTTGCCGCGTGCTAGCTTCTGGGCCCAGGCATTCAGAAACTGGCGACTTTCTCTCTCTTGGGTGGCTCACTCTTGGAACCTGGCCACCACACTGTAAAGAAGCAGACAGGCATTTAGGTGTTCGAGCTGACAGTTCCAGCTGAGGTCCCTGCCGACAGCCAGTATCAACCACTAGACGCACCGAGCGAGCCATGAGATGGTTCTTTGCACACAGTGGAGATGAACTGTCCCCACCACACCCTGCCCAAGCTGCACATTTGTGCGCAGAATAAATTGTTGTTTTCAGCCTTACATTTGAGGTGGCTTGTTACATAACTGGAACACAGGCCAAGCCAGGCTCCCAATCCTCAGAACCCATCCTAACTTGAATGTCAGATAGTTCTGCCTCTGCTATGAGTCAGGTCAGCCTGACCTTGGCTCACCACCTGTGCACAGTAGTGACTCAGAGCATCTGCTGAATGAAAGAATAAGGATAGATTCCAGTCATGAAAACCGAAATCTTTGCCTTATCCTGACCCGCATTCTTCCTCTAGTGTCCTTGATGTATTTTTAAGCCTTGATTTTAACAATGGTGTCCATTTACTAAATACAGTTTGCAGGTATTCCAAATATATAAAACACTAATGCGGAGCTGCTCTGGGTGAAGTGAGGAGAGGGCTCTAAGCCCTGCCAGACTGGCCCCCCTTCCCCACCTTGCAGAGTCCCTGAGGAGCTTGGCTTCTGCGGGGCTCACAGAAACCAATGACCTCATCCATCTGTGTATCCTTCGCCTTTGGTCCTGCTCCTGAGGTCTGTCCTGACCACTCTGTTCTTCCAAAGATAACACCGGGGCTTAAACTGAGCCACAGTAAGTGGTAGTGGAAGTCTTGTTGTGACCCAAGAGTCCTGGTGAGCTTTCTGAGAAATGAAGTTTCATGTCTCAGCAGGTGAAAGAGGGAAGGAAGTAGGCCCTGCATTTGGGGGCAGAGAGGCTGGGCTGGCTGTGGTCTGCCTTGAGGGGAGGGCAGGGGCAAGAGGGATTCTGTGCAGGTGGACGATGGAAGTACTTATGGAAGGGGTCAGGAGTACTCGTGTTTGGGCTGAGGCTGAGAAGTAGGAGCTGTGACCTGTGCAGAAAGCTGAGTGCTCTCCACACCCAGGTGGGAGGTATTTAGGTGTGAACAGGGGTTTGGAAGGTGGAATGTGAGGCCTAAGGGCACACGGTGGCACAATCCACGTTGTCTGGGCCCAATGGATGCAGGCGGCTGCGTCTGGGGGTTGACTCAAGATTGAGGCTGAGGTGGGGGAGAGTGGAGAGATACCAAGAAATGAGGTCACAAGGCATAAAGATGTTGCAGAGCGACCGAATGAGGTAGGCCAGGGAAAGGAGGACCAGAAAAAGGCAGAGCCCGGGGCTCAGAGAAAGGCACTGGCTAAAGAAGCTTGCTCCCATTGAAAGGGCCTGAAGGATAGACATGGGGGAAGGAGAAGGCGGAAGGACTCCAGTGAAAGCACCAGGCTTCCTGAAGATTCTGAGGAAAGTGCTCAGTTTCCTCCTGAGCTATGGTGTTTGGGGGGTTATGGGGAAGGGTGTCCTGTGGCCTGTTTCTTCTTTAGCAAGTTGGTGTCATGTAGTAGGAAATGCACTGTCTAGGAGTCAGGTTGTCTAGCTTCGTGTTGTATTTTGCCACTGGTGAGTCCCTCCAGTTTTCTGGGCTTTCATTTCCTCATCTACAACATGAGAGAGTTGGCTACTATTGGTTGCCAACTCCCTTTTCATTCTGGGAATTCTGTTACTCAATCCAATGAACATAGGTGAGTCAGGCACCTATGTGCTGGGCTCTGGAGATGCAGGTGACAGGTGCCCTGCTTTCAGGGGGCTTGCACTGTGGTGGGGAAAGGGGGCCTCCCCACAGGAGCCTGGGCTGCAACATGAAAGGGGATGAGAACACTGATTCTGTTACTAGGCTCAGCTCAGGTTAGGGTGAAGTAGTAAAGAGGAACAGAAACCCCCCCAGATGGGGGCTGAAAGAAGAACTGATTGGTTTGGAGGCAAAAAAAAGGAGGTCTGGGAGGGTGTGTTCAAGGCTTCACAGCAGAGTCACGAAGCAGGCAGATGTAGGTATTTTGCCCAATCTGTACCATGGCCTGCTCTGGATGGTCTGGGCCCTGCGCTGAGCCAAAGGGTGTAGGAAGGTTGCACCCCAGGGCTTTCCTCCAGGAATATGGAGAAGAGCTTCAATCCATTTCACTCCTTTGAGGCATGCATTTATTTCTAAAAAGTATTTATTGTCAACGCTAAGTGAATTAAGCCAGAAGAAGACAAATACCATATGATTTCACTCATATGTGGAATTTAAGAAAGGAAACAAATGAACAAAGGGGAAAAAAGAAGAGATAAACCAAACCAGATTCTTCACTAGAGAGAAAAAACAGATGGTTACCAGAGAGGTGGGGGATGGGCGAAACAGGTGACGGGAATCAGGAGTGCACTTGACCTGATGCGTACCAGGTGATGTATGAAACTGCTGGATTGCTGGATTGCACCCCGGAAACTAATATGGCACAGTATGTTACCTGCACTGGCATTAAAAATAAAAGTATTTTCATTTTAGAAAAATCAGAACATTCAAAAACCAAATGAGTCATAAGTTAGCGGACGGTTAATGTACTATATACCCTAGATCTCTATCTCTCTCAACACACAGACGTACACACAAGTGTATTAGACTATTTTGCGCTTTTCTCACTTGGCATTGTGTGTGAGCATCTCTCCTTGTTGATGAATATAGATCACATTGACAGTAGACACCCAGGACTCCAAGATGGTGTCAGTCATGCCGGTGAAGAAGAAACTCAGGATGGCAGACCGAGGGAGCTGCCAGGCTGGATACTGATGTGGAATTTCACCCCTAACGGCATTGGGGGAGCATTTCAAAGAGGTTACTTACTACCCGTATCACAACTAGTACATCAGTGTGAAAAAAGGGAGCGTTGCTGGCCTTTCTATGGTGCTGGTGTGCCTGCCTTTCAGCTATACTCCCTGTCCACGCACAGACCACTGAAGAGAGCATGGAGGGTGCAGTCTGTAATCCTGACCGTCTTTGTTCCCCACCCCGAATCCTTTCATATCCTGAGAATTAACACCCAATAAACAAATACCGGCTAAAAAAAATACATTATCAACATCAACCTTTTTTTTTTTAGCATTTTTTTAAGACAGAGAGTGTACACAAGCAGTCAGGAAGGGGAGAGGGAGGAGAGAGAATCTTAAACAGGCTCCACTCAGCACAGAGCCTGATGCAGGCCTCTATCTTATGACCCTGAGATCGCAACCTGAGCTAAAATCAAGACTTGGATACTTAACCAACTGAGCCACCCAGGCGCCCCCAAATCATCGTTTTTAATGGCTTCATAGTAACTTTGTGTGAATATAACACGTTATTAAGCAATTCCTATTGTTTGAACTTTAAACTTCTTTCCTTTGCTACAAAAACAGTGCTTTGATGAAAATAGTCTTACGCATAGATCTTTGCACACTTACCTAGTTACTTCCTTGAATATGATGATCTTTACAGCTTATGGTGCACATGACTGAATTACTCTCTGGAAGATTTGTTCCCCCTTATTCCCAACACCAGCATGTAGATGTCCGTTTCCCGCCCTCTTGACAACACCAGGCATTGTGATTCTTTTTAATCTTTGCCATCTGAAAAGTAAAAGGGGCATACCATTGTTTTAAGTCATATTTCTTTTATTACTGTTGAGGTTGAACATTGGTTATGTTTTTTATTGTTATTTGTATTTCTTCTTTCATGATTTGCTTTTTCATATCATCTTGCGGTCTGCCCCCCATGGTGTGTGTATTAGTTTCCCAGGGTTGTGGGAACGAATGACTGCAAACTATGTGGCTTAAAACAACAGAAATTCTCTCATAGTTCTGGAGATGGTAAGACTGAAATTAAAGCTTCAGCAGGGTCACACTCTCCCTGAGGCTTCTAAGGGAGAATCCTTCCTCCTCTTCCTGGCTTTTGGTGGTTGCTAGCATTTCTTGGCATTCCCTCGAGTGTGGTTGCCTTACTCCAGTTTCTTCTTTCTGTGCTTGTCTGTGTGTCTCCAGATCTTCCTCTCCGAAGGACACCAATCACTGGATTAGGGCCCATCCTATTTCAGTGTGACCTCATCTCAACCGGAGATGAGCATCTGCAAAGGCCCTAATCCAGAAAAGGTCACATTCGCAGGTACTGAGGGGGTTAGAACCTGAACATACATTTTTTTTTTTTTTCTGGGGCAGGGAGACACAATTTAACCTACAGTGTGCTTGTCTTTTCCTTATTAATTTGTAACAGCTTTAGGCTTCAACTTTTAGCTCCTCTGACTGGCACCTGTCCCTCTACTTGGTCAGAGAGTGACAGAGATTTGATTGGACATGAGGAAGGGAGGTTTGTATCCCTAGCTATCTTGTGGGTCATGAGACCTGTGGGTGTCAGGAACTCCTGCATTAACCCTTTCTTCCCAGAGAAGGTAAGTGACAGAAGAAGAGAGAAAGGTGCTACTGTGAGGGACTATGGTCAGCACTTCTGGTAGCAGGTCTTGAAGCCAGTTGGTCAGGTGGATGATGATCATGGAGGGAAAGAGCCACAAGTGACAGTCTCTGAATCAAAACCACATGAACGAATGACCACTGGGATTGGGAAGGGTGTCAGCTGGCTTTACTGGGACTTTCTGGGTTTATATGAGGCTGGCTAATATTGGTTTACTAAACATGATTTGGCTTTTTTCCTGCTTCTCAAGTTCAAGCATTTCAATAGCAGCTTAGCCCTGAACTTACAGTTTCCTTGCACCTGAATGGATCATACTATCAAAAGAAGCAGAATTATTACAAGCTATGAAGACTCTGCTCTCCCAGGCCTCTGCAGGGGTCTTTCCTAGATAGGTAAGAGGATGGAGAAGAATTGGCTCCAATTTCCAGATTAGTGAAGCTGGAGCAGTGGTCCGGTGGTGAGTTTCACTGGGACTCAAGTCCAGATTCTTCCTTTCTACAGCCTCACATCTGAGGAGTGGCTCTGCAGTGGCAAGAGCAAGTCAAAGCTCCCAAGAGGCCCTGGGTCTCTGAGACTGGAGAGTCCCTTGTTCCAAGATGGTGAGGAGGCAGTGTGCCAGTGAGTCTGTTCCCCCAATGAGCCTGAAGAGATAAGCAGTGTGGCCAGTTCAACCTTACTTTTAAATGTTTATTTATTTTTTGGAAGAGTGCAAGTGGGGGAGGGGGAGAGAGAGGGGGCCAGAGGATCTGAAGCGGGTTCTGTGCTGACAGGCTGACATCAGCAATCCTGATGTGGTGCTCAAACTCAAGAACTGCAAGATCATGACCTGAGCCGCAGTTGGCTGCTCAACTGACTGAGCCACCCAAGTGCCCCCTAACTTTTATCTGTCAGTGGAGTGGCTAGTGGTGAGTGGTGTCGGGGCCAGTGGAGGTAGTGAGGGTGAAGAAAAGTGTGGCATGCCCACCACCATACACTCCTGCTCAGGGAAGAATATGAGCATCAATCCAAGTGGCTTCCAGAAGCCGAAAGCCTACCAATGGAAAAGTGGTGAGGTAGGAGACTCTTGAATTTAGGAGAAAATATAGGCTTGGGTTTGAATCCCAGCTCTGCAATTTACTAGCTGAGTAGCATGAGATAATTATCTTAATCTCTTTGAGTTTCAGCTTATTTTTTGTAAAAGTAAGATAATATTTTGGTAAGTTGTTGAGCTTCAGCTTATTTTTTTGTAAAAGTAAGACAATATTTTGGTAAGTTGTTTACCAGGTAAAGTAAAGTAATGATGAGGAAAAGCCCATCACACAGTCTGGCACATATCTTACACCCTATCCGAACAATCATCTCAAAATGGAACAGACTTGACTGTAAGACCAGAAACCACAACATTCTCAGAAGAAAACATAGGCAGGAAACTCTTGGACATCAGCCTTAGCAACATTTCTCCAGATTTGTTTCCCCAGGCAAGAGAAACCAAAGCAAAAGCAAACAATTGGAACCACATCAAACTAAAATGCTTTTGCACAGTGAAGGAAACCATAAAATAAAAAGGCAAACTACTGAATGGGAGAAGATACTTGCAAATCATATATCCAATAAGTGGTTAAATATCCAAAAAATATAAAGAACTCATACAACTGAATAACACAAAACCAAAGAATCCATTAAAAAATGGGCAGTGGATCTGACTAGACATTTTTTCCAGAGAAGACATACAGATGGCCAACAGACTAATACATATAGATGCTCAATACTGATACTAATACTAATACATACAGATTCTTAACAACACCAATCATCAGGGAAATAAAAGTGAAAACCACAATGAAATATCACTTTACACCTGTCAGATGGCTAGTAGCAAAAAGACAAGAAATAACAAGTGTTGATGAGGATATGGAGAAAAGAAAATATTGATGCATTGTTTACATGCACCGATGCATGTAAATCGGTGCAGCAACTACAGAAAACAGTATAGAGTTTCCTCCAAAAATTAAAAATAGAGCTACCATATTAGAGCCTGGGTGGCTCAGTCGGTTAAGCGCCTAACTTTGGCTCAGGTCACGATCCCACAGTTCATGGGTTCAAGTCCCACTTTGGGCTCTGTGCTGACAGTTTGGAGCCTGTTTGGAATTCTCTCTCTCTCTCTCCCTCTCTCTCTGCCTCTACTCTGCTCATGCTCTCTCTCTCAAAAATAAATTTTAAAAATTATAAGAAAAATGGAGCTATCTTATGATCCAGCAATTCCACTACTGAGTATCTATCTGAAGACACAAACACTACTTCAAAAAGACATATGCACTCCTATGTTAATTACAGCATTATTTACAATAGCAAAGGTATAGAAGCAATGTAAGTGTCCATCAAAGGGTAAGTGGGTAAAGAAGATGTGGTATGTATACACACGCACCCACACACACAGTGTATTATTCAGCCATAAAAAGGAATGAAATCTTGTCATTTGCGACAAGAGTGGACCTTGAGTGTATTATAGTCAGTAAAATAAGTCAGACAGAGAAAGATAAATGCCACGTGATTTCACTTACATGTGGAGTAAAACCAAACCAAACCAAACCAAACAAACAAACAAACAAAACTAAATAAAACCTAGACCCATAGATACAGAGAATAGATTAGTGGTTTTCAGAGGGGAAGGCATTTTGGGAGTTGAGAAGAGGATTAAGGAGTACAAAATTCCAGTTATAAGATTAATAAGTTGGGGCGTCTGGTGGTTCAGTTGGTTAAGCATTGGTTGGACTCTTTGCTTTGGCTCAGGTCATGATCCCACAGTTTGTGAGTTCGAGCCCTGTGTTGGGCTCTGTGCTGACAGTACGGAGCCTTCTTGGGATTCTCTCTCTCCCTCTCTTTCTGCCCCTTCCCTGCTCTCATTCATTCTCTCTCTCTCTCTCTCTCTCTCTCTCTCTTTCTCTCAGCATAAATAAATAAACAAAAAAAGTCATGAGAATGTAATGTACTACATGGAGAATATGGTCAATAGCATTGTATTAACTTTGCACGGTGACAGATGGTAACTAGAAACTTACAGTGGTGACCATTTCTCAATGTATACAAATGTCAAATCACTATGTTGTACACCTGAAACTAATATGACATTATATATCAATGATATCTATGTAATAAAAAAAAAAAGAATTGGTCTTTTGAAGGATTAGACATTTTCATCACCAAAGGGACTGAGATACCACAAGGAATACTTTGGTCTTCTTCCCAGGGGTTCATAATTCCATAGACTGAGACTCTGGTTATGTGTATGGGGCAAGGGACATTATACTCTGTGTGATTGAATGTGTGATTCATTTGACACTGAGAATAAAATCAGGTTGAATAATAAGAAAATACAAGCCTCAGAGGATATGAGAGAAAACCTTGAAATCATTGTCAAATCATAAATTAACACCCATAACAAGAGTAGAGATTTACCCTGAATTTAGGACACACTGTTTTCATTTTTTTTCTACTGAGTTTAAATGCTTCCCATAAATCCCAAATATCTGGGGGCTATAAAGATGATTAAACACCTGAAATGTAGTTCCCTGGGACATAAGAAGAAAAATATTAAGCACTTTCTTAAAGTCCGTGAGTGAGGACTGAGTTATGGTTTCTTTGAATGGTGAGACTTGTGCCTTCTCTACTGAGGTCAAAAGGAAGTAAAGAGAAAGGAAATCAATAGGAAAATGAGTCTTATGCTTGAATCATTATTTTCTTCTCCCACCAGGCACCTGCTATTTGTTTGTATAAATTAACAGTAAAGTAGTTTAAAACATACTAAAACCTTGAAAGCAAGTGTGGGGGCAGTAGCATGAGCAGAAATATCCTTGCTCCTTCATCATTCTGCCCCCTCGGTGTCCCCTCCACCATCCTTTCATCCATTTTGGATGAAATGCCTTATGCTGCAATGAAATTACATATTTATATGGTGATTCATCTTTTAAGAGAGTTTGTGCCTTGCCTTACAGATAGTCCAGCAAGAATAGTCCACATTCTATCAGATCTTCCCACAAATACTGAACTATGAACATTCCCAGTGCCTGGAAAACACTATGTAGCTGCTTGTCGCCTTGCTTGTGTTGCATGGGTCCTTGCTTACAGCTTGATATCCTTCTTCGAATTAATGTTTATTTATTTATTTATTTATTTTGAGAGAGAGACAGAGAGTGTGAGTGGGGGAGGGGCAGAGAGAAAGGGAGAGAGAATGCCAAGCAGGATCCCTACTGTCAGCATGGAGTACAATATAGGGCTTGATCCTACAAAATGCAAGAGCACAACCTGAGCCAAAATCAAGAGTTAGAGGTTCAAGTCAATAAGTATTCAATGAACACCAATTTTCAGATCCTACTCTTTGATGTGTGCAGTACATTTGTAGCAGGCTGACCAGTTGGCATCCAGGGATTGGGGGCAGAGGCCTCTTACCCACAAGATTTATTATCTCCATCCCAAGGTTCCAGGCTAGCAAGTGGCAGATTTGAACCTGGGTATCCTTGATCTTAAGGGAGAAGTAGGAAGTGACAGAGAAGATAACTGGGAGATTTAGGTAGATTCTGAGGCTGGCCCACCATCACCAGCAGGGAATTTTTCACATTTTTTTGGCACGCACTTGCTTCAGTGAGCTGAGTTTATTGGATGTGTTGGAACATACAGACATCAAGTATATACTTAGCACAATTCCAAGTACTATAGGGTTAAAAAGTGCTTACCAGGACCTCACTTCCACATCCTTGGTCACTACAGACTTGAGTCAAAGGGGAACAAAGTTGGAGTCTTGGATGAGGAAACTCAGGAATCAAGAACTAATACACAGGGTTAGGCAGATAACTGAAACCAATTTGAAAAAGAACCAGCCACAGAGCTCAGGTCAGGAGAGAAAGGGAGTCAACTCTCAAGTCTGGAGAAGTCCCCTAAGGGTGGTGGAGTAATACAGCAGAAGATCTGCTAGGGCTTTCTGGGCAAGTCTTTCTTCTCTGCCTGAATGACCCCATTTTGTAATTTGGATGGTTTTCTTGCCCAGAAGACTAGCTTCTCTTGAGTTTACTTGACTTGAGGCTCATTCTGGTGCCTTACAGGCTCTGTCCTGCCACTCCCTGCATTTGGAGGACTGACAGATTATCCCCTGGCCCACCGCTTAAGGTCCAACTGGCAACATCCCTTGCATAGTGACCACTTCTTGCTGCTTGAGTCTTAAATACCAACTGCATTTGGGTTTTTGCCCTTTTTCTCCTCCACTAGTGGATCTCACTCTAGCGACTATGATCTGAATTATGTCTTGGGTCACAGTAGCTTCTAATACTGCATCTCAACTTCACCCCAGAAGGAAGCTGCCTCTGTAGTTAATGTCTCCAGCTGCTGACTCACTACCGTATGAAGTTCTTGAGCTGATCCTTGATTTGTCCCTCTTTCTGCCACACAAGTAGTAAGCTCATAGAAGTAGTAAGTGTTAAAGGTAGGAATCAAATCCAGATCTGGCTAATGTCAAAGAATGTCTCAAACCTGAATCCTGCTCTCAGAGAGGCTGCAATCTTGTGGATAAGCAAAAAGTATGCAAACAAAACAGATGCAGAGCACTGCATAGTAGGACACAGTCTAGTGCTAAGCTGTGTAATGTGACATGGTATGAAGTCAGAGAAAGGAAAGCAGCACAGAGCACTAGAACCAGGAAAGGCTCCATGGAGGAGGGGAAGCATGGTTTGGATTGTAAGGATAAAGTCAGTCATTTATTTCCCCCATCCTGGCTACAGATGCTCCATGCTTTCCTTGGGAGAATGGGAGTTCTAAAGCATGTGATCTCCTAGGTCCACGTTTTCATATATGTGAATGCCAGCTAAGGGGACTAGGTGGATAAGAAGACCACACTTACCTCTAGATGGCCATCAAGAGCTATTAGTTAGGAAAGCAGCTATTGATCTACAGATATTAAACGTTGGCTGCTTGTCCATGTAGGTAATGATCATAATGAAATCCACTCTTCTGCCAAATGGACATGGATAAAATCTTAGAAAATGAAGAGATGGCTTCTTTGACAGGGAGCTGGAAGCAGCTTCTAACAGTAGTAGCAGGTGCTTCCTTTTCAAGTAAGTCTGCATGGAAGTTAAGAGCATGGGAGGGAGGGGAGCTGGGGTTGTGTGCTGCACAGAAGCAGTGATACAGGGCTTGTGAACCAGGAGCTTATATATGAGTAGGTCTGGGGGTGGGGAAGGGGAGTCTAATGTACACATCTCCAGTAAGATCATAAGGAGATGTTATAATCCTCACTCAAATCCTAAGCCCACCTGAAGCCTGGGAAATGCTGACTGAATGAATAACAGAACCATTTCAAGAACAGATGCCACCTGGAAACCCAGTGGGTCAGTGTTTCTCAAAGTGTGGTCTGTAGGCCACCTGCACCAGAATGACCCCAGATCTAATGAACTGGATCTCTATGTGGTGGCGACCAGAAATCTCTCCTTTTAATGAACACACCAGGGCAGCAGATACTTATGTACTTGCATGCTAAGGTTTCAAGAAACTTTAGTTTGTTAACTATGGAAGTATAGGAGTCCACCAAGTTCATACAAGTAGTAAGCTCATGCAAATAGTGTTACAAATAGTAAGCGTTAGAGGTGGGATTCCAATCCAGATCTGGCTGACTCTGAAATACACCCTTGTTCTGCCACTGTCATGTGGAGTGGCCTCTGAAGAACAGACAATAGGAGGGATTCCAGACTGGCAATGCTTGGAGAGGGTCAACTGGAGGATGACAGAACATGGCAAGAGACAAAGGGGACCCCTTCACAAAAACTGATGGGTTAAGGCAGGACCTCAACCTCAGAAGGACTGGGGAGGATGAGAGTTAATGCCTTTAGCCAGCAGGGGTCCAGGAAGAAGGACTAATACAGGAGCCCAGTGTCTGGGAGAGAACTATAAGGTAGTGACCTAGTTTTCAGAAATAAGAAAAAGACACAGGCTGGGGAATCAGAGTAAAGATTGGTTTCAAAATTAAGGATTTGTGTCTGATTAGTACCCATATATGAAAAGTGCTCCTAGCTGGATACACACTCATTCTTGGATAGGAAGCCCTGCTGTCTTATGTGACATATAGTTGTTTAAATGCTGATTACCCGATATTAATTTGGAGGCTACTGGTAAGGTTCCATGATTATGCCTATAGATCAAAGCCTCCCACACAGCTTCTAGTCTTTCTACCACCACTAATCATTCTAGAGAGACTCTCTTTTTTATGTGCTGACCCTTAGGATGACAGCTTAACCCCCAACTCCTGGTCTTTTTCCTGTGATAAATATTTTATCTTTTTTTGGCTGTTCCACATCAATTCTCCTTTTTTACATTGGAAGAATTTTTGACACTACAAGTTTTACTGAAAAGAAGATCTTGACTCTGCTATAAAGGTCAGATAAATGACATAGGCTCCTCCAATCAGATAAAACCATCTGATTGTGGCCCTTAGCTCTGTTGTTCACCAGTGGCTGTTGAGGACTACTCATAATGGTTTTTGTGGAGTGCTTTCCGCTGTGGGTCTTGCTGCTTAGCCTCTCTTATTCCCAGTGGTTCTGAAAATGACCCAACATACTTCTAATAAATTACTTTTCCATGTAGACCAATCAGAATGTATCATGTTTCAAATAGGAGAAAAGAAATCACCCTAGGCCTTTCAACTGGAGGAATTTAGTATCAGGAATTTCATACAGGGTGATGGAAGAGCTGAAATGCCAAATACGGAATGGTGAGGCAACCCAAAGAGTAACAGGTGCAGGATGTTGCTGCTACCTGTAGAACCAAAGTCAAGGTGGGAGGAAGTGTGTTTTCAGATCCCATATGCTGGGGCTGCCCCGTGTGAGCTTGGATCCTGCATGGCCTGTTTGGTGGAAGGTGGAGCTAAAAAGACAAAACCTTAGTCAGAAATGGCCTTAGGCAAAGCAAGAAAGGGAAAATAGTGCTTCTCCCCTCTTCCCTACCACCAGGCTGCCACCAGTACACCACTGGCAAAGGCTACCCAGAGGCCAGCTGCAAGAGACCCTCATCGTTTCCTGCACTACAGAACAGAGCAAGGGAAAGGGAGGAAATGGATATGAGAGACAATACACAAACGACCAGCCCACAGGGTTTGTCTTTGTTGCTTTCATATAAGAACATTGCTGATAAGATGCTAAAGGGAACATCTGTAAGTGAAACACAAAAATATATTGGAAGTCAGAATGTACATGTTGGGACTTTCTTAGGTCAAGTGATATTTCAGCAGAAAACAATAGGTAAAAAGAGTCATTACAAACTACTTAGAAATGCTAGCAGCTGGCTATTTTTCACTGTCTCATACTTGGGTTGTTGGCCCTTTCTCCTTCAGCCTGGAATCCTAGGGCAGTCATTATCCTTGGTGACAGGTTACCGGGAACAATCACCCCCCCCCCGCCCCCGCAAATTTCCAGATTTCCAGTCCTTTCTGGATTTCTCTTAGCTGCTTGATCCTGACATTTTTGTCCCCCCAACTGGCTAGAATACCATAAACTGTAAGAATGAATTAAGTCATTAGGTCACCAGGGGGATGCTAGACACTTGGCAGAGGAGGGACCCAGAGTTGGGAGAGGCCCCAAACACTTTTTTTGTGATTTCACTGAAAGTGCCACCCCGCCAGTCCTATGGGGAGATGGTAAAGGCCTGCCCTCAGGTAGAAAAATCTATCACTGTAGTTAATGATCCTGAGACCTCAGCTTCTTGAGTTCTTTTGTCTTGCTTTGCTCTTATGCCAAATCAAAATTAGGGCCTGAGGTTTTTCAATTTGGTACCTCCAGTGCTTCACATAGAGCAATATACGTGTGGTGAAGGAAAATACTGAATGAGACAATGAGTGAATGGATAACAGCCATATGACAACCAAGGATACACTCTCCATTGTGTGGCCATATGAGATAAATGCCTCCTAAAAGGCAATAAAGTCTTTTCTGTGTGTGTGTTTTTTTTTTCCTGGAGATGGGCATGTATATCTTACTATCTTTGCTGCTATAAGAAGGAAGATGATGGGAAACCCAAAAGCTTCAAACATGCAGAAATGAAAGGAGGTGGCTCCTTTGCTTTGCTACTCCAAGGAGATGGCTCAGTGCCCAGGAATGGCACTATGTTGACTTGAGCCCACTTTTCTGCCTTTGACCTACATCTTCCCCATCACAACACTGACCAAGTCAGGCTGGTATGGAAGATTTCCCTGGGGAGACCTGCAAGCTTACGGCTTTCCCTGTTTAAGTGGGGGGGGGGGGAGAGGTTCTATGATGGGGAGAGAATTGGGACTGTTACCCCAAAAGCCAAACTCAATTTGGCTTAATTTTCACAATGGTAAAAGAACATAAAAGCAAGGAGAGACCTTAGTTCACAAAGTTTGTCTGTTGTATATGACTTTCCATTATGAGTGACTGTTCTAATGGCAAGAGGGTTTTGAAGCCTTGTAGCTTGGGAATGACTGGTCTCTACTGATGGGCTTCCTCTGCCTCCCCCTGCTTCTCCATGAAAGCCTGTGTAAACACACACACACACACACACACACACACACACAGGTGTTCTCTTGCCAGCTCTGACACCTCCTTCCTACTGTAATTTATGATTCCTCTGCCCTGGTGTCTGTTTTGGCTGATGCTAAAGTGACTAGTCTCCCTTTGGAGATCTCTGGGAAACTCCAGGAAGCTGGAAAAGATCAGGATATGGAATTAACATCTGGTTGGATGAATAATGAATACAGAGGGACACCTTACAGCTTGCCAGACACCAGGAACATATACTCCTTAGGAGGGAAATGTCATCACATCTCCTGGGTGGCCCATTTTCTTCTTGATAGGAGAATGAACATGAGATTGCCCTGAAACTGGCTTTTTGAAAAAAATATTTTTTTGACCAAGGTTCTCAACTTTAAAATTGGAATCCCTTGAGCCAGAGTTGTAGGGGGTAGGTATGAAAGTGAGAGCCACTAGGGATTCCCAAGAGCCCAACTAGCCGGTCTTTTTTACTGGGGTCCTCTTATTAACCCCAAAGAGAATATTTGGATCACTTTCCATGGTGCATTTCAGGCCCCATTAACAGTTTTAGGGCTGTAC
Source organism: Cryptoprocta ferox (assembly GCA_028646485.1). Taxonomy (NCBI): domain Eukaryota; kingdom Metazoa; phylum Chordata; class Mammalia; order Carnivora; family Eupleridae; genus Cryptoprocta; species Cryptoprocta ferox. Next base: position 31,721,037 of record CM053562.1, read on the forward strand.
CCTGGGCATCTAGACAGAGATAAAGTGCATATTTGGGGGGATTTCTTTAAACACCAGAAATGTGTCTGCTTCTCATGTGCAGGAGTGTGTGTGTGTGTGTGTGTGTGTGTGTGTGTGTCCTTCACTAACCCCTTTCTTTTTTTTCTTAAAGATTTTATTTTTTATTTTATTCTATTTTTGTATTTCAGAGAGAGAGTGGGGAAAGGGGTAGAGGGAGAGAGGGAGAGAGAGAGAGAGAGAGAGAGAGAGAGAGAGTTTCACACAGGATCCATACTCAGCATGGAGCCTGACACAGGGCTCAATCCCAATCCCGTGACCCTGAAATCATGACCTGAGCTGAAATCAAGAGTTGGATGCTCAACTGAGCCACATAGGTGCACCTTAAAGATTTAATTTTTAAGTAGTCTATACACCCAATGTGGGGTTTGAACTCACAACCCCAAGGTTAAGAGTTGCATGCTCTACCGACTTGAACCAGCCAGGGGCTCCTCACTAGCACCTACTTCTCTTCCTTATTCCTTTCCATTGTCTCTCTTTCTTTGTGTCTCTAGTTCCGTCCCCTCCTACCTCTGTCTCATTCTCTGCCTTTGTCCTGACTCTTTCTCTCTCTTTTGTTTTCTCATCTCAGGTTTCTTAGTCTTCCTCCTCTGCTTGCTGTGCTGAGTTGAATAGCAACTGCCCTCCCCACCCTCCACCCCCATCTCGCCACCAAATTCATGTCCTACCCAGAGCCTCGGGATGTGAACTTGTTTGGAAACAGGGTTGTTATAGATGAAATTAGGAAGTTAAAACGAGACCACATGGGAGCAGCGTGGACCCTTAATGCCATATGATGGTGTCCTGATAAGGACAGAAGAGATTCAGAAACAGACTCATCCAGGGAGCATCCATGTGATGACAGTGGCAGAGATGTACGTGATGCAGGGCCAAGCCGGGGAATGCCAAGGACTTCTGGCAATCACCAGAAGCCAGGAAGAGGCAAGAAAGGCTTCTTTCCTGGAGCCTTCAAAGAGAACATGGCCCTGCTGACATCTTGAGCTCAGACTTCTAGCTTCCAGGACTGTGGAAAAATATGTTGTTTTAAGTCATCCAGTTTGTGGCAATTTGTTACATCAGCCCCAGGAAACGAATACATTTATCACTGGGTTTCTGCATATTTCTCTTCCCCAGCCACAGCTCATTTTTTCAGATACAAACCATTAACCTCATCCATCGCCTTTCTGGCATCAGATATTGGCTGGCTCATTCTCTTTGAGGGCAAAGCTCACATCTGCTGGACCCACACTCAACGACTGTGTGGGCTGCTCTTCTGCTACAAAGGGTCAGGGTTTGTAAATATTTCATGAACGGAACTTCCTTTTGACCTGATCCTCCCAAGTGAGTATGCCTTCTTCAAAAAGCACAGAAGACACAAGAATCAGTTTTCAATCTCCATGTGGCCTTGGGCAAGTCTCTTAACCTCTCTGCGCTCCAATGTCTTCACCAATAAAATAAGAAAACCACTTCTGTCTTGCCAGCCTTCAGAGAATGTGGTTAAAATGAACGAATCTTCGAAGGTGCAGAGAAGGATGCAGGGCAATTTTATAGCCCTGTCTTACCCAGACTTAGGAAGCTGGGGTGAAATAAATAGTTATTGAACACTGAGAAATAACAGGAACTTTTTTGGAATATTATTACACTGACTCCTCAAAGCAACCTACCAGAAAGGTGATTCCCATTTTTAAGTGAGGAGAAAAACTGACCTGGACAGAAGTGAATAAATGTCACTTGCATGAGAAATGGTAAAGTTCCTAATTAAACTCTGATATCCTGATTTCCAGTCAAGAGGTTATTCTACTACATTACACTGTGACCCTCTACTATGTTGATTGATCTATTTTTTTAATGACCTACTTCCTTCTTACCTTGTCATCTCAGGAGAAGATACTAACCCAACAGAGTCCAAGTCCCTTTTGTAAGATGAGATTTTTACAAGTGTGAATTTTAACAACATGTCCAGAAACCATAGAGGAAATGTTTTTGTAGAATAATTGATGAGAACAGACAACTATCTATCAGGAGGTAAAGGGTTTGGGTGTTTGTAAAACTGAATTTTTTTAATGTTTATTTTGAGAGATGGGGGGGGGGAGATGGGTGAGAGAGGAGAGAGAGAGAATCCCAAGCAGGCTCTGCATTGTGAGTACAAAGTTCAACGTGGGGCTTGAGAGCCAGGAGATCAGGACCTAAGCCGAAACCAAGAGTCACTTAACTGACGAAGCCACCCAGGCGCTCCTGTAAAACTGAATTTTAAGCAAACCTTCGGAACGGACATAGGAAAGACTGCATCCAGAAAGTAGGATTCAGAAGTCACAGTGGGATAGAGAATACACAAATCTGAGCCCGTGCTTTGCAGGGAGTGGGAGGGTGGAGGGATAGTTTGGAGATGTAGAATTTTACCTCCATGGTGTGTATGTGTGTGATATGTATGTTTCTATATCAGAGAGTGAGAGAGAGAGAGAGAGAGAGAATTCTTTTTATGTCTTAGGTATCTTCTGAAAAGCCCATGCTTCAGAAATCACCGCTTTCTCCCCCACTGATTTTTCCCACTTTCTATACATCTTCCCACTTGGTGAGTCTTTCCTCTCCTTCCAGAGAGGAAGGAACAGGCTCCTCCTTTAGGCATATTTATCTGGCAACTGCCTCACTGCGGAGGGAGCAGACCCTTTTTCTTCCCTTCTCTAAGTCCCAATTGTGGCTTTCATCTTCCCACCCTGAGTGTGATTAGGGTGAAGAAAAGCTCGTAAAAAAGAAAATCAAACGTTGGGTAATTACGGCCCATAATTTGTTTATCTTTAAGAAGCCCATATTGGAGGAGCATTACTCACTCTGAGAATCCCGGCATAGGCAGATGCATCATTTATACTGAAGTATATTATCTGCTGTGATATTTATGATGAAATGAGTTTGCCAGCCATCGTCTATCAGGTCATAAACATCTTACTCAAGCTTGAAAAATGGCTTTTAATACGGTCTTGTTGCAAGATTGGGATGGATGTGCAATATGTGACTTTCCCACTTCTGCTCCCAGGAATGGGGTATGCAGGGCTCCGTCCCAGGGTGGGGAACCATGTTTGTTAGCCTCATCTACACCCCCACCCCCTCATCGGTCCAGTGAGACCACAGGCTTGAAAACAGAGTCCATATCTTACTCATCTTTGCATCCTTTGTGTCAGGCACATGGTTGATTTTAAACAAATCAATAAAATGGAATAAAATGAACTGATTCACAAGTGAGCATGTTTAGATTCCAAGAGTGTAACCTCAGGAATTCCTGGGGAGAAATAGAATAAATACTTAGCATCATTTCTTTTTTTCATTCATTAATTCAGCCATACGTTTGCTAATTCACTCAACAAATGCTTATCAAGACTTATTGTGTGCAAGGCTCTGTACTAGGCGCTGTGTGGGCTATAATGATGAATAAGACATGGCTTCTACTTTCAAGTAGCTTATGGTCTAGTATTGAAGGTAAGACAGAAAGAAATAGTACAGAGAAGATAATAAAGCCATCAAAATGCTATGGGTGTTCTGAAGATGAACAGATCACTTCTAGCCGGAGGCATAGGCAGGAGTGAGTGTTTGAATAAGATTAGAATGAATGGTGTTTTTGTTTTTAGTTTGCAAGTAAAATAAATCAAAGCTAATCTAGCTTTAGATGTTCGTAGGGAGTCGGTTGTTATATCTAATGGAATCTAAAGAAGTACTCAACAAATAAGTCTCAGGCAGGATTGGAAGCAGAGATCCCCTGGGGCCTCAAGAGTAGAAAGTGTGGCCCTTCCTTTGAGAGTTCCACTGTCCACGTGCTTCGGTGCCAATGATTCTGTCTTTCTGGTCCAACCTTCACCTTTTGAGACATACGATTAACCAAACTGTCTGTCAGGAGTTCAGCCCCTAAACCAATTAGCTATGGCCAGAGGACCTATCACTAGAAACATGGCTGCCGAGACCCACTTTGGCAATGGAAACAGTTCCCAGAGAATAAGAATTGGGAATCCCCTCTGGCAGGGTCCCTACAGATGGGTAAGATTTGGAGGTTTATGGACATGGGCATGAAGGACATCTCAGGTGTGGGGAAGTCAGGGGCTAAAAGCCTTCCCACCAAGACTCTTGGCTTTGGTTCCCATCTGTCTTTGTGGCCTCTGCTGTGGTCATTCATTCTCAGTTCTTCCCTTCCAGAGGGATTTGTGTACGAGTGTATGCTCCTGTGAACCCGTGTGTGAGTGCAAGTGTAAGCATGTGTGACTGTGATTATGCATGAGTGTGAGTATGTGCATGTACGAACAGGTGTGGGAATGTTTGAGTGTGTGTGTGCTAGCGTGAGTGTGAACATGTGTGTGAGTATGTATGTGTAGGTAGGGGTGAGTATGATCATGTTTTGGGCAGTGGGGTGGGGAGATCACAATCGACAGCCAATCTGAACCTCCTCATGCCAAATGAGGTTCTTCCTAGCGTAGCTTTTATGCGCCATTATGTGAGATGGGTCCCCTGTCCACCACTTGAGAAAATCACTAAAATGACGAAATGTCCTCTTTGTTACCCTGCCTTCTATATGTAGCAGCCCAGACTGTGAGGTAGAGCAGGGAGACACACCTGTCCTGCAGTACAACCACAATTTCTTCATGTCCCAACCCATTAACTTCTTTCCTGCACCAGAAGTTCCTTTCATCCCCTTGAACTGTCTGTATTGCTCCTTATGATAATCCCTAGGCTGAGTACAGCCATCTCCCTCTCTGTCCCCCGCTACCTTTTTTCCGAACAAAATAAATTTGGTTCCATCCACTCCTGTGTGCTCCCTTTCCCAGTTCCCAAATGCATAGGCTGTTCCACTGTTAACACATTCTGCTTCTCCACGTTCTTCTTGCTTCTCTCTGCCTGCAGAAGCCCCATGTTTTTCCAAGAGCTTAAGAAAGTAGACTTGGTTTCCTTCTTTCCACTGAGGATCAAACAGAGAAGTCTGTCTCCCAGGGAGGGTTTGTGTGTCTCAGTAGAGAAGTCATTTGCAAAGATTGGTAGGATGGAGTATTAAAGTTTCCTACAATCATGGTATTATTAAGTATACATTTATTTATGTTTGTAATTGATTTATATATTTGGGTGCCCTTCTTTATCTCTTGTTACAGTCTTTGTTTTAAAATCTAGTTTGTCTGATTTAAGTATGGCTACTCTGGTTTTTGTTTTTTGTTTTTTTTTTTTTTTTTTTTTTTTTTTTAATATCCAGGATAGATTGTTCTCCATCCCCTCACTTTCAATCAATCTGCAGGTGTCCTTGGGTCTAAAATGATTCTCTTGTAGGCAGAATATAGATGGATCTTGTTTTTTATCCATTCTGATACCCTATGTCTTTTGATTGGGGCATTTAGTTCACTTAAAGTCAGGGTGATTATTGAAAGATATGGATTTAGTGTCACTGTGTTAGCTGTAGGTTTCATGCTTGTGGTGATGTCTCTGGTCCTTTGTAGTCTTTGCTGCTTTCCAGTCAGCAAAGACTGAAAAGAACCTCCTACAGGGCTGGTTTAGTGGTCATGAACTCCTTTAATTTTTGTCTGGAAAAGCCTTTATCTTACCTTCTATTCTGAATGACAGCCTTGCTGGATAAAGGATTCTTGGCTGCATATTTTTCCTATTCAGCACATTGAACATTTCCTGTCTCTCCCTTCTGGCCTGCCAAGTTTCAGTGGACAGGTCTGCTACTACCCCTATGTGTCTACCTTTGTACATTAAGGCCTGTTTGTAACTCTGCTTTTAGAATTCTCTCTTTATCTCTGCCAGTTTCACTATGATATGTCATGGTGTTGACCTGTTTTTGTTGATTCTGAAAGGAGTTCTCTGTGCCTCTTGGACTTGTATGTCTGTTTCTTTCCCCAGATTAGGGAAGTCCTCAGCTATAATTTGTTCAAATAAACCTTCTGACCCTTTCTCTCTCTCCCTTCTTCTTCTGGAACTCCTACGATATGGATATTATTTCATTTCATTGAATCACTTAGGTCTCTAATTTTCCCCTCATGGGCTAGTAATTTCCTTTCCCTCTTTTTTCAGCTTCATCATTTTCCATAATTTTATCTTCTATTTTACCTATTCTCTCCTCTGCTCCTTCCATCCTTGCTGTCACTACATTTGGTTTATTTTGCATCTCATTTGCAGCATTTCTTAATTCATCGTAACTATTTCTTACATTTTTAATGTTTTTCATTTTTTGAGAGAGAGAGAGAAAGAGCAGAGTGCAAGTGGGGGAGGGGCAGAGAGAGAGGGAGACACAGAATCCTAAACAGGCTCTAGGCTCTGAGCTGTCAGCACAGAGCCCAACATGAGGCTCAAACCCACAGACCACGAGATCATGACCTGAGCTGATGCCAGACGCTTAACCACCTGAGCCACCTGGGCGCCTCGCATCGTGACTGTTTCTTAGGTTTTTGATCTCTGCAGCAATAGATTCTCTGCTGTCTCCTATGCTTTTCTCAAGCCCAGCCATTAGTCTTATGACTATTATTCTCAATTCTTGTTCAGATATATTGTTTATATCTGTTTTGAGAAATTCTCTGGCTGTCATTTGTTCCTGGAATTTCTTTTGAGGAGAATTCTCCCATTGTGTCATTTTGGCTTGTTTTCTGTCTTTTACATGTTTTAATAGCTTGTTATGTGTCCTGCATCTGCGAGCACTCCTATATTAAAAAGGGATCATATGCTGTGCAGGGCCTGGCCCTTCAGGAAGTGTTTTTGGAGTGTGTTGTGTGTACTCTGTTGTGTATTTGGCTTCTCTATCCCACTGCTCATAGTGATGGCTTGTTTGGGCCTTCCACCAGGTGTGCTTTGATGTGTTCATTGAAGTAACCCTGGAAAAAAGGAAAGGGGGGGGGGGAACCTTATCTCTTACAAAGAGAGAAATGAAAGGGACGAGAAAAAAAGACCAGGCAGAGAATCAAAGAAACTATAAGGCTTAATCAGAGAAAGAGAGAGAGACAGAGAAGAAAATAAAGAAGAAGGAGATACAGGAAAGGTGTAAAAAGAATACAGTAAAAATACGTGATTAAACAAACAACCAGAACAGAGAGAGGGAAAAAAAGATATATCTATCTATCTATCTATCTATAGATAATAAGAATTGACCAAAAATCAAATCAGAAACTATGGGCCTGATTACAAAGTGGTGGGGTGGAAGAAGGCAGAAAGAAAAAGAAGGGAAAAGAGAAAAGAAGGAAAGAAAAGAAAAAAAAAAATAAAAGCAACCCAGACTAACATACAAAAGCGCAGGACAGTTGTCTGTTGGTGCCTGGGACCAGCGGCAGTGGGGTCTGGAGGACAGCCCTGGTTGGGTCAGTGCCAGCCCCACTTCAGCAGATACGCAGTTACTAAGCGCGGAGGGGCGGGGTTTGGTGTAAGCGGGTCCCCTTCCATTGGGGGTCGCTGTCCTGTTCCCTGAAGCATTCCCCCCCCCCCCCACCATGTTGATGGGAAGAAAAATGACACCTCAGTCTCTCCTTCCCAGACTGGGTGTCTCAAACCACACTGTTCCGGCAGCCCTCACAGAGTAGTGTGTCCCACTCCACAATCTCCAGCACCATCCAGGCACTGGGCTGGGATTTAAAAACCGGGTGTCTCACAGGATCCCATTCCGCCCAGACTTGATTCTGGGGTGGTGCCATTCCTCCCAGGTGACAAAGGGCCTCTGACTGGCGCCTGTAGGGCCTTTTGTCCTTGGTGGGGCAACACGCCCTCTTGGCCCAGCACGCGAGGGCGGAGATCGCTCTTTCCCAGTGTGTCCCGGAGATCGGAGATCGCTTGGCTTCCCTCCCCCCGCGGTGCACACAGCAGTGGCTCGGATCGGAGAAAGTCGCGCACCCCGGAAAACTCTGATCCTTAGCTCCTAGGCCTGTTTACAAAGCAGAAATTGGCTCTCTCCCTATTTCTCGTTCCCCCATCCCGCGGTCTGGAGAGGTTTTTCTCTTGTCCAAATACACTCCCACACTTTCACAGCCTCTTTCTCTTCCTTGTGTCCCTCCAGAGGAGGGGTTCCCCCTCTGTGCCTACACCGCCACCCCTTTGATCCCTCCCAGTTCCTTCGCACACACGCACCTCTGTCCTGCCAAGCTGTCTCTGTCCACCCTTGGAGATTTTTCTGTCACTCCGCACACTGCATTCCTGGGTGTTCCCGGTGTTCTGACCTCAATACTGCGGTGCGGATGGAAGGTGACGAGGGAAAGGCCGATGCCCCTACGGCTCCGCCATCTCAACTCCTCTCCAACGCTGATAGGATGGGAGAGCAGGCGTGCCTAGTTGAGAAACACCAACAGGACAGCCCTGGATGTCTTTCCTGGCATGAAGAGTGGCCCCAACCAACGGGCACCAGCGAGAGAGTGATGCATAAGTGTCTCACTGGACTCCTGTTTATGTAGGAAATATCTGTGGGTTGACCAGATGCTCAGGGTCCCCACAACCCTCCACTGTTAACCATGGGAGAGAATAGGAGTCTTGCTCGCCTCTCCATGCCCTCTATAAAAGAGCCACGTGGCAGGCCCTGCTCCTTTATTCCCCCTGGAGAAAGCTGGTTGCATGCATATCATGCTGTAGCCCAGCAGGACAGACCTTGATTTATTTATTTATATTATTTATTTATTTTTAAAGTATAATTGACACACAATCTCCTATTAGTTTCTGGCGTACACCCTAGCGATTTGGTATTTTTATACACCCGATATTTTATCAGCTGGAGTTCATCTGTAAATTTTTAAGATGCCAGTGTTGGCTGAGGGCCACCCACCCATCATGACCACCATAAGGACTGAGTGAGGAACTGTACTTTGAATATCATGCATAGCCCTTGGCATATCCTAGGCATTTGATAGATGAAAGCCAGTTCGTGTTAGTAATTACAGCTAGAAATGAGAAATGAGAAATTTTTAGGTAGGAGAGTTGGTGTTGGAGGCAAGAGGCCATGTGGGGTGGCTACTGTTCAGGAGAAAAGATGCTAAGGGCAATGATGACAGGAATGGAGAAGAAGGCAGAAATTCAAGAACTGTTAGGGAGCCAAGTCTCCAGGACTTGGTGGTTGACTGGGTGTTGGAGGGAGGGAAAGAAAGAATCAAGGATGATTTCCAAGATTTACGTTAGCAGCTGGGAAAATGATGGTGCAGTTAACAGACAGAATGTTAAGGGGAGAAGGAGGCTTATGGTGGAGGATAAAGCTTTGATTGTTGTGCATGTTTAGTCTGGGGGCTTGGGGGACACCCAAGTGGGGGTGGACATCCAGTAGGCAGTGTGTCCTGAGACTGAAACTGAGGAGGAGGTTAGGATTGGGAGCTACACCCAAGCCCAGAAATTAGCAATGAATGTAAATGTCTCTGCTTGGCCTCCCTAGTCTTGTATCTTCCTTACTCTCTATTTGCATGTTTAGCAGAGTAGCACTATTGTTAGAAAAGCAAACTGCCTGGCCTGGATTCCTGCTCCCACCGTGACATTTCCCCCTTTATGCTGCGCCCTCTTTTCGGAAGACCTTTCCACTTTCTTCACCCAGTTAATTTTTACCCAGCCTTCAAGACTCAACTCCAGGTTCAGGGACAAATACTTAAATCAAACTCTACAAATAGCTTTCGGGATCTCCATAGCCCTAACGGCAGATATACAAGCTGGTTTTGACAACTCGCCTGGAGTACATCAGCAGAGGCCTTGTGTCACTGGGTTTTCCTCTCCCCTTCCCTCCTTTCCTTCTCTTCCAGGCTTCTTTTTCTTTTCACACACTGCAGGTGTGGGTAGTGACTGCAAATCAAGAAGCTTTCCTCCCAGGGGGCTTCTGTGGCGAGGTGTCCCTGTGCCACACTTGCCCTAGGATTTCTCAGCCGCCCCATTGTGATCTGCATTGGCTTAGTGAAAGTCAATTGCAAGTCAAAAATGACAACTCACATGGGAGAGTGTGGTTATTTGGGCCCAGCAGCTCTGGAATCAATACCTTTAATTGTGGAACTTAAAGTGAAATAAAAATAGAAAGGAAGGAAGGAAGGAAGGAGGGGAGGAGGGGAGGGGGGTGAGGGAGGGGGGAGGGAGGAGAGGAGGAAGGAAGGAAGGAAGGAAGGAAGGGAGAGAGGAGGGAGGAGAGGAGGAAGGAAGGAAGGGAGGCAGGGAGGGAGGGAGGAGGGGAGGAAGGGAGGAAGGAAGGAAGGAAGGAAGAGAGAGAGAGGGAGGGAGGAGGAGAGGAAGAAAGGAAGGAGGGAGGGAGGAAGAAAGGAAGGAGGGAGGGAGGAAGAAAGGAAGAAAGGGAGGAAGGAAGGAAGGAAGGAAAGAAGGAAGGAAGGAGAAGAAGGGAAAAGGGAAGAAGGAAAAAAAAGAAGGATTTATTGAATTACTACTATGTACTAGGCTGCACAAAAAGCTACTGATCCATAGGTTCATTCAATTTCCATTTATCAAGCATCTACTCTGTTCCACATATACCAGACACTGTGGATATAGAGGTGAATAAGCACTTACCCAGGCTTTGAAAAGCTCATAATCGAGGGGGACAGACAAGCACCTAATGAATGTACAATGAAGTAATTATGATGTGCAAAGGCTGTAGAAGCCCAGAGGAAAGAACAATTTTCTCTGGTTGGGGAGAAAGGTGGGTCAGGGGAGACTTCCCAGAGGACCGATAGGTGTTCCTGAGCTGATTTGTGCCAGAAGAATATCCTCAGCAGAGATCTGCAAGAACAAAGACACATGAGCACACACGACGACTGTATGTTTGGGGATTATTGAGCACTTTGGCTCAGAGTGGCTCCTATTTTCCAGTGCCCAATAGTCTAGCTCTCTGAATATTTACTTTCTTTATTTGCTTTTAATAATCAAGCACTAAGGAAGTGGCTTTGATTGTCAGTCTCACTCTTGGGGTTAATTAGATATTTCTAAATAACTTGCCAAATGCTTGCTTTTGTCCCAAGCTTGGCTCCCCTTCTCCTTCCCCTTTCCCCAAGCACTGATTTCTCTGGAGAGCTCTTGTTGGAGAATTGACTAGAGCTAATTATTCCAGATAATTAAGATCACTAAGCAAAGCAATTTAATTCTATTTCTTTCCTTCTTTTTCTTTCTTTCTTTTCTTTCTTTTTTTTTTTTTTTGGAGAAATGTTAATGCCTGCATAGCACACCATCAATAAAACTCCTTTTAAAAGGTTAAGTTGGCTAAGTGCAATATTGAATTGAGAATGTCTGGGATCAAATGAAATCCAGTAAAGATATTTAGCAGAGTAATGGAGTTTATTTGGGAACAAATGGCTTTTTCTTATCAGAGTTTGCTTTTACTTGAGGCAGTGGTGAAATGGGGAAGAACCCATCAGCCTAAGCCAGTCATGTTAAAATAAGTTTGTTTTTTGGCACTTATCTTCTGGGTTTGTCCTGCACCACTATCCTCTGCCCTATCCCCTCTTCGTCCCCAAGCATGAGGTTTTTAACTCTGGTTTTCAAGTCTTCCTCTTTCCCTTCCAAGCCTGCAATTCTCTCATGTGTCCTACGCATCACAAATATATGACAGATAGGTCATAACCCACATGAGAACTCTTGGAGGAGGGTTGGAATATATAGTATTGGAGAAACAAGCTGAATGATGTTGCCAACATGGGAACATCTGGCGACCTCACAGAGATCCAGCTCCCAGAAGCTTGGCATTCCTGCACAGTAGTAATTGACCTGAACAAACCAGTCGCCATCCCCTTTAGACCAGGCATGTGGGCCCCAACTTGCCAACATCCATCCATTTATTCTTGTTTATTTATTACCTCCCCTGCTTGGTCCTGTGGGCATTCAGGTTTGAAATTCCCAGTAGAAGCCACTCTTTTCTCTTTCTCCCTTCCCCATTGTATCCACACTAGCATTTGCTCTTTTCTCAGACAGATTTTAATTTTGTGATAGGAAAATAATTGATTAAACAAATCCATTATTCAAGACTGATAGTCTGCTCAATCTCACCAGGGATATTGCATTTTCAAAACGTTTCTCTTGATCTCTAACTGTCAACATTTTGGGCCATGTGCCAAAAGAAAGTGAAGAATATTAGGTATAGAGTAGGAGGAGTCTTGTGGCTAACTGGGTTTTCCTGCATTGCCTTCAGATGCATCCACTGTTACAGTGTCCTTTAGTGGACAGAGAATGGGCTTTGCAGTCAAACAGATCTGGGTTCACATCTGGATCATCACGCATCTCTGGTGACCTTCTCATGGTTTCTGAGCCTCAGTTTCCACATCTGCAGATAGAGTTTGTTCTTAGGATTGTTGCAAGGTCCTGCCGAGCTGGCTGATGGAAAGTACCCGAAACATAGTAACTGCCCAAGAAATGTTCCTTTTTCTACTGCTGCCTTCCCTTTCATTTGGGCCTGGGGATAGATATACTGAATGTGTCTGGGTGACTACAAATTCACTGTCTGATTTTTTTTAAGTTTATTTCTTTATTTTGAGAGAGATGGAGGCAGTGTGAGTGGGACAGGGGCAGAGAGACAGGGAGAGAGAGAGAATTCCAAGCAGGCTCTGCACTGTCAGCACAGAGCCCGACTCGGGGTTTGAACCCATGAAACCATGAGATGACCCAAGCCGAAACCGAGTCGGGCACTTAACTGATTGAGCAACACAAGAACCCTGATTTTTATTTACAAAGTATTATATTTAAAATAAATGTCAGGAAGCACATTCACCATTAGAAGAAGATGTGCTTCAATTACTTGGTTAGGTGATGCACACACGCAGCCACGAATGGCATGAAATGAATTGCAGGACTTGTCATTCACTGGCTTATTCATTCTTTTATCAGTGTATCTATTTATTCAATAAACCTTTATTGGGTATGGCATTCATCAGTTTTACTAGGTTATGATGTGGTTAGAAATAAACCCAAACTTCGGTGACTTAAACACTTACATCCTCACATTCTTTACTGATTACAGGTCAGTCGCGTTTATGGTCCTGTTCCAAGATACATTTTGCCTTCTGGGAATCAGGATGAAGGAGCAACCTCTGTCTGGGACACACTGTTCTCATGGCAGAGGAGGGAAGGGAGCAGATGAAATCATGTAATGCCTCTTGAAGCTTCTTTTTAGAATTGACTGTCCTTCTACTCCTATTTCATTGGTTAAATGAGTCACATGATCATGCACAATGTCAGTGGGCAGGGACACCACTCTTACCCCTGGGAAAGCACTGCAGGCCATGAGCAGTGGGGAGGGATTGTTAATTCTCTTACAGAGAAGAGGGAGGTGGATATTTGGGAATGGTACTCCACACACTGGGCATAAAGAAATGGATGAGCTATGGACTGTTTTCTCAAAGAACTCACAGTTTAGGGAGGAAGATGGACCTGACAATGATTATAGTGAAATATACTTAATGGCCACAATACCTCACAATGAGCACTGATCTAAGTAAGTTACATGTATTAAACAGTTTAATTCTCATACAACTTTATGAAGTAGAAACTGCTATTATCTCCACCCCATTTTATACGTGAACAACAGAGTATCCAGCAATCAAGAAACTCAACTCAAGATCACACAAGGGATGCCTGGCTGGCTCAGTCGATGGAGCATGTGACTCTTGATCTCAGGATTGTAAGTTCAAGCCCCACATGGGTGTAGATTTACCTAAAAATTTTTAAAAAAGCCTTTTTTTTTTTTTTTAAAGATCACAAAAGCAATATGCAGCAGAGATGAGACACAAGCCCAGGTTATCTGGCTCAGGTATCAGTTTGCTGGACCACGGCCCTGGACTGTAGCTTTGGGTGTGACAGCTGGGTGTCCCAGGCTCTGGTGGTATAGGCTGGAAGTGAGGGAAGTGGTGACAGTAGAGGAGATGCTCCTTAAAGACTGAGAAGGGGTCAGCCGCCTGGAGAAAAAGGCCCTTCTGATGGAGACGAAAGAAGAGGCAAAGGCTCAGAACGGAGCAATGTCTTCGGTGTGGCATCAGGAACAGCATGGTGCTGCAGGAGCAGAGGTGTGTGGCCATAGAGCCAGAAAGGGGTCAGATCATGGGGTTGGGTTTTATCTTGAAGTCTCTAGGGGAGCCAGTGAGGGTGGATTTGGGGATATAGGATGGAAGCAGGGAGACTGGTATGAGGTAATTGCAATATGCTTCTCTATCCCCTTACCCAAAAGGGATTTCCTGTTACAAAATTACTTTTCCTATTCGCATGATCATTTTTTCCTAGCTGTCAGCCTCTGTCTCCCTGGGGTAGGGGCCCTGAGTGTGGAGGGGGGCCGATGGGCCCCGCATTGGTAAAAGACACAGCCAGTTTGAACTATAGCCAGGCTGTAGTCTTTTCTATCACATTGTACTCCACAGGTCTGCAGTCACACTGAGCATTTCTGTTGTCCCTCAGAAGCAGAATGTCGGCAGCTTTATTTTTCTCAAGGGTATAGCACTGAATGTTATTTATTGTTCTTACTCTGAATTCAGTGGTGTCTTTTTTTCTGTTTCCTTCTGACAGATGATTTGCTCTTGAACAATTAACAGACTGAAGGCTGTGTTCCATCTCCTTGCGGGCTCCCGCCAGGCACCCTTGGGAGCACAAGAGGAGAAAAAGCTTTCTTCTTGATCCTATTACTGCTGCCCAGCATCAAGAAGGATTAATTAACCCACCAGGTTTTGCTTCATTACCAGGAAGAAGGAAAAGCCTATGACAGTAGAATTCAAACACGGAGGATGCAAAGATTCAGTGCTCAGGCCCCGAGAGCACTTCTAAGGCTTTCCCAGGCTGCGTGGCACAGTGGCGAGTGGGCTGACTCGGTGCAAGTTACAGTCCCTCCCAGGCCGTGTGTATCATCCTGAGAATTCATACCTCAGTTCCACAAAATCGACTGTTTACTCTGACCTGAGCCCCACAGAGGCAATAAGAAAACAGAAGCTTCTCATTCCTCAGAAGCTCCCTGTCCAGTAGGAATTGGGGAGCTAAATCATACCTACTTCGGACAGTTGTTGAGAATTAATTAAATGTGATACCATGAGTGAAAGTGCTTTGCAACTAAGCATTATGTAAACGTTGTCACTTTCCACATTGGTATTCAGACATTCAAACAATTATTGCACAGTTACTAGGGCAGAGGACTATAGAGCTAATGGTTATGTGACAGAATTTGAGGATACTGGCTTTGCTGTTCAGGAGGGCCCAATAGCCGCACACATGAAATAGCTTAACAACAAATTCAAGGCCTCAAAGAAGCTTCATGTCACGTGCTTACCATGGCTGGTTGGCTGTGACCATCTGGAGTATCATGAATGCTGAAGCTGTTTCTAGGCTCAGTTGAGAAGGATGTAGCAGATTAGAAATGAATGCTATGGTCACAAGCTTGGCTCGTGGTGATACATGTGCTAGGTTTTTCTAATGCTTGATATTAAGTAGCAAACTTGATGATAAAAATAACTTGTTATAGGGGTGCCTGGGTGGCTCAGTCGGTTAAGTGTCTGACTTTGGCTCAAGTCATGATCTCACAGTTCCCGAGTTCGAGCGCCACAGTGGGCTCACCACTGTCAGCTTAGAGCCCCCTTGGGATCCTCTGTTCCCACCCTCTCTCTGCCCATCTCCTGTGTATGTTATAACTGTTGGCACCTGTGTGGGTTTGTGTGGTTAGCAAATGATGTAGAGGAGCTGGTTAAATGCTGAGCCTTGCCTTGAATTACAGGCAGAATTTCAGTGGGGAGAGAGGAAGACTATTTCAGTGAGGGGGTTGCAAAATGCAGGTGGCCCAGTTGGAAGGAGTGGATGATACAGTATAGAGAACCCTAAACAGAGTCAGGAGATCTGACTCAAAGCCTGGGTCTCACAGAGGTGAGCAGTGGTGTGGTGCTATAGCCCTTATGGTTTCAGAGTTTTCATATATAAAATTATACAGCTTGACTTGATGTTCTTAAACATTCTTTCTAACTCTGCATCTGTGGGCTAGATGAGCCTTTGCCAAATTGTACTTCATGGTACATGGTTCCATTAACTGCTCTGTGAAAAATGAGTTTCATCATCAAATAATTTGGGGAAATTCTGAATTCTGTAGACGTATTGATTCTTATTCCTCTCCTTTCCATTCTTTTTTTAGAGTTTTTACTTATTTATTTTTGAGAGAGAGGGAGAGAGAATAAGTGAGGGAGGGGCAGAGAAAGAGAGAGGGAGACACAGAATTCAAAGCAGGTTCCAGGCTTTGAGCCACTCTGCCATCCCCTTCCATTTTTTCTTGAATCAATTTCAACCAGTCCTTAGAGTTGGTGTTGGTCATTATTATAATTGTTATTATGATAGCAGCAAAGATGGGAAAAGGTGTATGCCATAGACATTTCAAAATATAAATCAATAGAACTTGGTGATTAATTGCACGTAAGTAATGAAGGAAAGAGTCAAAGCAAAGATGACAAATGTCTCAACCTAGCATATGGATAGAATATGCCAGGGGAGTATTGATTGAAAAAGAGAAGTTGAGCCAGGTTGAGGGACATGGAACAGGGCTGGGGGAGGCCTGCAGGCCAGGTGCTTCATGGATTTCATGGAAGGGATGCATCTAGATTATTCACAGCTATGGACATTTGTTGCAAAGGTATGAGAAAAGGTGATGATCGAAGTTATTACCGAGCAGCCACACGGTGTTTGAGTCTAGGGCGACCAGCCACCTTGATTTGTCCATGCAAGACTTTCAGTTCAAGAGTGGGACAATCCTAGGCAAAAAGAGTTGGTCACTCTATTAGGGTATTAGTTTTCCTCATTCTAGGATGGATAGCTGGATTCATCCTAGATGAATTCATCATGGCATTATTTGTTGCCAGCAATTTTTATTGAGACTCTTCTGGACAGGGTTCCAGTTAGTCCCTTAACAGGTAGTTGCTCTCTTTTGTGCCCAACACATATAGGGGCATCTTCAGCTTGCTACACCTGGATAACATTTGGTTCCATCTCTTAATGTAGTATGCTGAGTGCAAGTGGGGAAAAAGTAGTTGGGACCACTTTCATCAGACAGGGACCATCATATTCATTTGATGGAATTAAGGCCTTATGGTTCCTTCCCCAGTCTATCCAATATAGAAGAAAGATGATGAGGTCAACTGTGGACAGGCTGACTTTAGGTGATCCTTAAAGGTCTAAGTGATGGAATATTTACAAAATTAGGGAAACGATTTGTATTTGAGCTAAAAAAAAACTCCTGCATATTCTTTTTTTTTTAATAAGAAGCCTGACCAAATTTGGTAGAGAATTACTGAGTAAGGATTTAAGAGAGGGATAGATAGGGAAGAGAAATAACATACGCAGAGGAAGAAAGCAGGGGGAAAGTGGAGGGAGGAGAGAGAGAAAGAATGATTTGTCACAACCAGGCTTTCTGACTCCACCTAGTACATTAGTACACTCACTATTGTAGCTAAAAGGGTGGAGCTTGTAAACAGCTCATGCATTTACTTTAACATAAACGGTTTTAGCTTCCTGTACAGGATTCTACCAGAAGGTGCAGCAGATTTAGGGACCTATCACTTAAAATGGCTCTTCCACTTCCAACCAACAAATGTGCATTTTGCAATATAAATGTTATTTCACAGAGAGGGAAGTTCAGCAAGAGTGTCTGATGCCCAGGCTAGCCTGACCCCACAAGGAGGCACCAAGGCCTGGAAGTTGGGAAATCTAGGTCTTAACTTTTTCCCTTCTATGCTGCATTGTGTGATCACGCACAAGTTGCTTAGCTTCTGTGGATTTTCTCCTTCTAGCCTTTCAAAGGAGCCAGTGACCCACTCTCTGCACCGTCTAGTCGCTCACAAAAGCCCTTCCTTCTTTATTGGTTACTCGGGATTTCCAATCTCCGATCTCAAAAGTCAACACAAGCCACACGCTAAATTCAGAGAGTATGGTTTGATATAAACATTGTGTATATCAGAAGAGGCCACCAGGGTGCCCTCCACACCGCAAGCTAGTCTGAGCTCAGCCCTTCGAGAGTCCAGTTGGGGATGGAATGACCTTTGGCTTTCCAATCCCACTGACCCAGGGCTTATCCTCAAAGGCAGTCTGTAATGTGGAGCATGGGATGGAGGTGGTTGTGGTAGGTCACCCCTAGGCAAAAATCGTGCAGTAGATAAAACCTGTCCTCAGAGTCAGATCCAACATCTGGGAAAGTGAGTGATAACAGCTGGAAATTATAGTCCTCAGGAGAGTATGTTAAAAGGGATCAGAGCTTTGTGCTAAAGGAATATCTGGAAAGAGAAAGCTCTTACCTGGAGAAAGAGCTGGACCTGCCCAAAGTACAGGAATTGGAATGAGGGCATTGAGGCAGCATGGCCACAAGCGGTGTTGCAGGCAGCCAGCACTGCATAAAACTCCATGAGCTGCGGCCGGAGAGTTGAAATACACATTTGGAAGGTGAAGTCCAAGGTTACATCATTCACTGGGAGTCTTACCCTTTGGACCTAAGGTTGTAATGAGATGTAAGTACCAGTAGGTGGCGTTGCATGAATGCTTTTTTTTTTTTTTTTTTTCCCGGTCCTGAAAGAATCACGTTGGCTCAGGCTTCTACAAGCAACTAACTTCACCCCTGCCCTGAGCATCTACAGACCAGCTTTAGGCCCACGACTGCCCGCTGCATGTGAGGGCAGGTGTGTTTGTGTGCGTTTTGCATATGTGCTCATCGATGTGCGTTTTTCCTCCAATGTCAGTGACCGGCGAATGCAGCAGCACACTGGCGGAGGCTGACCACAGGTGGCCACGCTCTGTGAAAATGGATTGCTTGTCTTTGCTTGATCATCGCTGGGGAAAAAGAATTAAATTAGATTTCAGGGAGTGCTCTATCGCAGACCTTTTCACAACACATTTCCATAGAAGATGCTGAGTCTTCAGTTTGCAAAGGCCATCTGGTTCCCTTGCCCTAGACGGACAGGGACTCCTTTCCACCCCCGTATCTTTGCCTACGCACCACAGTTCCCTGTCTGGTGAAGGCTACTCCTCGTCCTGCTCTTCTCTCTTGGGGTATTAGCCACACTGTTCACCTGTCTTGTGCCTACGTACGGGATTTATACCAGCTTTCTACCCCCTAGGGAGTACCCAAGAGGCAAGCAAACCCAGCCTCTA
Source organism: Cryptoprocta ferox (assembly GCA_028646485.1). Classification (NCBI taxonomy): domain Eukaryota; kingdom Metazoa; phylum Chordata; class Mammalia; order Carnivora; family Eupleridae; genus Cryptoprocta; species Cryptoprocta ferox. The sequence continues at coordinate 31,740,102 of CM053562.1, forward strand.
TCCATTCACCCCGGTTCCCCAGGGCTCACCTTGGGAACGGGTTGGGGGGAGGTACATGTTGTTGTTAATAAGTCAAATCAAAGAGGCTGCGTTGTTCCAAAGGAAAATACCACCTGCTGAAAGAAACATTTAAAACTGCAGGAGAATAAATTCCATTTTGGCCTTGGTGTGGTCACCCTGTCAGCAATTTTGCTCAATCTTCTGTTGGTTATAGTCTCAAGCTGAGCACCAAGGGAAGAATTTCACATGTATTTTCCTTGAATTTCTACCTCACATAAGGCACTGGGCTCAGGGCCACAGGAGAGACTCAGTTTGTAAAACTCAGTCATTGCTTTGCAGTAAATTTTACCCAATTAGAGATATATTAGCTACCTCAACCCCACAAACATGCAGGCTGTGCTAGATGGCACACGTGTGTGCAACACACTCCCATGAGTGGGCCCAGGTCAGGTCAGATGTGGGCTCAAATACACATCTTTCCTTCCCTGTGTGAAAAAAAAAACAGAAGTATGAGTGATCTTGCAGGAATACTACTGAATCAGCTCCATTTTGCACATTCATAAAATTTGAGGCTATTTAGTCTAATAGATGAAAATGGTACATAAATAACTAGTATAGGAAGTGAGGGAAAAAACAACATCTAGTGAATTCTGGGTTTCAGAGAGGGAGAAATTGCAACTGGGAGTAGGAAAGGCAGGCACTAGGTAGGCACCATCATTTTTGATGGATGGCTACACTTTTTTAAAGGTATTTTTTTCAGCTTTATTGAGGTATAATTGACAAATCAAATTGTATTGTACAAATAAAGTTGTAAAATTGATATTGAAAGTGGTGATTTGAGATATGTATACATTGTGAAACGACCCTCACCATCTAGCTAATTAACATAACCCTCACCTCACATATTTATTGTTTTTCTTTATTTTTTGGTGAGAACATTTAACTTCTACTCTGTTAGCAAATTTAAATTACATAATGCAGGTTATCAACTACGGTCACCATGTTTTACATTAGATCCTCAGACCTCATTCTCCTTACAGTGAAAGTCTGTATTCTTTTACCAACCTTTCCCTATTTTCCCCACCCCAAGCCCTGGGCCACCACTTTTCTATTCTCTGTTTCTGTGAGTTTGAGTTTGATTGTTTTTTTTTTTGTTTGTTTGTTTGTTTTTTAGATTCCACATATAAGTGATACCATGAAGTTTTTATCTCTTTGTCTGGCTTATTTCACTCAGCATTATGCCCTCAAGATTCATAAATGTCACAAATTCCTTCTTTTTTATGGCTGAATAATATTCCATATATTTATGGATATATATATATATATATATCACTTTTCTCCATCCATTCATCCACGGATGAGCACTTTAGGTTGTTGCCATTCCTTGGCTATTGCAAACTAGCCTGCAATGAACAATGGGTGTAGATATCTTTCCGAGATAGTGATTTCATTTCCCTTGGATTTATACGCAGAAGCAGAATTGCTGGATATGCTAGTCCTATTTTTAATGTTTTGAGGAACCTCTCTACTGGTTTTCATAGTGGTTGCACCAATTTACATTCCCATCGACAGTACAAAATTTTTCTTTTCTCCACAACCATCCCAGCACTTTATCTCTTATCTTTTTGGTGATACCATTCTAACAGATGTGAGGTGATATCTCATTGTGGTTTTGGTTCGAATTTCCTTGATGATTAGTAATGTGGAGCACTTTTCATGTACCTCTTGGCCATCTGTATGTCTTCTCTGGAAGAATGTCTATTCAATTCCTCTACCCATTTTTTTGTTGCTGTGTGTGTGTGTGTGTGCGCGCGCTATCAACTTATAGGAATTCTTTATATATTTTGGATATTAACTCCTTATTGGATATATGATTTGCAAATAGCTTCCTTCCATTTCATAGGCTAGTTTTTTTTTTTTTTTAATGGTTTCCTTTGCTGTGCAGAAACTTCTTAGTTTAATGTAGTCCCACTTGTTTATTTTTGCTTTTGGTGTCTTTGCTTTTGGTGTCAAATCCAAAAAATCACTATCAAGACTGAAGTCAAGGAGCCTGCCACTGAAGCAGGATGCTCGCACAGAGAGTCGTGACACCAAGCCTTTTTAATTTCCAAGAAGCAACTTTATTTGTGTCGGCACCGTTCAGTTGGGTTCGTACCCAAAGAACTGAGCACCGAATGTCACGTGGCATAGCTTTTTGAATACATTTTCTATTTCTTTGTCTCCCATATATGGTAACACACATAAACATGCAGTCTGATTAAGTAGTCTCAGTTTATAAGGCCATGAGGGATGTTGTCACATAGGCGCACAGCCAGCTTATCTTAAAGTTTTCTCTCCCTTTTTTTTTTTTTTCTCTCTCTCCTTAGGGAGGGGACTCTACCACAGCACCTGTGTTTTCTTCTAGGCATTTATGGTTTCAGGTCGTATATTTAAGCCTTTGCTTGCATTGATCTTTGTGTATGGTATGAGAGGAGTCTAGTTTTCCAAACACCATTTATGGAAGAGACTATCCATTCTCCCATTGTATGTTCTTGGCTCCTTTGTCATAAATGAATTGACCACATATACATAGGCTTACTTTTGGGCTCTCTATTCTGTTCCATTTATCCATCACTCCGTTTTTATGCCAACACCATACCGTCTTGTTTACTATAATTTTATAATATAGTTTGAAATCAGGAAGTGTGATGCTTCCAGCTTTGTTCTTCTTTTTCTAGATTGTTTTGGCTATTGGGACCTTTTGTTCTATACGAATTTTAGGATTGTTTGTTTTATTTCTGTGAAAAAAATGCCATTGCAAATTTAATAGGAATTGCATGACTCTGTAGATTGCTTTAGGTAGTATGAATATTTTAACAATATTAATTATTCCAATCAATGAGTACAGAATATCTCCATTTATTTGTGTCTTCTTCAATTTCTTTCATCAACGTCTTGTAGTTTTCAGTGTGCAGATCTTCCCCCTCTTTGGTTAAGTTTATTCTTAGGTATTTTATTCTTTTTGCTGCACTTGTAAATGAGATTGTTTCCTTCAAAGTCTCTTTAAAATCTTTATTGAGATATATACTTCAAATACTATAAAACTCACCCATTTAAAGTGTATGATGCAATGATTTTTAATATATTCGCAGAGGTGTGCCACTGTCACCAAATCTAAGTTTAGAACATTTTTGTCACCCTTAAAAAGAAACCTGTCACTAATGAGCAGTCGTCCTATTCCTCCCTACTCTCCAGCCCCAGGCAACCACTAAACTATGTTCTATGTCTATAGATTTCCCTACTCCAGACATTTCATTAATGAAATTATACAATATGTAGTCTTTTGTGACTCACTTCTTTTACTTAGCATGATTTTGAGGTTTATCCACGTTGTAGCATATATCAAACTTCACTTCTTTTTATAGCAGAAAAAAATCTATTGTATGGATACCACATTTTGTTTATCCATTCATCAGTTGATGCACTGGGTTGTTTCCATTTTTGGCTACTATAAGTAATGGTGCAATGAACGTTCATGTACAATTTTTGTATGACAGATGCTCTTGTTCTTCTTGGGTATATACCTAGGACTGGAATTACTGGGTCATATGCTTATCTCTATGTTTAAGAGAACTTTTTGAGAAACTGCCAGTTTTCCAAAGAGTCTGCACCTTATTATATTCCTACCAGCAATGAATGAGGGCACCAATTTCTCCATGACCTTGTTATTGTCTGTCTTTTTGATGATAGACATTCTGGTGGGTGTGAAGTGGTATCTCATTTAGTTTTGATTTGCAATTCTCTAATTACTAATGATGTTGAGCATCTCTTCATCTTTTTGGCCATTTGTGTTTGTGTTTGCGTTTTTTGTTTTTTGAGAAATGTCTATTCAATCCTTTGCCCTCTTTTTAATTGGATTCTGTGTCTTTTTATTATTGAGTGGATGGATGAGTTTTTGAGAGGCAGAATACAGGAGTAAAAGCTTAGATATGGAGAAGGGTGAATGCTAGCAAAGAAAAGGAAATAAAACAGATTGGCTGTAGTGTAGCATTACATAGGAAATGTGAATCCGTATTTAGCAGAGATGGCTATCAAACACTTGTATTTACTTATCAAGTGGGGATAACAATGAGACAAAATACAATAAAGAGCCAGTCCAGTGTTTACACATTGGATAAGCTCATAAATAGAAGGTGATACCACTGCTGTTACTGGCTGCCTAAAATGGGCTGGTCACTGATTTAGGAATGTTATGTATGATTTGGTTTAATCCTCCATTCTATGGGCTACCACATTTTTCAGATGAGGAAACTAATGATCAGAGAAGTGAAGTAACTTGTCCCAGTCACTTAACTAATAAATGATAAAGGTGGATTTCAAAGCCAGGTCTGTCAGCCTCTAAAGCACAAGAAAGCAACAGTGTGCTACTTGGGAGATAAAATTCGAAAGGAAGGCTTAGGATCTTATGATACAGCCTTGACTATTCAGAAAAAAAGAGTTTATGCTTAATTTGGAGACATTGGATAGCTGCCATTTATTAGCTAGGGAGACCAGGAAATATATTTTGAAAACATAGAACTGGATGGTTGGGAGTAGGGAAGGCCAGAAGCTGGGAGGCAGGTTGGGAGGGAAGTATAAGGATAACAAGGACTGAAGAGGTCACAGGGAACCCAGGTGGGAAGACAGATACACAGGGGTGTGCTGGAGCCAGCTTATACTGGCTTGTGAGATCCAGTTAATAAATTTTCAGCCAATTGTTACACACTGCCTTTATAATGAATTAATTGCCTCAATGTACAATTTAACACTTTACACTAAAAACAAAGGTAATATACACTCAACAGTCATGATTTCCAATTATTTGACTGTATTTTACTATTATCTGTGCTCTTGAGGCTATTTTCATCTGTTTTACCTGTATAGTGGGAACACCATATGAATGGTACTGATGCACATCTCTTCCCACCTTCAGTGACATCACGTTGGTACCTGAAATTGGCCATGATAGGGGCACCTGGGTGGCTTAGTTGGTTAAGCATCCGATTTTGGCTTAGGTCATGATCTCACGGTCCATGGGTTCGAGCCCCGCATTGGGATCTGTACTGACAGTGTGGAGCCTAGAGCCTTCTTTGAGTTCTGTGTCTCCCTCTCTCGCTGCCCCTCCCTTGCTCATTCTCTCTCTCTCTCTCTCTCTCTCCCTCAAAAATGAATAAACTAAAAAAATTTAAAAAAAAAGAAAGAAATTGGCCATGATAGGGTATATATAGCACCAAAACTGGCAAATCAGTAAATTGGGGGTTTTCTTTGGGGGTGGCTGGTTGTTAAACATTCACCAGCAGACCACTAGGGAGCAGAAATGTTGAGGAGGCAAGAATATGTAGGATCAAGTAGTTCTATAGATGTAGTGAGAAAAGGTAGGGAAAGATGTGTGAGGGTTTCTGGTCTGTGACACGCGTCTGGAAGTGTTGGCTGTCCCCATGCACGTGAGGGATGGGGAGCAATAGGAAAGACAGACTGACCAGGAATGCTTCCTCAGGCAGGCAGGTCTGTCTCAGGGTTTGAGGTAAAAGGAGGGGTAGGTACAGGAATGGTGGTAGCCATGGGCCACTTACCTTCTTTGGGTACTTTGTTGGTCACCTGATTTCTTCAGACACAGGAGGGAGGGTGGAACTTTCCAGGGCAAAGACTGTTTTATCTGTGCCTGAGTGCTCACTTCAGTGGGGGGGGGGGGGGACGGGGAGTCTGCTAGGTCTAAATGGACAGGATTTGAATTGAATTCTCCTTTCTGGGAGTCAAACTGGACCCACTGTTCTCCATCTTTGTTGGACGGTTAAGAAAAAAAACAACAGAGTCAAGGTCTCTGGGGGATAGCAGGTGTGGCGGGAATCCAATGTCTACTTACAGCTACGATGAGAACTTGGACCAGTTACTTAATTGTCCTTAGCCCCAGTTTTTTCATCTGTTTGATCAGAACACTGGACTGAGAACTTTCCCAAGCACTTGGGTTCTACAAGCCTTTGTCCTTCAAACCACGTCTCCTCGCTGTCTCCTCAACTGCTGGGCAGGCTTGACTGAGTTCTAGGGCTCTGCTCCCAAGATAGTAATTTATGAAGCAATCATTCATCTGGCCATCATCCATCAGGTAGGAAAGGAGGGCCTGTGATCCTGTCAGCCTAAGTAAAGGCGACACAGAAGGGCTTTATCACATGAAATGGGACGGATGGATGGCGGGCTTCCCAGTGTCAGGGAAATATTGATTCAGGCAAGTATATGATCTATCACATGAATATCTCAGAGGCTGTTGCAAATAGAGACACTGCAGTATGGAGGGTGTCTTTTACATGATGAAGGATGGCTTTTTGGTGCCGCATCATTGCAATGAGAAGTGATGCACGGAGCCCTAGTCTCACTAGCCGAGCCTTGCATTATGGAAACAATGATGCTCTTTCATTACTGCAGGTAAGTGGAGAAATGTACAATTATTGTCCTAATAAAACCAGAGGAAAAGAGATGGAGGCAGCTTCCCCAGGGATCCAGAGGTGCCTGGGATTAGGCAGGGTGCAGGGCTGCTAATTGGACTTTCCAGAAGCTGACTGCTGGAGGGAGTTTTGAGGTATCTGCGGACTCCTTGCATCCTCTCTCTTGCCTGGCAGTCCGTGATCACACAGGAGCCCTTTATCAGGCCTTAGTTGTGCTGGTTATTGTAATCACCAGCGAAATTATCTTAATCACAGATGACCTAACATTATACTTATACCACAGCTTCGACTGCTCTCTGTGTTGGTCATTGAGCATATAAACCAACCTGCTTTGCTGATGCAGGAGCTGGACTCAGAGAGGTCAGGTGGCTCACGGAGGCTCTTCTGTCTAGCACAAGTGCTCAGACCAGGATCCTAAGTAGTCTGGGGCTGAATTCTACCCTATGCCAGTTTTGATGCATAAAACAAAGCTAGCATCAGAAACTTTTCAGACCCAATCTCAAATGCTACACTTCATCCACACTAGTATTAAAGAAAGAGACAGTTGGTTGTCAGCCTTTCTATTGTGGGCTTGAGAAGATACACCTGCTTTCTTTCCAGTCTAAGCTGTGCTACTTTCTATCCTGAGTATTCCAAATACTTCCTATTTCTAAGCCTCAGTTCCCACATCTATAACAGAGAGATGAATTCATTATAAGTGTATTAATTGAGGGTCTATTATGTTCCAGGTACTATGATACAGATGCTGATAATAATAGCACCTACCTCACGGGTGTTTTGGCAAAAATGAAATGAAATGAAGACAAGTGAAGTGCTAAGGGTCATGCCTGGTCAATGATAAACAGTCAGGTGGCGTTGGCCATGAATGTAGGTCAAGTTCTTCTATATGTCCTATTTTCTTCCTTTTACATATACTTATTTGAGGACCTGATAAAATCTTGGGGTTCAGGAATAAATAAAACACAATCCCTGCCATTGACAAGGTCTGTCTTATAGCACAGGTCATCTTGGGTTCGAATCTTACCTCTGCTATTGGCATAACCATCCATGCTTTTGTGAAGTGTCAGGATTATATATGTCAAAGTCTAGTCCAGTGCCTCAAACACAGTTGGCATTCAGTTAATGATGCTGCTTATCATTATTATATTACCGTTACTATTATGGGTTAGTGTTAAACAGATTAGCAGGTACTTTCAATGCAATGTGAATACATTAGAGGCAACCAAAAAGCCAAGGGCCCATAAAGGGATGAGTTCATAGAGCCGTTTTTTGACAGAGATGTTGACATTGCTCTGGAAAAAAAGGAGAAGAAGAGCTGTCACAGCAGAGGGAATAGAATTTGCAAAGGCTGGAATGTTCAGGGAGGAGGACAAGTTCTGTGTGGCAGGCAGAAAGGGAAAGTCGGGGGTGATGTAGGAAAGTGAAGCCAGAGAGATGGGTCAGTGTTGTCAAAGACCTTGGAAGATACTAAGGAGTTTGTCTCGGGGAAATTGGCACTGAGGAGCCATTGCAGACATGCAAGGGCTTGTTGGGGACGGGAGTCATAGCCCAGGCTTTGGTTACCTGATGCAGGCTACTTTCATCTCACCTCACCCAGCCAGCTAAATTCCCAGCCAATAGCACTGAAACTCATGCTCTCCTGTCCCTGCTATTGTGGTGCCAAGCATGGGGTGGTCTGTGGTCACCATGCCCCTCTGCATGGCCCTGTCTTGCCTGGAGCTTCACTGAGCATCTGAATTCACTTCCAAAAGCAGACAGAAGGAAACTTCTGAGCCAGGCTGCTTGACCTACGCTTAGCAGAACTTGGTTTCCGAAGGGTCCGTGTTCCAGAAACTTGAAGGCTCAGGCAGGGTCCCTGTGGTTGAAGCCCAGAGCGGGATATGGGAGATCCCACCAACCAGTCTCCCTAGGGAAGGAAAATCAGAAAAAAGCAGACAGGAGCAAAATCTTTAACAAGTTAGGGAAATTTCAGAGCCTCGTTGTTCTCCATCTGTTTCTCTTTCATCTCCGCTGAACATTGGGGCATTTCCTGAGGGCCGTCTCTCTGTTCTGAGCTAGTGATGGACTGTTTTCCACTCACCCCTCTGAGATCTTAGCACTGTTATTAACTTGTCAACAGGTTCCCCCTCCGTTTTAATTACTCTTGCTCAGCAGCAGATGCGGGAAACAAGGACACAGCTGACTTCCAAATCACTTCTCCCCTTCAGGAGTGGCTTCCTCTTTCCCGGTGACCTCTGTGAGTGAAAGCCAGTCGCATTGTCTGTGTGGCATCTATGCTGACCCAGTTCTCGCCCTCGGCTCCCTTCTGTGGCAGAAAGTTCCCTTCTTTTGCTGCTCCTGGGAGTGTTTGAAAGGTTGTCCAACTTCTCGCCCCCAGGGGGTAGCAGTATGTCTGTGGAGCAGAGAATCCCAGCCCTGCCCTGCTTCTCTTTTCTGTCTTCTTAGGAATCAACTGCCTACATACTATATACAAAGGAGATGAAGTCTACAGGTTATCAGCCCTCTCATTTGTTGTCCTAAGAAGTCCAGTGCCTCTGGCATTCCATAGAACCCAGGCCCTCACAGCCCAGCGTGTTCTCCATGAGATCAAGGCCTTTCCTGACTCCCCTGACCATAAACGGGTGGATGTCAGCAACCAGCCCCCAGAACACAAGGAAAATCTGCTTTCTCAGATAATCTCACCAATGAAACTCGTGGTAATTCACTCAAGCTAATGCTTTTTTTTTTCTTTAAAAACATTGCTTTTAAAGTTTATATATTCTGAGAGGGAGAGAGAGATAGAGAGCGTGGGAAGGGACAGAGTGAGAAGGGAAGAGAGAGATGCCAGCCAGGCTCGGCATTGTCAGCCCCAACACGGGGCTCGAACTCACAAACTGTGAGATCATGATTTGTGCCAAAACCAAGAATCAGATGCTTACCCGACTGAACCACCAGGCGCCCCTTTGTTTTCTCTTTAAATAAGACCTTTCAGGATACAGGGCCCTAACCTCTAGTGTTATGGTGGAGAGAGTCTTGTGCGCTGACAGGCCTCTGGGGCCCTTAAGCTGCACTGAACCTGTAGGTAGCTGCCCCTGTCCCGCTGCTTCTGCTTGGTTAGCTTTTACTCTGGCTCTGCTGAGAACCGCCACAGGGATAATGAGGAATGATACGTATCTCGGGGTTGTTCTCATGTGGCTTAAGAGAGGAGTGGCTTCTCATTTCTAAGATTCGTTCATTCAGGACCTTGGAATTAGTCCCTGGGCATCTGGGTTGCCATCTCTTATTATGTGTATATGATGTGACTCCCCCAAAGAAATCATAACTTCCGTGAGGTCAGGGACAGGTACTTATGCTTTCTGCACATCATGTTACTAGATGATCTCTGTTCAAGGTCAGAGAGAGTCATTATTTTGATAGTCGTTTTATTGCATAGTTTCAAAACCCTGCGCGGTTACATATCACGATTGCCATTTTACAAATGAGGAGACAGAAAGGTTGCAATGCACCGGTCGGTGTCCCAAAGCTAGTAAGTGGCCGAATTGGGGTTTGAACCCCGTTTGGCAAATCCCGTGCAGTTTCTACCACATCACACCAAATAAGGTAAACACCAGCTCCCAGTCTAGGCCTCTGGGCTGTATGATGACTGAATCTGTATCACGAGTTCTCATTCCTGCACTTTGTAGCCTCATTTGTTTCCTGGCGAGTGCTGATCACGGTGAGCAAGTAGAGGGGAGAGAGTGCCCGGAGAGGGGGGAAGTCTGGGCTTGCAGTCTGATGCAACAGCTTTTACAACACCCTTAATTAATTTAGATTTTATTTTCTTTCACAGATATGCAGGCACACAGTCTTTTTCAAAAGGGATTCCCCATTCGAACTACAAAATCAAGAATGTGATTTGAGGGACAATTTCTCCATTCTCCCAAAGATGACACATAACTGGTATCATTCTAGATGCATGGGAAAGCAGTTAATTTATTACATACAATGGATGCCTGAGGACAGTGGTTCCCAAACTGTGGTACTTGACTCCCTGGGTGTCCCTAAAACCCTCTCGGGAGATGTATGAGGTCAAACAAGTTTCCATCCTAATACTAAGACGTTATTTTCCTTTTCCACTGGGCTGACATTTGCACTGATGGTGGAAAAGGAGTGGCGTGTAAAGCTGCTGGTACCTCGGCATGAATCCAGCAATGGCACCAAACTGCACTAGGAATCATATTTTTTACCACCACAGATTTGCCGGGGAGAAACAATTTGATGTCCTCCAAGAATTCCTTCGTTAGGTCTTTAAAACAGTTTTTGTGTGACAAAGTAAGAAGTATTTATAAAGCACTTTTGCTGCCTCCCGAGGTAGCGTCAAAATCTTGAGGAAAAGGAATTTTGTGATGATTTGAGCTGTAGATGAACCAGCGACTTATCCCAAAGAACACCATTTTTCCTTGAAACAATGACAGATAGACAAACTATCATTATTTGTATCTGGACATTTAACAGATGTTTCCTACAAAAGTGCATAAAGTGGGAGTGCAAGGAAAAAAACTGACATATTCTTGCCTAAGATGAAATTGAGCTTTCAAATGAAAATTAGGGGCACCTGGGTAGCGCAGTCAGTTCAGCTCAGGTCCCAATCTCACGGTTCGTGAGTTTGAGCCCGGAGTCAGGCTCTGAGCTGTCAGCCCAGAGCCTGGAGCCTGCTTCAGATTCTGTGTCTCCCTGTCTCTGTCCCTCTCTTGCTCCTGCCCTCTCTCTCTCTCAAAAATAAATAAACATCAAATGAAAATTAAATTTTGGAAAACCCGCATGTATCACTGAAAGCTCGACGGCTCCCAGTTAAAGATTTTTTTCTGATGAGATTGATGGTGATATTAATGATTGTATGATTTTTTTTGGGTATTGTATAGTGAAATATGTCACCATTTTAAGATGTACATGTTTTAGTAAACGAATATTTTCCAGATGACCAAACCATACTGTTATGCATGGATAAAAGGACCATTCAAAGTACAAGATAGGCCAGTAGATTTTAGCATTGAAGAGTACATAAAATTCATTGATACATATTTTTTTAAGTTTATTTATTTATTTTGAGAGAGAGAGAGAGCGTGCAGGTAAGTAGAAGGGCAGAGATCCTATGCAGGCTCTGCCCTGTCAGCACAGAGCCGGACCCAGGGCTCCATCTCACCAAACTGTGAGATCATGTCCCAAGCTGAAACCAAGAGTCCGACACTCAACCGACTAAGCCACCCAGGTGCCCCAAAAGGTCATCGATATTGATGAAATTTGAAGTGGGGCTTGTGAGCAAACGACTAAGAAAGAATTCTTGAGATGCTTTTTGGGGCAAAAAGGTGATTATATTCTAGCATGGGTTCAGGACTCGTGGTCAGAAGGAGCTGTACCTGCAAGTGTGAGGGGTGGCTCATTATACATTTTAAGTTTGCAGAGGGAGGGGATATAGATACACAGTGACTTTCTAAGGAATTTTGAAGCAAGGCTTTCAGGATGCCGAGGGGCTAGCTCCTGCTAAATTAAGGTTACTTTTAGTCTTTAATAAAACATAAACATTGAGGTGCTAAGGCAGCCACCAGTTGCAGAAGGAAGGTCATGCTCTGCACATTTCAGGCATGAATCACTAGGCTGCAAGCTGTAAGGAAATGTAATTTTAAACTACGTGTCGCTTGCCTTTGTTTCACTCATCAGTATGATTTCAGATTCCATGTTACAACTAACCTTTAAGGAACTATCATTTGTTGCATTTGGGTGTCAAACCAAAGAATATCCCCAATTATTGGAAAGGGCCATACAGGTATCCTCCCTTTGCATGACTGGTTTTACTTTATTTACTTTGTCACAAGAATATATCACAAAAGATTAAATAAAGAAGCAGCTATGCAAACCCAAATGTTTTCTATTAAGTCAGACATTTAAAAAGATTTGCAAAAAATAGAGCGCCTGGGTGGCTCAGTCAGTTAAGCATCCAACTTTGGCTCAGGTCATGATCTCACTGCTCGTGGGTGGGTTCGAGCCCCGCCTCAGGCTCTGTGCTGACAGCTCAGAGCCTGGAGCCTGCTTCAGATTCGGTCTCCCTCTCTCTGCTCCTCCCCCACTCACTCTCTGTCTGTCTCTCTCAAAAATAGTCATTAAAAAAATAGAAAAAAAGAAATGTCATGGTTATTTAACAAACACTGTCTGTTTGTTCTAATCCATTTCAATGCTGATGGATATTTGGTAGATCCTTTCAACCTGGAAACTCACGTCTTTCAGTTCTGGAAAATTCTCTGGAATTGTTGTATGCTTGTTTTCGCGTCCTCTGAGGTCTCTGTCTAGAATTCATTCTATTTGAATATGGGACCTCCTGGATCCGTCTTCTAATTTTCTTATTCTTTCTCATTTTCCTTCTGTTCTCTCTTTTTTTTTTTTTCTTTCTCCCTTCTGGTTTACTTTCTACGAAATGCCCTCAATTTAACCTTTGAACTCATACCTAATATTTTTTTCCTGCGACTGTCTATTTAATTTCCAGGAGCACTTTTTTTTCTGTTGTTGTTCTTCTAATTTCCCTTTATCACAGCGCACAGTTTCTGTTTCATAGATACAGTGTCTCTCCTGTTATTGTTCGTAGAGCACTGATGGTAATGTTTTGTTTTCCTTGTCTGGTCTGTTTCCTGCAACTTAACTATTTTCCCTTTGATTTTTGTGTCTGTCTTTCCCCTTAGGGGAGTCCCTCAGGTGTTCAGGAATCCTTGGTCACCTGCTTATGTTTATGAACAATCGCTAAAAAGCAAACAAATCTCTAGATACGCAGGTGAGGTTTGCTGACCGTTGAGCTTTTCCATAAGGTGGTCAATGTGGGCCATTTATTGGGAGACCTCCACTGTGAAAACTTTTAACTCTTTGCTTTGGGGTGTCTTAGAGGTGCTTCTGGTAGAAATGTCTTTCAAGTATCTATTTGAAGGACTTGCTGAAAGCATTCTGGAAACTGACTGGAAGGAGAAGGCTAAAGGCTACAAAGTATTCAGTATAAATGTTCATTTTGTGCTTGCTTGCAGTATGATCCCTGCCTTCAACTCTGGTTGAAATCTACCACTCCAAAGATTGCAGAGATTAAATCTCCGGTTTTCTTGGGCTTGAAAGAGACAAGTCATCCAGGTACTTGGAATGGGGGAAGATATCTAGTTGTCCGTTATTTAAAAAAAATAAATTTTGTCGCATTTATACAAAAGACAATAAGCAAATATTATATACAAAAGCATACAAGTGATAGCTATGTAAATAATGACCCTTATTAATAAGGTGAACATCAATTAAGAGCTAGAACATTCGAAATGTTTTTGTAGCTACAGCTGTGCTCTGCCTCTTTTCCATCTCTCAGCCTCCTTCACCATCACGTCCCAGAGGTAATTACTATGATGGATTTTGTATTTATCATTTCTTCGCTTTTAAATAGTAGTTTAATGTATATATTGTGGTAGGGTCCCCTCCCTAAGGAAATTAAAAAAAGAACATGTCAAGGCAACCTTGCTATCTATTCACGTACATGACAACATCCCCCACGATCTTGTAACATGAGACCACTTAATCAGACTGCATGTTTATGTGTTACCATATATGGGAGACAGAGAAGTAAAAAATATATCAAAAACCACGCCATGTGGGCCATGTGGTGTTCGGGGCTCACTTCTTTGGGTACGAACCCAAAAGTGATGCCAGCTGGAATAAAGTTGCTTCCTAGAAAGAAAAGCCTCGGTGTCACGACTCTCTGTGTGAGAATCCCACTACAATATCACATATGTATATATCCACAAACAATGTATGGTTTACGTTTTGTTTGCTGTGAGCCTTATAAGAATGGTAGCATACTATACATAGTTCTTCTATAATTTGCTTTTTTACATTCAAGATATGTTTCTAACAGTAACTGCTTTTGTTTTTTTAAGTGTATTTTATTTATTTTGTGTGTGAGAGAGAGAGAGCACAAGGGAGCAGCAGAAAGAGAAAATCACAGGCAGGCTCTGTGCTGTGTGCAAGGAGCCCAACTTGGGACTCGATGCCATGAGTCATGAAATCATGACCTGAGCTCAGTGAGCTAAGTGAAAGTCAGACACTTAACCAAATGAGCCACCCAAGTGCCCCTTAAGAGTAACCGCTTCTAACCGGACTTCAGGTCAGTCCTCCTGTTTGTGGTTCCAACTTCATCTCCACTTCCAGAATTGCCTTGTGCTGCCAATCCCTGAGCTTTTGTTGGATATCTCTACTACCAGCTCAGCGTTTAACTTTTTCAAGATTGCTAAATCACTGTTACTATTTTTAGGTGTTTTCCAGCTTCTAAAATGTTATTGCTTGTACCTTTTTGTTTTCTTTCAAGATTTATGCTTTAAAGACATTTGCAGTAATATTAATGAGATCTGGGGAGGGAACAAATGTATCTGTGTGTTTAATCGGTCATCATTATTTACGAGTCTTTACTTCTCCTTTCGAATGGATTAAAATCACTCAGGATGGTCCAGATTTGGCACATTTCAGCTGTCCTTTCTGCCACCCTTACTTTCAGAGCCTGCTCTGTAGGTAAATATATGTGCATGCATGTGTGCATGTGAAAGAAAGAGCACAATCATGTGTGTGTACAACTATGCAATGGGTCTCCAATGCTCCTTTTCTGCTATGGGTTTCATGGTGACTTATTCAAGCATAATTGAATGGCCATTGTCTGTCATGCATTATAATAGGTGCATAAGGTGCATAACCTAGTTTTGATTCCTGTTCTAAGAGAATTTATACTATAGAGAAAGGAAAATGTACACCCATGAAATAGCACAGCATGATACATAACTACCACAAAATTGCAAGGCATTCAGACTGGGTGATGTAGGACTGAACAAGGGGAGAGAGATGAGATAGGCATGGGTCGGAACTCAGAGAGGGGGTAAGACCTCCATGAGACCTAAGGGCATACTTTGGAGGAGAGAAATGGAATGAAAGTCATTCCAGGAGTGGGGTTCTCAGTACACCCTCTCCGTGGTCTACTGAGTGCCACCTATGCTAGCATTCTACATCCTTGGAAGTGCTACTATCTTCACAGTGTTTCCTGGCTGGAATACTCATTCTCTCATTCTTCCTTCAGCTCACTTCAAAACTTATGTTAAAATTTTGCTTCCTCAAGCAAGCTTTCCTTGAGTCCTTCAACCAAATGACGTGCTTCCCCAAGCACGTCAAAGTTCTACTCTTGGCACACACTGTACTCTTCCCACTCAGTTTCTCCGCAGATTTTTAATTGTACATTTATTTGTGTAATTAAATGATCTAGTATCTATTTTTCGTGTTAAACATGACGTTCAAGGCAAAAGACATTCATGGCTATATCATGTGTTCTTAGCACAATGCCTACCATGTGGAGGAAATGTGTGGACAAGGAAGGGCAGGTAGAGCTAGGAAGAGTTTGAGGTACCCAACCTCCAATATGGCCCCCTAATGATCTCCACCTCTTGATATTCACACCTTTGTGTAGTTCTCTCCCATATTGCACCTGGTAGTCGTGTGTGACCAAAAGAATATACATGTCACTTCTGAGACTGGGTTATAAAAAAGTACAACTTCCAACATGGATTCTTTCCCACTCTATTATTTGCCTTGGGGCAAACCATCTCCATGTCTTGGGGACATTGGGCAGCCTTGTGGAAAGGCCCACATGTCAAGGAACTGAGGTCTCTCGCCAGCCATCAGGGAGAGACCGGGGCCTCCCAACAACCATGTGACTGAGCTTGGAAGCAGATCATTGAGCCTGAAGAAAATCCCAGCCATGGCCGATAACTTGACCACAGCCTCATGAAAGATGCTTGGGCAGAACCACTCAGCTAAGCTACTCCTGAATTCCTGATCTCAGAAACTGAGAGACAATTAGTGTTTGTTTTAAACTGCTAAGTTTTGGGGTAATTTGTTATGCAGAGATAGCTAACCAACACAGGGCCTAATGAGAGAAACAGGTGCATTAGAGTAATCCTGCTTCTTCTTTTGATCCATTTAAACAATGCTCATTTGTGGCTGCTTCTGAGGGAATCTTGGGTCTCAGACCCATCCCTTTGGAGAGCCTTAATTTTTTGTCCCAGCTAGTCCCTGATTGGATGACTGTCTCTATTCCTGTGTTTCAATGGTCCAGTGCTTAATAAAGGGGCTCAGACTGTACTCACAACTTGAATCTTTTAGCAAATTAAACAGCTCTAGCTGACTCTGAGTACAAATTTCTTTAGGGTGAGGGAGGTTCCTTCTCTAAGTTGAGATTTACAAGGATGCCTCATCTTGAAAATTCTTTCTCCTGAAGGAAGGGAGAAGGTTTGTTAAATATGTGCCCCTGGAGACCACATGGGCATCACTTCACTTCAGACTTGGGGAAGTGGCTGCCTTTAAGAGGCCACGAAAGATGAATGTCTGTGCTGTACTTCTGACGCAAGTTGGGGCCGGTGGTCAGAAACTCAGTTCTAAAGTCACACAGGCTAGGTTTAAGTCTTAGTCTGCCTGTCACTGGCTGTGTGTCACGTGACAGTTTTAAGCCTCAGTTCCCTCACCTATAAAATGGGAGTAATGATACTATTCATCTTCATAGACTTGATGGAAGAATTATATAAGGCAAGTTATCTAGCCCAGGGCCCCATGAATAATGGTGACTAGTTTGATTACAAATGACAGAATAAGACTGAGTCAGAAGCTAGTGTCAGTTTCCATATTTGTGATTTGGGGCAAAAGGTTGAACTTCTTAATACCTTCATTTCTTCATGTATAAAATGAAGGTGCTGGGCAAGTCAGTATTTTTTAAAGTGAGATTCAAAGAACTATTTGCATCTGAATCACCCCAGTGCTTAGTCATATAATGCAGATTCCTAGGTCCACCACAGTCCTGCAAAATCAGAATCTCCGAGTGGAGCACAGGAATCTGTTTCAGTCCGTTCCTTGATGACAGTGTTGTACATTACCTGCTCTACTATTGCATGAATCTATAAGACGGTCTTAAGTCCCTGGTATCAGGAGGAACTTCTCACAGTGGCCTGGAGAATTCTTCAGAACATGAATTTTCCATCAGATAGGTGGATTTAAGTTCCTTCCTAGCCCACACCAGGAATTCCAGATCTGTAGAATGAATGTACTTCTTTCTTATGCCCACAGGAGGTCAGTGAAACATTAGGCCTATCTTTCTGAAAATTTCAGAACAAAAGAATTTTGAACAGTGCTCGTCTAGAAGTAGAATGCTTCCGTATTAAGGAAACATAAATCGTATTTACTCATATGCTTCTCAAGTGAGTGTTTGCATATCTAGGCAGCCCCAAATCCAACAGTGCCCTGCTCTTTATAGAGGAAGGTACGTTAGCTTTCAGGTTCATAATCTTTAATCCATCAGTAGGTTTTCTAAGGTAACTGTCCTTAAAACTCTTGGAGTCATGTTAAGGCAGAGAAAACGCTGCTTTGAATTTCTCCAGGGCATTTCTTTAGAAGAGTTCAAGATATCTGGCATGTGCTGTTTCACACATCTACCCAAATGGACATGGGGCAGAAGGACTATTAGCCGGGGTTAGAGATAGGACCACAGAGGCTCAGAGAGGCTAGACCACCTGACTGAAGACACACAGTGGTAGAAGGATCAGGCCCCAGGTCTACCGCCTCATCATCGAGTGTCTTCTTTACGAGATATGATTAATTTCATGGGGGTGTTCAAACCAAGTGTTCTTTTAGCCAACTTATACCATCCTGTTTGTCTTTTATTGATTGAGCTTCTGTCTGGAGCTCAGCAGTTTGTCTTTTCCCTAAGCTCAGTTCATTTTTCTTCTTTTAGGACCACAGTCATCAAGTGAGAGTGGAAGAAATAGGATTATCAGGGAAGAGCCCACAGTAATGTACATATAGGTCTGTATCTACTTCCTGAGCCCTCTATCACTGTCCTGGCATAAGACCCTGGGCCCCTCCTCAGAGCTGGCTATAGGAGTTGTTGCTGAAGAACTCTGAATAAACATTCAGTGTTAACACTAGTTTAAGACCTTAAAGGTCACCTCCTTCTGTGTTTTTCACACTTCTTAAATGCCCTCCTTTTTAAGAGCTAAGTGGCACCCCATTGTGGAAAGCAAATACATTTGGCAGATGTTCTAATGGGCAGCCCAGCATCTTGCTTGTCTTTCTTCCCTTTGGCCATTGCTGGAGTTTGAAGGAACTCTTCACATTTTGAGAACTGTAAAGTTGTAACCCAACCCACAGGTTTTAGATGAAGGCGGGGCCCAGATAGGGGCAGTGGTGTGCCTAAGGCCCTGAGGTGAGTGTTGGCAGAGCATCAAGTGCAGAAGAGCTTTCCCATGGTGACAGCGGAGCTTGGGCCTCCAGCCAAGAGCAGAACAGGCCTCCTCTTGCCTTGACGTCCATCATCCCTGTCCCTTGGCTGGGAATTTTATCTTCTCACCGCTCCACCCATCCAGCTCTTACTCATCCTTCACCGTGTAGCCTAAGCATTGCGTCCTTTGTGGAGTCATCCTCAACTGCCCGTGCCAGCTGAGCTCTTCCCATATTCCCACAGCCCTTTGCCGTCCATATCAGAGCATTTCTCACGTTCTACCTCATTGATTTGTGGGTCATTCACTGCCTGTAACCTGCTTCATTCCAAAAAGATTTCAAACGGATGGTTTAACAATGTAATTCCAACAGCTAGCAAGTGCCAGCACATAGTGGGTGCATCAGTATTATTTTTAGGATGAAAGAATTATGCCACTGGGTAGAAATTGACTTATATTCTAAGGCAGTGTGTCCCAAATTTAATGCATGTTAAATCATCTGGGAATTGTGTTAAAATATAGATTCTGATTCAGGAGGTATAGTTTAGGGACCGTGATTCTGCATTGAACAAATACCCAGTAGATACTGATATTGCTGGTATTCAGACCACACTTTTGAGTAATAAAGGAAGGAAGATTGCAGAATGCTCTGTTAACCATCCTGAAAAGAGATAGGAAAGTAGGATAAATCAGGGACTGCCGAGGAGTTCAGAGAGCATCCAGAAGGAGTGCAAACAGCTAAAACTCAGAAGGAGACGTAGAGAAATACGTCTAGTTAGCAATTCCTATCTGCCTGGGGCTTGGCCAAAAATGGACTTCAGCATTGTTGACTTGGGCAAAATTCAAAGCCATCAGAAAGTTCTCTCACCATCCAGCAGGATGGGGACCTTCAAAAGGGAAAATAGACTGGGAATCTCTTACCAATACTTCCTCACATTCGGGCAGGAACACATCTTACAAAATGCTATGATACACTATCTTAACAGATTCTTAAGACAGAGGTATGATATTCCATTGTATAGAGGACAAAACTGAGACTGACACGTATACAAAAGGCTTGCCAGGGTAGTTCAAGCCACAAGGCATTGCTGAAAGGGGTACTGAAATTAGATTTTCGTTACATCTTTTCCTAGAGCACTTCACCTTACTATTTCACTGCTACAGCTTGTTTTAATTATCGTCTTCCAGACAAATTGGGACCTTGTCTGAGTTGTTGGTTATCAAACCATTAACACCTACCATGGTGTTTTGCACTTAGAAGATACTCCATGAATATGGGTTAAATAGGTGAATAGAGTTTCACCATTGGAGGGCCTGCACTTATGTACTCCCTCAAGATTATGGGTTCAGCTGATTACAAGATAGCATTAATGAGGCCAAGACTGTGGGTTTGGTTCTGCTGTATGAGTGACACAGCTTTGCCCTGTTCCCCACCCATGTCTCTCAACATACTCAACAGCCTTCATGAAAATGGGACATATTAGCGATTCAGGAATTTGGTGAGAATATGCCTGTCTAAAAAAACAACTCAAAGTATGTGCAGGGAAGGGCAGGCAATGGCACGTTCGATGAAGATGGTAACTCAGGTCATAAGCATTTTGACATCTCACCCCTTACCAGTGATGCCCCAGGTCAATTCCATTCTCCACTCCCTGCTGAAGAATAGCCATCTCTGAAGTGGGTAATGAGCTGAGAACACAGAGCCCGGCGCACATGAGGGGTTAAAGAGGGAAAGCCAGCTTACTACCATTTCAAAGGCAAGACTGGATCCTCTATTTGCATTTGTTTAGCCCCTGTACTTTTGATCGCTTTCTTGCCCCTGATATCTGCTCCTCAGAAAGCATTAAAAAAAATACTTCAAAGAAAGGTGGAAATTCACATAAGATCCAAGCAAACTGCCAAGGAGGCTAAGAAACATAGTATTTCTGTGTGCCCAAGAAGAAGAAATGGGCTGGATGACCATCTAGCCAGTCTCTGTCAAAATCACCAAGTGATTTTTCCTCATCTTCAGTCTTTTTCTAGATTATTCTACCTAAGCATTGATTTGAAAAATGAATAGCCATAATAATACCTGACATTTTTGGAGCCCTTAGTATATGCCAGGCACTATGCTAATTGCCCAGCATACATTATTTATAAAATCGTTATAAGCAACTTAATAAGGAAGACACTGCTAACATCTTCATTTCACTGATAAGGAAAATGAGACCAACGGAGATGAGCGACTTGCCCCAAATTGCAGGACTGGAAATTGGCAGAGCCAGGCTAGAACCCAGGTCTGTCTGATTTCTAAACCATTGCATGATACTGTTAACTGATACCTGGCTTCCTCTTGATAGGAACACCTTCTTTGTGATTCTTTTTTTGGAAGTTACTCATTTTCCTTGTATCACTGTCACTATCCCTCCTTCAGCTCCAGTGTGGAGACTAGGTTGACATCTTCCAGGCATTTGCTCTTGCATTCCACCATTATTGTTCAACTTTGTTTTTTCACCAGCCCCTCCTCCTTTGACACCCACAGCTTGATTGATGTCATCTACTGACCTAGTGGCCATGGCCACCACTTCACTGAAGTATTTGGCATCTAGCTTCCCATCTTCCTCTGCAAGCCATTTCCTATCATTGTCTGGGCAACTTCAATGTCCATGTGGATGATATATTCAGCCTTAGAGTATGTTTTCCACACACAAGTTCACTTCAGCCCCTCTCAATGGAAACATCTGAAATCTGCTGTCATTAGGGGCTGTTTGGCTTCTACTTTCTACCACTCCCATCAACCTCGTCATCAACCTTGTGGAGCACTTCTCCACATGTCTAGGCCACTGCTCTCTTAGTCTCACTTCACTTCCTATATAGTGTGGAACCCATGCACAGCTATTTCACAAGAGCATTGAAAGAATAAGGTTGGATAGGGTCACAGTGCAGTAAAGAATCTGGAAAGAAAAGTGAGAGGATTCCCTAAACTGTGGGAATCTCAGCCCTGGGTCTGGTCCATGTAGTCAAGTTTTTCTCAGGGTATGACCTGGCATACCACCTTCTTAGAATGATGTAGAAGTCCTTAAGGGCCCTGGCCCCATCCCAGGCCTCCTGAATCAGATTATTTGGGGATGGGCCTAGGCATCTGCATTTTCAATGAAATTCAATTGATTCTCATCTAATTTAAGGTTTGAGGATCTTTGATTTATGCTGGTCTGATACATTCCCCCCAGAAGGAGTTAAAAGTCCTTGTCTGTCACCTCCTAATTCTATCCTGGTGACTCACTCCAACTTGGACAAGATTCACACTTGCCAATCAATCCATATGACTTTTCTTTAAGCCCCTTAGAACCAACTCCACTCCTTTCCCTGAGGGGCCTGGAGGGAAACAAGCATATTGGGCTCGGGAACAAACAGAAATTCCATCCCACATCCCCATCTCCCCACCTCTTCCTCAGCCGTCCTCCCCATGTTGAGAAGCAGCTTCAGTCCCTCCCTTCTGTGTGCCTGTGGAGGGCCAGTGTGATCAGGAAACTGATTAATCTACTAGGGTAGGCATCAAGAGATAAAATTCCCGTCTTTTATGACTTGTTAAAACCTGCCTCAGGGAGAGGACAATAAACCAGGACTCCCTGTACTCGAAGGACCTGGGTAGTTCCTTATCTGCGTTGAGATAAATCAGATCAATTAAGTTCCCTGCAGAACATAAAGTTTCTCTTTCTGCCCTGTGCTTTCCAAACTGCTACTCTGCCTCTGGGGTCTCTGCAGCCTCCCCCCCCCCTCCCCCCCGCCAGTGCGGCGATGATGGGGCATTGCTACTCGGTTTCTGGGACAGCTGATTCTAGAATTTGAAACAACACAGGGTTGAGCTTAGAGGGCCTGATTAAAATCCAAGCTCTACTCCTTTCATGCTATGTGACCTTGGGCTAGTCACTTAATCTCTGACTCTGCTTCCTTAGCTTTAAAAAGTAAATGCTCCTTTTCCTCGTTACCGTGTCACAGGGCTTTGGAGGACAAATGAGAGGATTCTTACTTTGAGAAGGGTAGAGCTGTGAACTGTTATGAGGAGGAGTTGTCATGAGCAATATCCTGAAGCACTGTCCACCTGGGCTTCTCCCTGTAGCTGACGGACTGCGACCCGCTGGGCTCCTGGAAGTCTGCAAACCTGGGTGAGCATCAGAATGCTGCCATCCTTACAAATTCACATTTCCTGGTTCTGCCAGAGACTCAGTGGTGCTCCGTGTTGTTCTAGAGCAGATGGAGCAAATGGACCAATGGTCCAGGTATCATATCCAAGCAAGCCTGTGAGGAGATGAAGAGGGCTGGCCGCCTCGTGAGGTGGAAGGTGAATTCTCTCTTCTGTCATTGTCCAGGGAGCTATAGGCTTTGACTTTACAGCTGTGGGTGTGTATCAAGAGATGGGAAGTTACTGATTCAACTTCCTGATAGTTTTTTTTTTTTTTGGTAACATTTAATTTAGTTTTGCGGGGGAGGGGCAGAGAAAGAGGAAGACACAGAATCTGAAGCAGCTCCAGGCTCTGAGCTGTCAGCACAGAGTGGGAGGCGGGGGCTCGAAGTCATGAGCCATGAGATCATGACCTGAGCTGAAGTCAGATGCTTAACCGACTGAGCTACCCAGGCGCCCCCCTGATAGTTTTCAAACACACTTGAGTAAGGTTTGGGGGAGTTGGACAGGCTGGCTGTTCAGGCTGTTGGATGAGGGACTCCTGGCCGAAACCTCATCTGAGTCTCTCCTCATACTTGTCCTCCCAACTCAGCCATCGCCATCCTGAGTCTTATTGTCTCAGGTCCCTGAACGGAGAGTGACTTATGTAGTCAAATGGTTCTGCGGCACCAGGACTGTCCCATGTTTAGCAAGTTCCAACCCTTTTATATTTTTATTTTTAGGAGCTTCATTATTTTCTTTACCTGAAAATAATTCTTGACTGACAAGAATTTCAGAGGCCCTAGCAGGGGCTATCGCCTCAGATAACACTGTAGAGAGGTCGGACCACTTGGCTCTTAGAGAAACTCTTAACCAGGAAGACCATTAGAGCTCATCATTCCCACCCAAGCTGCAGGGGGCCAGTGGCTCTTTTTAAATTTTAAAGATGACATGGAGCGCTTGGGTGGCTCAGGCAGTTAAGTGTCCAATTCTTGGTTCCCTCTTAGGTCATGATCTCAGGGTTTGTGGCTATGGGCTGCCTGGGTCCCAGCCCCACGTTGGGTTCCATGCGGGATTCTCTCTCTCTCTCCCCCTCCTGCCCCGTCAAAATAAATAAATAAAAATTTAAAAAATAAATATTTTTGAAAAAAGATGATGTCAGTCTCCCACTTAAAACTTCATATGTATTTTCACTGTACTCGAAGTAAAATCTAAACTCCTTACCCAGGCCTTTGTCTGCAGCCCTGGGCTCATTTCCTGGTTTCACTCTCTCCCACACTGGCCCTCTTTCTGCTCCTCAGGCATAAACCAGCCATGATCATTCCTGTCCTGGGCCCTTTGCAGTGACCATGTTTCTGCTTTGATTCTACTTTCCTCTCCCTTTACACGAGCTGCCTCTTTCTTGCCCCCAGAGCCCTCCTTAAATGCACCTTCTCAGAGAAGTCCTCCCTGACTACTTACCTACTATTGCCTCTTTCTGTCACCTGATCCTATTTTCAGCCTCTGCAGAGCACTTATCTCTCTGATATTCTTATATATTTCTTTATTTCTGTCTCTTTCCACTAGCATGGAAGACAGATCTCATGTTTACTTCTGTAGTCCTACTCCTAGTACAGTGCCTGGCACACCATGGACCTTCAGGAAATATATAATGACTTTGAAGGACTTGCCTTTATACAGCTAGAGACTTTTTCTTAGGTTTATTTATGTTTTTTAGTAATCACTACACCCAACGTGGGGCTCGAACCCATGACTCCGAGATCAAGAGTTACATGCACCTTCAACTGAGCCAGTCAGTCACTTCTACAGCTGGAGACTTTAATCCTGCGCCTCTACCATATCAGCTGGATGTTCCGACCCTCACTTTCTTCCTTTTTAAATGGTGATCGTAATATCGACTTTGCACAGTTGTAAGTATTTAATAGGGAAGAATATGTAAAAGTGCCTTAAATGTAGGAGATGCCCAGAAATTAATTTATAATTAATTAATTATAATAGTTCCCTTCTCTGCCGTCCTTTCTTTGGCCCTGAATCTGCTACTTATGAGTTCTGTGGACTTGGTGAGTCATTTTTGTTCTCTGGGCTTGATGAAGGGGAGGGATTGTAACCAAGTTATCAACACTGATGGCCCCAGTTTATTTTTTATTTGGTGAAAGGAAACTAGGTCTTCCCCCCCACCCCCGCCCTGCCCTCAGCCACCTGGCCAAATGGGCTTCTCCAAGTTACTCCAAAGATGCTTCTCCTCTGGCTAAACGGGCATGGCAGGGGAGCTGTAGGAAGAAAGCTAGTGAAAAGACCACCCTTGGAATACTAAGCAGCATCTTAATTTTTCCTGGAATTGGCAAGCTTTATATTATGGGTCTGCTGTCGGCAGATGTGGGGGGAGAACCTTGATGGTGGCTGAGTTAAATATGGCTGGGATTTACAGTGAAATAAAAGGTGCCAGATTAATAGGGTTTCTTTTCTCTGAACCATAAATTGGACACCCTGGTGCCTGATGGGCTACTAAATCTCCAGTCCCCTGGGCTTCCAGAAGGAGGGGTCTGGAAGCACCCAGCTGGCAACCGAAGGTTGGCGCAAATGATGATCTCACCAGCGCTTTTGCTCTGCAAAGGGAGCTGAGTTGAAGGGCAAAGGGACTATCACATTTGCAAGGTGGCAATGGTGTCTGGTTCTGCCCCTGCACATTGGCTCACAACCCTTGTGCAATCATTTCACGGGACAACCTGAGCCGAGGGCAGCAGATGAAGAGATGGAGAGAACACGGGTAGGTGGCATCATGTTTCAGCCGTCTGGAGTTATCTGAACAGTTTGATGAGCACCTCCTCTCCTTCCCACTCCTAGATGAATGCTGTGGGGAGGTGGGAAATGGCCCAGGGTCTGTGACAGCTCAAGCCACCCCTATAAGCCTCTAGGGACATTGTCTTTGAAAAGACACCTTCTGGAATTTTAAGGAGCAGGGCCAGGGTACCGTACAAAGAATGGAGTCCTCACTCTCTTGGAGCTGAGTGGAGGAGGCAGAGAACAGGATGCAGGGTGATCTCATGCTCCCCTCAGGGCTCTCTCTCCGAGGAAAGCCCTCTTTCCTAAGAACGCCAAGGACCAGACTCCGAGGCAGGGAATCCGTTTCATCTCCTTGTCACAATAAATTTCAGGGTAGCCCAGATTGTGATTGATTGCATTTTAGGAAGGAAGAAATCAAGATCCACGGAGATAATGTGACTTGCCCACAGCTCCGCCATTGGAGAGCAGCGGAAGAAGAAATGAATTCTTTGGATACCTCCATCCCCATGCTTTCACCCTTTAAAGCTACCTTCGATCCCACCTTAGCAGAAGTTGCTAAGCCATTTGGTGCCTTTATGAAACTTAAAAGAGATGCTCGTTCCATACACATGGAGATGTGTTCCATACACAGCTGCCCTGCTGATGGGAATTTACTAGATCTCAGCTTCAGAAGGAGTCTGTTCATCACAAAGGTTGCCATTTACCTTTCTCCTCTTTCCTCTGCTCCTTGAAGCTGCACCCTCAAGGAAGAATCTGCTGGAAACACCCAGACAGCTTAGCCAGCTGCCTATCTGAGTCTTCTGATAGAACCACACTGGGCTATTCAGTCCAGGCAGGGAAACAGAAACAAGCAGCAGAGGTTGGTGAAATGCGCCGAGGCTGACAGTCAAATGGAGTCCAGCCCTAGGTACCACCTCTTCTGGTGTTTTCTGCTGTCTTCCCAACCAGCCTTGGAGCATTCCCAGCCCTTCTCTGAGCCAGTAGTCATTAAGCTGCTTTGGCTAGCTCCTCTATGGACATGTAGCAGAATATTTATGTCCGACTGCTTTTTTTCTTTTCTTTTAATGTCAACAACTCAACTTATTTTTTGGCTTTTTCTTTGCTGCATTGGAAAAGCCAATTTCTCTTATAGACAGGAAGGTGACCTTCTCTTGAATAAAATCGAAATAGTTTCCCTACTGGAAACTGCTTCCAAAGGCCAACTTTCCCTGCCCTAAAGCAAAAGCAAACCCCCTATTGTGTATGTGTATGTGTTTATGTGTGCGTGCTTACATGTACATGTGCATGCATGCTAATTATTTAGAATGACATTAAAAATTGCACTCAGAGGTCTTATGAAAGAGAAGAATAAAAGAAAACTTTTAGGTGAAAGGCAATGCAAGTGTGTTCTGCAGTTGAGTGGAGGCAGGAGAAGGATAAAACTGGGGAGTCTGGCACACGGAGTATGGTTGGGTTGGAACAGCTGACCCGGGGTGCCAGGCAGTTGAGCAGAGACGATCAGTATGGGGGTAGGGAGTTTCTAGAAGGTAGGCTAAATTAGGATCTTTGCCAGGGGACAAAGTACCTGATACTTAATTCACACGAGGGGGGCATTTCACCTGCCCCTGAAGCCTTTATCATCCAAAAGTCTGGTGACTTGTAGTAAGCTGCAAGTCTTTCTTCTCCTACCACCTAGATGCTCTGCAAGGCTGTATCCCTGCAGAGGTCTCAGGCCAACTAGAATGGTGGAAAGTCATCATAAATAGGGAGCAAAGAGATGGGGAGGAGTTGATATACTACGTGAAGGGTTCAAGTCGTACAAGTGAAGATCCAGAGAAGTAAACATGTGAGCCCTGATGTCTCAAGTAAGCAACCTCCTCAAAGTTGATCGATTAGTTTTTGGTGAGATAAGATCTAATTGTCGAGGCATAAGGAGAGCCTGCAATTTTGAAAAATCTGACTGCAGATTATTTTCTAAAAATAAAAGACCCTTTGGTCATGAGCCAAGGCTGCCCCATGATTTAACTTGAATAAAACACTGTAAAAATGCAAACCTTTTGGAAAGCGGATTTTTCCCAACCTAACTAGAAATGCAGCCACTTTATCTCCTCCTTTAGATAAGAAGACATGGGCCCTTTTAGACATGGATCGAAGTGTGTCATAATAAGCTCTCTTATCTTCTCTCTTCTACCCACATTCAAGCCGAATGGATTCAGGAGATTTTCTGAGACCAAATTTCTCAGAAGACTCACTGGATGCTGTAGTTAGAAAGGATCTCAGAAGTCATCTTGTCCACCCTCCTGCCTGTTGTAGCGAGATCCTGCTCGTGCTGGATAGCCACTTGAGGACAAGGACAAGTAGGCCTCATCTGATTTTGGTTCCCTACCACCTAGAACATCATTTGACAAGTAGCAGGTGCTCAGTAAGTGTCGACTGAATGACTTACTGCCTGATTGAGTAATAAATGCATATATCTCTCAGTGACAAAGATGATCTCCTTAACCAAAACTCTAGTCAGACTCCCCTGAGCTCTCTTCTCCACAGACCCCTGACTTTTGGATTTCTGTGTTCATCTTTTCATGGTCTGATTTTAGCAAGAATTCTACTAAATCAGTTTAAACAGAACTCCCCACCCTCAATATCTGATCACCCTTGATATCTGATCCAATTCCTTATTCTCCACCATTCTCCAGGGGATTTCTGATAATCCTTCAGCAAGAATCCTATTAGATGGATTTAGCCAGAATCCCCCCTGACCCCTGACGCTACCGTGTAGTAATTTTTCATCCCCTGACTCCCTCCCTGCTCCTTGGCTTTAAATTCCCACTTTTCTTGATATTTGGAGTTGAGCCCGAACTGGAGGACCTCTTCTAAACTACAAAACTCCCTTATAGTAGCTCCCCTTGTATAAAATCTGCCTTACCATCTTTGACAAGTGTCATGAATAATTTTTCTTAACCATCAGCAGCTAGTTGGAATCATCCAGGAATGGGCTGCTTACTGTCTCAGAAGGCAGTATGTTGTATTTGTCGATCCCTATGATTATTAGGAAGTTGTTTAAATTGAGTCAAGGTCTGATTTCGTGCAAAGTTTCTACATGTGTCCTGGTTCTGCTCTCTGAAGACAGCAAAGAAGCCTGTTCCTTCATAGTCTTACGGTAGGTTTTTCTATTTCCCCTTGTGTTCCTTCTTCAGTGGCCAGTGACCTCATGCTTATTCCTGCTGATCTGGAACATGTCCAGTAAAGTATTCAACACACAGATGCCTCGGCAGGGAACTACTCTATGATTTAGGTCTCTCCTTTGTCTTTGGCCTTGTTCACGCTGACTGGACATGTCTTCCATCCCCTCCTTTCTCAGTTAGTTGCTATTGTAGAAAACTTGCTAAAAGACAAGATTTCTCGGGTGGTGATATTATCAGTGATGTTTATATTTTTCTTTATGTCTTCTTATACTACAGAAAACATTTACAATGAGAATGCCTTACTTTAATGATCTGGGGGGAGGGACTGATAAAGCTAATTCTATTGTGGAAGAAAGGTACCAATAAACTAACTTATAATAGAATGTTATTAACATTATTAATAGAACAGTATTAACCTAGAGAAACTTTATCAAATATCTATTAAGTATCAGGCACTGAACTAGGTAATACAGAGATAAACAAAAATAACTTTTTCCTTCAAGTAGCATGCGGTTACTTTGCTCCAACAATTATACCCTATGAAAACAAAATGCTCAGGTTGCTGTAGGAGCACTGAGGAAGTGCTCACAAAGTAAATTGGGAGAGCAGCAAAGAACTTTAAAAAAATAGATGCACAACAGGTAATGAGGAAGAGAGAACCAAATGTGAAACCGCATGGATATTCAAGAGATTGTGCCCCTTCAGGAGACTCCCAGGGGTTTGGTGGCTTGGGGAGGCAGGGTGTGAAGCAGGGAGGGCCAAGAGCTAAGGCAAGAGGGGACCAAGATGGTGAAGAGATTGCCACTAGAGACTGAGACCTTATTCTGTGTGTGTGCATGGCCACTGGGGGTGGGTAATGAGGCAGATAGGGGAAGACCCTTTAAACAAAGAGAACTAATAACTGTGTCCAGAGAAATAATCTATAATGATAGAATTTCTGGCAACATAGTGGGTAGCAGAAAAGATTTCTGGGTGTGTGGGAAAGAATAGGAAGAATATATGACCTTTCATCTTTCTTTTTTTAAAAAATTTTACATATTTATTTATTCTTGAGAGAGAGAACATGAGTGGGGGGGGGGCAGAGAGAGAGAGGGAGACAGAATCCAAAGTAGGCTCCAGGCTCTGAGCTGTCAGAACAGAGCCTGAGGCAGGGTTTCAGACTCAGGAACCATGAGATCATGATCTGAGCCAAAGACGGACACTTAACCAACTGAACCACCCAGGTGGCCTTGACCTTTCATCTTTCAAGTGATACCACAGTTGTGACTACTCATAGATAATACTGGCTGCATTTTTTCCTTCTGCTCTGCCACCAGAAATGCGTAAAGGAATTGTCCAAAGCTTAAAAATATACATTCTAGAATCAGTCTTGCTAAATTTGAATCTTAGACCTACTACTATCTTAGCCTCTCTGTATCTCAAGTTTCCTCATATGTAAAGTGAGAAAAATAATAATACCTACTCTACTGGGTGGTTGGGAAGATTAATTGAGTTAGTATATGTATAGCTCTTTGAGTCATGCTTGGCATTTAGCCAGTCATGTGTACTAGGTATGTTATTAAGTATGTTATTAGGTATGTCTTATCTTCTGAAGGTATAACCAAACCAATGTGAGTTTGTTCCTTCATGAGTCAGATAGAAACTACACCAGGTGGAATTGTCACACAAAGTAAACTTTATTTGCAGCAAATAAGGAGATTATGGGGAATAACTTCCAAAGCCGTGACTCCCCAGGCAAGGGTGAATTTATTTCGGGTTAAGATGAAGATTTAGAAAGGGAAGCCTTGTCATCCTGTGTAGAGGTGGGCATCAGGTCACTCATGTGCCTTAAGGCAACATGCCTATATATCCATTATATGTTATGCAAATGAGGCTTGTGCTCTCTCTTGGGTAGAGAATTTAGTATTACAATGAGACAGAGGTAACTGTGGGTCACTCCACAGTCTGTCTGCGCAGGCATAGGTGGAGGGTTGCGTTCAGTCTTGTCTGGGTGGTCTGGGCCAGTCAGAGCTCTTCTCCAGGGCAGTTGTTATTGCTTGAGGGGTAGTTTTGATGAGGAAGCATGAGACAGGCTGAGGGGCAAAATACAGGCTGATACATTGCCCCCCCCCCTCCCAGGTGGAATATGTGTGATACTCCTCAAACACTCCCAGCTGCCCAAGAACAAAAGAAAGGGATTTAAGTGCTTGCCATGGTGATGTGGGAAACTAAGGCAAATGAAAAATAAATTCCCTTACTTTCCATTGACAAGTCCTTGAAACTGGCAGAATGACCTCCTTCTAGGAGCTCAGCAGCCTGAATGATGACACTTTTTAGGGGCAAAAGAGAACCTTGGCTTATTGGCTTAACATTGTCCCAGCCCCGAGGATCCTGTAAGCCTACTTCCTTTATCTCAACTGCCCCAAGATATATGCTGGCAATCATACCTCCTGATATGCATCTGAAGGGTCTTCTGACTGAGGTTTTATTAAATGGTGATAAATGGCATTTCCCTAGCAACAGCTAGCCCCTCAAGGTCCTGGAATCTTGCTTCCAAAATTCCTTAGAGACATACTCTATCCCTGACCCCTTCACAATCTGAGAGTATATTATGAGTTACCCGTCACAACCCCAGTGCAGCTCTTCCTGCCCATAGGTCCTGTCCCTGTGCTTTAATAAAATCACCTTTTTGCACCAAAGATGTCTTCAAGAATTCTTTCTTGGCTCTTGGCTCTGGACCCCACAAAACCCCCATCATCCCAAAACTTCATCAGTTTCAATTTTCATCACGGGATGCTAGGCCCAGTGGGTCTTTTGTCTGAGGTAAGAGGTAAGCTCAAAAGAAAAGCTCAAGGAGAAACATGGGACAAAGTTCCGTGAGTACAAGCAGGTGGGAAGGTCAGGTCTTGAGGTCTAGTGGCTGACAAAGGGTACCAGAATATACCTCTCCAAAATATGCCACTTTGGCCTATGGATTATATTGAATTAAAAAATTTTTTAATGTTTATTTTTGAGAGAGAGAGAGAGAGAGAGAGAGAGAGTGACAGAGCACGAGCAGGGAAGGGGGAGGGGCAGAGAGAAGGAGACACAGAATCCATAGCAGCTCTAGGCTCTGAGCTGTCAGCACAGAGCCCGATTCTGGGCTCGAATCCACAGACTGTGAGATCATGACCTGAGCCGAAGTCAGAAGCTCAGTCGACTGAGCCACCCAGGTGCCGCCCCTACCTATGGATTATTTTGAGCTACAAGGCCATCGAGAACCAGCAGATGCAGGAAAAGCTCCAAAAAGAGGGCAGAATTTTTCCTTTCATAGAGAGAATTTTAATCTGTAGAGATGTCTCTTTTGCCCATATGAAAAAGAGGAGGACACTTTAGCTAGTCATCAATGGAGAAGGTACCAGTTTAAATCTGTGTAATAAACCTTACTAGAGAGTACTTGTTTACCATGCTTTTCCTGATTACCTTCCCATAACTTGCCTCCATGCACCGTCCCCACCCTTCACCCAGAAGCCCCCAGCCCCTTTTTCTTTGTTTAGCCTACGATGGTATATAAGTCCAAATGCAAACAACCCTTTTTGGTCACTCAATGCTGGAGGCTTCCATGTGTCCATGAGTAGGGCACGTGTAAATCAACTTCTGTTTTGTTTCCTTTTGTCCATCTGTCTTTGGCCAGTTACATTTACAGGACCCCGGCTGAAGAACCTAAGTTGGTGTAGGGATGGAAGTAATTTCCCTTCTTCCTTTTTAGATTCTTTGGCTGGTCTAGTAAGACAGATTAATAGGAGTAAAACAAACAGATTTTCTATGTACAGGAGACCCACAAAAATATGAGACCCAAAGGGCTGCCAAATAATTGAGGCTGATGTAACATCCTGAGCTAAAGAAAGGGGTAGGAGGTTGAGGATACCAAGGCAAGGAACTCCATTCACAGGAAGGCAGAAGAGATGCTTGGGAAACAAATGTTGCCCTGTTACACAGATAATTTTCTTAAGTAAAAAGGTATCTCTGGTAATAGCTCTCTTCCTAGAACAGGCTCTCTTTCCAGTGTAAATTTAGGCAGGTGAGGGGGAGGTAAAGAGCTTTCCCTGAATCTGCTGGGGTTTGATTGCCTTTAGCTCAGAGTAATCCTTATGCCAAAGAGACCTAGTTTGGCAGAGTAAAATCTGCTCCCCTTCAATGGGCAAAGGAAAAACAAATTCTCCCCTGCACTTCTCATTATTGTTCTATCTATGAAGGAGGAAGAAGGGCCGAAAAGGATATGGAGTTAGCAGCAGCATGCCTCCATCATTAATTTATTGTGTGACTTCAGCAATCTAACCTCCACCAACCCTAGTTTTCCTGTTGGAAATGCAAATGATAATTTGCACCTCACGGGGTCTGGTGGGGATCAAATAAGATAATGGATGCAAAAACACTTTATAAATTGTAAATTGTCGAATACCAGGCACAAGCTTAATATTATCTCACCACTCCTCCTGCAAAGAGGGCAGGGATGGGTCTCCCTACTTAACAGAGAACTGAGGGCCAAAGAGATTCAGTAATTCACCACAATTCTGCAAGTCTGGGTCAGGTCCAGCCTGGGACAAGCATCTGTACTCAGCAATTTCCCCACAAGATCTAGTCAAGTAAGCTCTGCTGGCCACATCCAGACCTCAAATCCACAAAAATACAAGCAAAATCCTGGGCCAGCCCCCTTCTGCTGCTTCACTGGGTTCTAATTGCCTCTTACTTCAGAAATAGGAATAATTAAACTGAGCTTTATTTTAATAGGCCTCAGGTCAGGCTCAGCATTCTGCATCCTTGGTCAATTTCCCCATGTTTCTCCCCTAATCTTGGGGAGAGGAAACTGTCCTGAAGTGGTTCATTTACATCAAAACCACTATAATTTGTAAGTAAATGGCATTGCTTTTAAATGCAAAGGAGCATCCAAGAGTTGACGGAACAGACTGTCTTTGATTCTTCAAAAAATTGCAACCCCTAATGTTCTGGAAATAATCTTTCCTTCTCGCCAATTACACTCATCCCAGGAGGAGCCCCCTTTCACCCCTCTTCAAAATATAGCCATTAAAGTTTCTCTAAATCAAGGGCGGCTCTCCTTGCCTACAGAGAGACTTATTTGAGGAACAATTCTCAACTGGTTAGACACACTGAGATGCTACTAAATGACACTAGGAACAAAGATGAATAAGACACTATCACAGCCTTTAGAAAGTTTGCAATCTCTGAAGGGAGAGCCTGCTGCAACATATGTAGCAAAAGGCAGAAGATGGTGTTTTAGGAGGGCTGAAAAGCGATATGTGTTGTAGAGTCTGAACTGCTTGGGAGAGAAGATGCTTACTCAGGGGGACTTGGAAGGCTGAGATGATTTCTCCACTAGGACAATTCTCCACTGTCCCCCATGCCCCATACTCACCTCACAGTCTCAGTCCAGCTGCTCTGCTCAATGCTTGGTCTTGCAACATTTTACAGTCTGTCATAGTGTGAAAGCATTGCTCCCTCCAAGATTCCACCGGGAAATGATTTTGCCATTGTTGGGGAAGAAGAATTTCCTCTGCCCTTGAAGGTCCTTCTAGTTAGGCTAAGAATCAAGTTGACATGAGACAGATTAACAGGAGAAGATCAAATATAATAATATGCTTAGGGGGAACCCACGCAGCCATGGACATTACAAAGACAGCGAGGGAACACAACGTTTTTGGGGCTAAAGAGAGGGGTAGGGGTCCGAGGGTAAAAAGGGGAGGAAGACCATTAGCAGGAAGTAGAAAGGAAATGTTTGCAAAACAAACATTGCCCTGTTATACAGATAAGTTTCTTCAGTAAAGAAGAATCTCTGTTAATAGCGCTCTTCCTGGTACAAGCAGGCAGTTGAGGAGGACGTAAAGAGCTTTTTCTGAATCTGCTGAGTTTGGATTGCTTTTCACTCAAAATAATGTTCATGCCAAAGTGGCCCATCTTGGGGCGGCCTGACCTGGGTCCCTACACCATCTAAAGCGAATTGGTATATCCTTTTAACTAGCTCCCTGCCTCTTTCCTGGACCTTGTTCTGTTCGCTCTGTGCCTGAGTTCTTCCTTGGGCCAAGAGCTGAATGCTAGAGTATATGGTTCAATGGGGAGTTTCGAACTAGGACTGAATTGGAATCTGGGCTCTGACCCTAGCCAGTGGTCAAGACTATTAAACTGGGAAGGTTATTAAACCCCTGAGCCTCACACTCCTCATCTGTAGAACGACAATAATAACTATGACTTTACTGAGCTCGTCAGAAGGAGCAGTTAATGGGTATAAAGCAATTAGAAATTGATTGATAAAATATGTTTGTTTTCCCTTATGGCCATACATCCTTAGTAGTATTGGGACATTTTCCAGGTTTGTACAAAGATCTTTGCCCAGAACTTAGTGCTTAGTAGATGATAAATAAGTCCTTCCCCAGTGAATTAACACTCTGTTTCATCTCGTTACATTTGTACGTGCCTTTGCCCCCATTTGGAATATCAGCAACTTAATCCCTCCCTCCTCCACCGCCCAAGTGACTTAGTTATTATTTGAAATGCAGCCCTGCACCCCACTCCCAGGCGAGACAGCTCCAGGTATAGAATAGGGAAAGGAGGGGTGAGAAGACTTGTTTTTCCAGAATGGCATGCCATTGACTACATTTTGTTCAAAAGTAATCACTGCCTCTCTCTGGGACAGGTTGTACTTCCCTATCCCGTTGATGGCAGGCGTGACCCCATGACTTGCTTTGCCCAGTGAAATAGGAGCAGCGGGGCCATGTGTCACTTCCAAGAAGGAGTTTTCAGAGCCAGTGTGTGAATAGCCAGGATCTCTTTTCCCTCTACAGTCCCCACCAGCTACGGGTCCAGGTTAGAGAACATGCGGCAGAATTGCAGTTGGTCCCCAGGGCACATGTATGAGTGAGAAATAAACCTTGGATGCTGTGAGCTCCTGAGATGTCAGGGTCATTGTTACTTCCACTTATCCTGACAGATACAGTATACGTGCTGGCTCTTCTTTGTCTGAGGTACTGCATAGCCCTTTTCTCCCACTCTGGTGATTGCATCCACTCTATGCCTTAATATTTCCCAAATCCGTTATCTCAAGGATGGTCTCACCCTGCGGATAGGCTGCTGGCATCTCGCCCTGAGTGTGCAGAGAGACAGACTCACTATATTACTCCCCCCAAATCTGCTGTTTCTCCCATCATTAATTCTTATATCCAAGGAACTATCTAGGCTTGTCTGAGATAACACTG
This sequence comes from Cryptoprocta ferox, assembly GCA_028646485.1. NCBI lineage: Eukaryota > Metazoa > Chordata > Mammalia > Carnivora > Eupleridae > Cryptoprocta > Cryptoprocta ferox. Next base: position 31,776,147 of record CM053562.1, read on the forward strand.
AGGACATTCTCAAACCCCTCATCCCACTGAGGGCTGGGGCTGATCGCTCCTGCTGGAATGTCTCTCACTTCTATTTTGTCTCTTTCAAGCTCCTAACCAGTAATCTGGCTTTCCATTTGTCATCTGAATGCCTGCAGGAGCTCGGCAGCTGTCCTCCCTGCCTTTTGTCTCATTCTTGATCATCAATCCATCAATCCTAACATTTGCAGGCCCTGGGGTAAGGATATGCATGGGGACCCGAACACTAAATGTCTAAATATTTAAAACTTATAAATCAAGATAAAATATATGCTACACAAAATGTATTCTGGCTTTCTGTCTTAGCAAATATGCCTTCATAATAACATGGAAACCCAGATTAAATTTCAAATTTTTGAACTCCTCAGAGTTCCACGATAGAATATAGTAACATGGGGAGATCTGGATCCTGGACCCTGGCCCATCATCTACACACCCTTCTCTGCGCATCCGTGTCTCTACCCACAACAGAAGAGGCCTTGCACACACACGCACCTGAGAATTCTGAGCTTACATCTGTATCTATACCCCATGCAAGCTGCCAAGCTTTGGCCATCCCTTAGCCTGGGGAGAATATGACAAAAGGACAGTCTATCCATAGGACGATGGGCCAGGGAAGCTAACCGTTTGTGCCATGGAGGCAGACTTGCCGTCAAATGCACGGGGACTTCCAAGATCCTGGACACCCAGAGCATACTTTAGTGGGAAGGACACAGGCTTGGAGGCTCATGGCCTCTTGGTTCCATGTGCTTTTAACCTAGGAACAGAGGCATGACTGGATATGGACCAAAGTGGATCCTATTTAAGTGGGAAGCCTAAAGGAGACCTCTTTTTCTGAGTAAGAACAATTCTGTAATCCATAATCGTGATCAATATTTATTGAGCACATATGATGTGCCAGGCATTGTTCTAAATTCTTCACTGATGAAGAAAATCAAGTATATCTTTTTTTTTTGTTTTTTGGGTTTTTTTTTTCAAGGACATCTCTTAATTTTCCCAAGTCATACAGCTCATAATCATATAGGGATTGAACCTAGGCAATTTGATCTCAGAACCACTTCACATAACATGCTCCACTGACCCTACAATCACCCTCTAGCTCATAGATCTAATTAAGCCTGTCTCCTGTTCACCAAAATGAAGCTGTTACAATGGACAGAAAACAAGAGTTGGAGCCAGAAGATTATAGTTTCGATGCTAGCTCAACTATCTGCTAGCTCTGTCTCTTAACCAAGGAACTTTGGTTTTCAATAAAATTGGGAGAGTAATAATATGTTCCCCATTGGGGATTAAGTGAGTAGTGAATATCAAAAGCTGTAAGGTCCTGTTATTATTAAGCCTATTATTATTAAGATGATATCCCAATTACCATGGATACATGATAAATTACCCTAAAACTTAGTGATGTAAAAGAACCATTTGTTATGCTCCTAGATTCCATAGGGCAGGAGTTTTAACAGGACATTTCCTATGCTCCACAATATCTGGGGTCTCAGCTGGAAGAATTGAAGTTTAGGAGATGGAATCATCTGAAGACTTACCCCCTCCCAAGTTCAGTGGTTGATGCTGGCTGTCAGCTAAGATCTCTATTGGGTTGAGAGGTGGACCACCCACGTGAGGCCTCTGCAAGTGCCTGAGCCTCTTCAAATTATGGTTGTTGGGTTCCACAGGTGAGTGGGGAGAGACAGAGAGAGATGTATAGCTCTTATAATCTAGCCTCAGAAGTCATAGAGTATCACGTCTGCAGTTTTCTACTGCTTAGATGAGGGACAGTCTGCCCAGACGGAAGAAGAAAAATAGACTCTGTCTCTTGATGGAGAGTGGGAAGCTTCTAGAAGAACACGTGGGACTGAAAAATATTGCTGAGGCCAATTTTGGGAAATACAATCTGCCAGATAATCATGAACTTTCTAATCAATATAGAGACTAACTCCAAATGCCTGAACATGGCACCTCAGGCGATCTGTGCTCTGGCCTCCTCTCACCTTAGCCTGTTCCTATCCTACATGCCCCCTTGCTGAGCCATTGTGTCTCAAGTCTACTGGGAATTTGCATTCCTTCCTTTTGGGCGCATGTCCCCTCTGCTTGGAATGCTGCTTTTCCCCACTATGGTGATTGGACATCCCACCCATCTCTTAGTGACATCTGTTCTCTTCTAAACTCAAAGTGCTCTAGGACAATGAGAACAACCCTGGGACATGCCTGATTTCAAATATTTGATTCCACTATCAGTTTATGAAGTGGAAGCTTTGTGACTGTAGTTCATTGTTAAGTGCCTGCAGATAGATGGCCAGTGTGTCAATGTGTCCTTGCACTAAACGGTGAGGTTTCTGGGTTTCTCTTCATCATATCCTTCCCCCTTCCCACTTCCAGCCCAGTACAGTGCCTAACGCTAGCAGAAACTCAATAAATCTTTCTTTTGTTCAAACTTCTCTGTCCTCATCAATTTACCTAGGATTTCCCTCTTACTGAACAGATTTCCTAGGGAATGGGCAGAGCTAAAATTGTGCCTGACAGTTCCAAATCCAAATTTTTCACAGGATTAAGCATCTTCATTTTTGCTTATGCAAAGACATTATTGGCCCATGGCTGCTGAATGGACCTGGCTTGTCACTAAAGAAAAACAAACAAAAAACAAAACAACCACAAAATTTTTTTACTCAAGCAGCTGGTTGTTTGGATGAACTCCCTAAGTTCTCTGGTTTCTCTTTAGACCACTGGGATGTGAGCTTATAGTTTCGGCAAGTTTTGAAAAATCAGAAACTCTTGTAATAATCTAGTCATGAAACTGAAGTACTCATAGAGGCCACTGGTTTATTTGCAAAATATTTACATTCTTTTGTACTTGTTTTGCATTAATTTATGAAACAAGAGAACTAAATCTACTGTGGAGTTTGGGAAATTTTCAAGTACAAATTTGATTATCGAGCTTCAGAAAATTTCCTTTTATTGAGTTTTTCTCATCTCTGCTGTTTCTTAATTCTTTAACTCCTTCTTCTTTGATTTCTCTCATTCTCTTCACTAATCGCATACCTGTGGCATAGACAAGAAAGGTTTTGAAGACTAGAGCTACAGACGGTGAATCGACAACGTCCTATAACTGCTGGATGGGAGTGTCCTTGGATTTTATGGGACTGAGCTAGACTGAATTGTGCAAATAGGTGTGTCTATGAGGTGTGAACAAGAAATTGTCTCCAAGAGAAACACCAGCATGAAGACAATAACTTTGCTAGGGGAGAGGGAGGGAGAGAGAGAGGGAAAGAACAATATCGAACATATCTCTGCCCCACCTGGAGTGCATCTTCCTGGAGTAGCTGGGAACAGATTACCAGGTCTCTGAGCCATGACATAAGCATCACAAATCGGGATGGGTCCCCATCTGCTTGCCTGAAATGGTCTCTCATCTTTCTGGCTCATATTGGATGAAAATTTTAGTTAAGAGCAGGTAATTGGCTGTGAAGCTTTGCTTTTGAATGGAGGAATTTATGGTGTATCAAGCAGCAAACATGCCCTCCAACATCATATTATGTTAATTCCTCTCCGTCATCAGAAGGTGATTTGACACAGCTTAATGTGATGTGACTATAGAACATCAAAGGAAAATACGACGTGGAGGGGGCCACTTACTGCCCAGCCTCCTGTTCCTGGAAGGCAAGATGCTCCCAAATGGATTGTCCTAAATGACCTGAGAGCCCAAGGCATCATTGCTGTTGACTCAGTACCTTTGTACAGGGCATCTCCTTCTCTTCTCACACCTCAATCTTGTGGGATAAGCATGATTGTCGCTCACATGTTACTAATGAGATTAGTAACTTAGAGACTGTCAGTTACTTTCCTAAAAACACATGGCTGTTAGAATGTAGAGCTAGAAGTCTAGAGAAACAAAGAGGGCTATACAGTGAATGAATCTGGAAGCTTGGGTTGCTTGATCCTGAGCTAGCTGGGAGTAGGGCGCTCCCCTTCCACAGAGGGAGGGACTTTGCCAAAATGCAGCTTCCCACATGCCTTGAGGGCCCCAAGTTCCCCAGGCAGCAGACAATTATGTTTCTTGATATCTCTTTAAAAACCTGCACCTGAGCTTAGACACTTGAACCCCAAATGTGTACCCCCCCCCCCGACAATACAAAGCTACTCCCACACTCATCTCACAAAAGCAATGAGTAAATGGAGGTGAAGCTGTGCCTCTACTGGGGTCCAGCCTCATGGTGCCTCCCCCTGCCCTCTGGCCTTTTCTCCACCAGGTGTGGAGGCCAGACGTGCGCACCTGCTACAGCCCCGCCAAGCATCCCCTCACTCTAGTGAGGTTTGCTGGTGTTGTTGGAGCTCTTTGTTTCCCAAAGACAAATCCAAATTTTCTACTTCAAACCCTCTGCCTCTTATATTGTTTGAGTCCATTACATTTCATGTAGACATGTTCACATTTATTCAACTTTAATTTATATTAGTGAGTGACCTATACAATCTCTTAGAATCCAAATGGGTCTTGGAATATGGCATGAGATACTATTCTACATCCCAACAAAATTTGTTCTTACAGATCTGCATCTTAAGGGAGTGCCTAGCGATAACTAGAAATGGAATCAGCGGCCTTTTTTATTTTTTTTATTTTTAACAAAGCTATTCTCTACTGGCAATTGTTTTTATAAATCTAGGTAAAATAATGCTCACAAGATCAGGGTAGAGATAGCTTTGGATTTGAAGAACCTGCTTAGAGAAGTGTTTGAATCACTATCCACGAAGTCAGCCTCTTGTAGATAGCCCCCAGCTAGAAAGTTCTAAGATCCTGGACAGGAAAGGGAAGGGGAGCTCACCTGGCTCTCTGGAAAAGATGCTGCCCTAGCTAACAATTTAGGCACAATTAATCATTTTCAAGTGAACACAGACTGACATAAGTAAAGACACAGAGATTGAAACCAGGAGATATGGGACTGCTTAAACATTGAATGGGCTGCCTCAGAAGGAAGTAAATTCCCTTTTTCAGAGGCATTCAGAAGGACAATCATTTAGTGAGACTATATTACGATGACCAAAAAATTAAATAGGACCAGTGCTACTACTACTACTCATAGTAGCTTTTATTTTTTGAGACTTAGTCTGGGCCTAAAAAGGTGCTAAATACTTTACACACACTGTATTACTTGATCCTTATAACAACCTCACGAAGCAGGTATTATTATCCATCTGAGGATGAGAACAGGGGTACAGAGGTTGAATGGTATGTTTGAGCTTATACATCACAGAAAGAGATTTAAGTCCTGCTCTCTCTCTTTTTTTAAGATTTATTTTTTAAAGTAATCTCTACACTTAATGTGGAGCTCGAACTCACAACCCCAAGATCAAGAGTCGCATGCTCTACTGCCCGAGCCAACCAGGTGACCCTAAATCTGGTCTTTTTTTTTTTTATCCTAAAAGCACTATTCTTAACATACCTTCTTCTAGTCCTGTGAGTCAACGACATTCCTCTAAAGCCTCGCTCTGACCCCTGCTAAACTCTTGACTTCTTGATTTCATTCACATGGAATAAGTCCTTCCGAGGGAAGTTCTGCGATTGGAGGTTATTTTCCTATAATATTTTCCTCTGAGTGGTCCCCACTTCTCTACCAGCAGAGATGAGCAAAGGTAGGCTTCCTGGTGGACAGTGAACTCAGGTTACCTGATGAATTGTGAAGGGAGGCTGCAGGACTGGGCTGATCCAGACCACTTCGAGTGCAAGAAGCTCTTTTGAAGTAGAGTGTAGCTTCTTTGGGGAAGGGTTCCCCAATAGGAATCTGTGGCACCAATGAATTATAGGGGTATCAAGGTATTGACTCCCTCAGTCAATAAGGCAGTAGGGCAGATGCTGGGATGGCCAGAGCATGGATCCAGAAATTCTAATGGCTTTGGCCACAAACAGTCCCTTCTGATTACTTGAATGTCATATAAAAACATCATTTTCAGGGTACCTGGGTGGCTCAGTCGGTTAAGCATTTGACTCTTGATCTTGGCTCAGGTCATGTTCCCAGGGTGGTGGGACAGAGCCCCATGTCGGGCTCTGTGGTGACAGCATGGAGCCTGCTTTGGATTCTCTCTCTCTCTCTCTCTCTCTCTCTCTCTCTCTCCTTCTCTCTCTCTCTCTCTCTCTCTCTCTTTCTCCCTCTCTGTCTGCCCTACCCTGCTTGCTTGTACTCTCTCTCTCTCTTTCTCTCTCTCAAAAATAGATTAGATAATGAGAAAACATCACTTTCTACATATGTCTTGCTGTAAAAAAGTGGGGAAACCCTGTTTTGAGCATCTTGAGGGATGCACCTTAGGTAGGAAAAAAAAATCACTGGCTTTTATGGATGGGGAAACTGAGGCTCAAAGAACTTAACTCTGGAGGTTGTTCACAAGCTCTTCTCAGGTCCCATCTGAATGACAGTAAGAAAGCAAACAAACAAAAACCAAAAACAGCACAGGGAAACGCGGAGGATCTCCCTGTCAAAGAGGAAGGAGCTACAGTAAATATTGGGAGGACTTCAGACCTGCTATAGCCAGGCAGGACCTCGCCTGTGACTACATAACCGGGAGCAATGAATTATTGAAACACCGGAGTTTAACATGCTATTCCTACTAATAAGCTCTCTTAGCTGCAACCCCAAAAATACCACTGCACGTCGAGAGAAGATTCATAATGACACTTAAGTTTGCAAAGCCTCCCATTTTGAAACTGCAGCCATAACGCATTACCCGTGTCGTGCTGAGCTCATATTTAATTCTGACAAAGGACAAATACGAGGTGGTGAGAACTTGATGTTTTCCCCTCCGCCGCCGGAGAGGAGAAGTGTTGGGCCATATTGTTTCTGACACGGCACTTCAATTAGGCCTTAAAGAATAGGTGGTACATGCTTGATGAAATAGGAGAACGCTGCACTGATCCAGGGAGCATCCAGCAGCTGGGTTTGAGGTTTAAGTTTGATGTTCCCCCACCAGGGACCCACCAGTCACAATAATTACATTGCTGTCTTTTCATAATATGATTTATTTAGATGTTGCTTTATGAATTAATTCCCTCTAATTGCCGCTCCTCTCACTGTAAATCAAGGTTTCTTGCTTTGTGTAGTACGATGAACATGATCCTACAGTGCGGTAATTAGTCCAATTAGGAAGCAAGGCAGATGTGGAAAACCAATTAGTTTCAGGAATATGTCTGTGCCTATGTATCCCCAGCCCTGTTCAATTGAAATTTAATAGCAACTTAATAAAACATTGTTTTATTCATAAACCATCTCTTCCTTCCAAGCTCCCATTTGTTTGTTTATCTGCTCGTTTCTAAAGGAGCCAGCGCCAACTTGCTTCATGCTCCGTGAGTCTCTTTCCGTGCGGAGAAGATGATTATTTTCTCCCTGCGGTTGAAGGGAAGGGATCCTTGTGTGGAAAGGGAGGCAGAGGCCGGTGGTTTGGAGAAGGGGTGAGGTTTTGGCCTCTTCACACTCTTTATTGTAAATATAACCCTCACTTGATCCAGGACTTAAATCAGGAGACATCAATGCTGTATTTTATACACACGCATAAGCACACACATGCTCGCACATACATACAGAGAAACATACACATATACACATAGGCACATAGATGCACACACATGTACATATGTGTGGGTACACACGCACACACATACACAGAGAAACACATATATACACAGAGATACATACACATACAGTCATGCATGTAAGTGTTTACATGTAATGTGCACACGCATATATATTGCACACATATTCACATACACACACCTACTCCTCGTCACCACCCCACAAAGGACCACCCCCCCCACCCCGTGCCCAGGCTTCTCTCTGAATCTAATAGTCTTGCAGGGCTTCTGCTCCCAGAGTCTGAGCATGACTCAACGGCTCTCCCACTTCCTGGGGATTATTCCACTAGGAAATCAGAGTACAATGAATTATTAATAGTATGGGTTAAAAAGATAACTTACCCCTCAAAGTTCCAAAGTATTAACCCACACACCACCAACAAAACAAAATGGTGAACGATGCCAACAGTCTGGGCTGTACCCGAGGGAAGTTACTGTGGATGACACCACCTAGTTACATGTGTAGACAAACCACTTCACCAAGAGTAAAAAGAGGCACAGTGGAGGGTTTGGGGAGTGGGGGGGAAACTCACATTTCTCTAGCTGGTGAAGGGCTGGCTGGCGCTCATCAAAGCCGCCACCATCTGCAGAGTGAGAGGCAGGGCGAGCCCTGCTGTACTTTTCTGAGCAGCATGGGCAACAGAGTCTCAGAGACGAAGGGACCCTTACAGAGTGCAGAGATGCTGCTATTTGATAGGGGAATCCGACACCCAGAGAGCAGGGAGCTGGCATCCTTCCCCAAGGTGGTGGAGCTAAAATTACCTTAAGGGTCTCTTGACTCATGCCGTCTTCTTCAACACAGGGTTCTGCTGCCTCCCTGTAGGAAACAAATCTCTGGTTTCCAGAACATTCGTGTACAAGAGTTATTAAAAAAATCTATCACAAAACAATCACAGTAACTGAAGATCCCTATTCACTGCTCAATCTGATAGGTAAATTACTGAACTTTTGATTTATGTAACTCATTATCATTGCACAGCGGCTGCACTGATATGCTCCATTTGTCTTCTTGATCATTATGTGGTTGGTTCTCTCTACGTCCTGAAAGCAAGACCTTAATAATAACCAGCAAGGGTAATGCAATTAGCAAGATGTGGCATTAGTGTGTGCAGTTAGCCGTGCATGTGTGTGCGTGCATGCGTGAGAGAGAGAGAAAGTGTGTGTGTGTGTGTGTGCATGCATGCGTGCACACGCGCGCACTGAGGAGGTGCGAGGGTTGAGAAGGTTCAGTGCAAGAAGGAATCAAGGCCATCTTTTGGGACCAGCGACCCCCTTCCCTGAAGACCCAGGAGGATGACAGGCCTGTAGAAGTTCTGTTTAGACTCTCAGATAATCCAGTGCAGGTCCCTGGGGACAAGCTGTGGTGTGTGGGACAAGGGAAGAGGCGCTGTGTCAGAGTGGGGGTGGAGGTGGGGGGAGAGAAAGCGTTGCTGGGATTTCAGAAGCTGGCTGCCCTAGTGACCCCAGAGATGCCGTTGTTCATCCCAGCTCACAGAAAGTCATTATTGCTCTCCTGATTGCATCTCTCCCTGGGGGAACATTGTGACAGCGCTTGGGTTACAAAGGCCCAGCCACATTGGAGTGATGACGCACCAACCCAAGCTGATTAAGGAAGCTGGAGGAGCAGAAATGCTTTCCTTGCTCTTCCCAGCCTTTCACTTGTAGAGGCACTTTTTTGGGGGGGGGGGGGGCGGAAAAAAACGGTAACTGTTAATCAAACCAGTCTAATTTTTTTAAAGTCAAACTCCAGATCTAAAAATTCAATACACTGTAATTCAACCAATATTTATTGAAGGCTACCTGACAGTTCTAATTATTATTAATAATATGAATAAGCATCTACTCTACTGGAGTTGTGAACTCTTTAAAAAAGAATACTACACGATTCTTGGTGTCAGAGGAGTTTACAATCTATTGGGGCAGGAGCAAATGGTTCAAGTGCTTGCAAGACAAAGCAATAGATAATGAGTAACAGGAAGCATCCACGTGTGGTGAGGTGGGAGGTTTGAGGACATAGGTGTGAGCTGTGAGAATGGCTGGTTTGGGACAAGCAGAGGAGGGCATTGCATCAAACAGAAAGAACAGCACTGGCCAAGCTGTGCTGGGAGAGTAGCAGTCACTTTCAGGTGCCAGGTATGTAGAATCAGGATCGCTGTGAAGGTGGGATCTGCCCTACATGTGGTGGGTACTAGACAACGACAGAAGCATCACCCTGGGTGTCCATCACATTCTTGGGCCTGCCTCTTTCTTACTTTCTTCGTTTTAAGATTTTATTTATTTATTTATTTTAAAAGTAAACTCTACACCCAATGTGGAGCTCGAACTCACAACCCCAAGATCAAGAGTCGAATGTTCTACCGACTGAGTCAATCAGGGGCCCCCATGTTCTTGGGACTTCTAACACAGAAATTACTGCCATGATCCATTCCATCTGCTCTGCTAAATAACTGTTTTGGGGAAATGCAGTGCATCAAGACTTTGCGGATGACACATTTAATTCTGGGCCCCTCACAGCTCTTATTAGATGAGTCTTCAAACATAGACTCCTTGCTGGCTTGTCTACAGCGACAATCTAATGTTCATATGTCCAAAGATTGTAAGTTATTGTTGAAAGGTACATTTTTATTTATTTATTTTTTTTAGTGACAGAGCCAAGATCACTTTTCTGTTACTAATGTGTATGGCAGGGGTGGGTAATACAAATAGCAGTGGAGTTTTTTCACAGACCCCTAGGGGACCCCCACCAGTCTGTTGGAGAGAACTGGAAGCCAGGACAAAGCCTCAAAGACTCTGCTCAGGCTTCCCTGGGGTCCGCATTGATTGTGCGAAGTATTGCCTTCGGGCCATCTGCTTTCCCAAGCAATCAATGCAACAACACGAGTGAGAAATGAGGAACAGCAAATGCTTAGCATCTATTCTTCCTTGTAATTAATATCACGTGGCTGCATGAACGGCCTGGAGCTGTCTCGTGGAGAAATGCTCATTCAAAGAAACCAAGCAACAAACAAACAAACACGAAAAGGCGTGCTGGCACATAATTCTTGCAAAATGCAAAAGGGAAAGGTCTTACCTCAAAGCTATCTACAACCGAAATACCACTGGGGGTTTACGTTTGGTCTTTTTTCTTTTCCTCTGAAAAATAAGCTCATATATTTTCTTGCAACCAAGACAAGCACTCTCTTAATTGTTCCATTAAAAGAGGTGTTGAAATGTTACTAATTGTCAAATGCAATTAAGTGTAGCAACATGTCACAGGTAAATTAACGAGAAGCCAGGTGCTTGGAAGGGGGTGGTGCACTGCCTTGGTGCTGTTGGGAATAATCTTTATCCTTCCTGGAGGTGACTCTTGCCTGCCTAACCATGGAACTGTATGCATCATGCTGGCCGCTGATTACAGCTTTTAAGGGTTTCTGACTCATGAGTAGCCATTTGCTGTGAGTAGTTTTTAGCTGCTCTGTCTCAAAAGCTTGAGAGTGATGTTATTAGCAGAGTGTTGGTAACTTAAAAAGGAAAAGTCAATTATTATCCTTAAGTAACCCAGCAAAAAGGAACAGTATTTGCAAAGAATCCCGAGGCCCACATCTGAAAGTAGAGAAAGCAGTACCCTCAAGGATAGAGGTGCCTAATGGACATGGTGCTGTTGTCTCAGTAACTTAGTTAGGTTCGCATTCCTTCATCTGATTTCACATTTGTTCATTTGCTCATTTCAAAAGCATTTCCGCTGTACTCCATGCTGTGAAACATATAGAAGTGTACAACAGGACTCTGGCGGTCCTGGTCTCATTTTCAACTACTTCGTCTAGATTAAGCACACACATTTTCAAGTTCACTTAAGCTCTTGGGTAGTAGGGATGAGATTCCATTCTTTTTTGTATCTCCAACATTGAGAGCCATGCCTGGCACATATGAAGAACTCAGTAAATATTTAAGGGACACCTGGGTAACTCCATTGATTTAGTGTCCGACATCGGCTTATGTCATGATTTCACAGTTTGTGAGTTTGAGCCCCACATCGGGCTCACTGCTGTCAGTGTGGAGCCCGCTTCAGATCCTCTGTCCCCATCTCTCTCTGCTCTTCCCCCACTCTTGCTGCGTGCTCTATGTATCTCTCTCTCAAAAATAAACATGAAAAAAAAATCAGTAAATATTTAATTTAATGGGTAAACAGAAATGATTAAGCAGGTTGGGAGAGGGGATTGCATTGGGGGAAGAGGGCACATTTGGTTGGATTTTGTGTTTGTGGTGATGACGGAACCTCTGTGTGGAGGTGTTTTAAGTCTGGTCAGACACTTTGGAAACCAAGATCCACATGAGGTCAGAGCGGGAGGTTTGTCGTTGGACACCTCTTGTGAAAAGGGCTGGTTGAACCACAGGGCCCTGTTCCTGATGGAGGAAGATGGAGAAGGCCAAGGGCTTATGCCTGGGTAAGTGTGCATCATGCAGGGTGCCCAGGGTTGTGGGAGGAGGTTGAGAATCCAGACCCATCTGTGACTGCAGGGGAGGAAAAAGTTTCCTGACCCACTAAGTTTCCTTGGCTGGGTCTGAGAGTGAAACTGACAAAGACAGAGAAAAGAATACACATTTTATTAAATTTTTCATGTATATGAACACTTTCACAAGAGAATGAAGACAAAGGATGGGCCAGAGCCAGAAGCCTTTTGCATCTTTTAGACAAAGAAACAGTAAATTTGTTAGGAATTGACAAGACAAAGGGGTTTGGCTTAGGCATAGTAAATGGTGAAAATAGGGGTTAGTGTAACAAGATTGTTTGCACAGATTTCTTGATTCTAAACTCCCCATCTCTGGAAATAAGATGATCTTTTCAGGGATCCTGAGTGGCTCAGTTCGTTAAGCAACCAACTCTCGATTTTGGTTCAGGTCATGATCCCAGGGTCGTGAGATCAAGTGCTGCATTGGGCTCTGTGCAGGCTTAGTGCAGAGCCTGCTTGGGATTCTCTCTCTCCCTCTCTCTCTGTTCCTCCCCAACTCATGCTCTCTCTCTCAAAATAAAAAAAAACAAATATAAAAAGAACATCCTCTTTCCTTTTGGTACAGAGAGGGAACCTTTCATGTGGGAGTTTTATGACCTATTTCAGGGAAGAAGGGTAAGTGGGCTGGGGAAGAGGGTTATCAGGGTAACCTTCCTGCTTCTTCCATTTTTCAAACTTCTCTAGCTTAAGATATTCAATATGACAAGTGCTATTTTGGGGTAGCATGTCCTGAACCCCATCATTACCAATCACTTGTTTCTCAGTGCCAGGGCCTGAGTGGGCAGAGAAGTCAGTAGAAGACCTTGTCTACCAGGTTGGCTGGGCCTTTCTGGCATAGGGACACAGCCATAGGAGGACAGTGGTGTGAGGATCTGTGTGGGTTTCTCCAACACCAAAAACTGATCCCTCCAACATCAATTGGGTGTCCAGCAATCCAATTCAATTCAGACACTTATGATCTGGAGTTAGTGCAGACCCCACAGGTCAGGATAAGATCCCAGTCCCACAAGCCTGCCCCCACTTCAGACATCAGCCATAAATGGGGTGCCCAGACTACCAACACTTCTGCCCAGCTGATTACAAATTCAGTTTCCCATGACCCCTTCTTCAGGTTTGGTAATTAGCTAGAGCAGCTCACAGGAGTCAGGAAAGTGCTGTATATAATATTACCAGTTTATTGTGAAGGATAAAGCTCAGGGACAGCCAAAGGGAAGAGATACATAGGAAGAGGTATAGGGGTGAGAAATGGAAAGCTTGTGTGCCCGTAATGGACACACTACTCTCCCAGCACAGTGATGTGTTCACCATCCAGGAAGCTCCTCCAACCCCATTGTTTTTTTTGTTTTGTTTTGTTTTGTTTACATTTATTTATTTTTGAGACACAGAATGAGACAGAGTGTGAGCGGGGAAGGGGCAGAGAGTGAAGGAGACACAGAATCTGAAGCAGGCTCCAGGCTCTGAGCAAGCATTCAGCACAAAGCCCGACATGGGGCTTGAACCTACTAACCGTGAGATCATGACCTGAGCCGAAGTTGGACACTTAACCAACTGAGCCACCCAGGTGCCCCTGTTTGTTTGTCTGTTTGTTTTTAATGGAGGTTTCATTATGTAGCCATGATAGATCAAACCATTGTTGATTGACCAATCTCCAGCTCCTCTCCTCTCCCTGGAGGGAGGTCAATGAGGCTGAAAGTTCTAGCTCTCTAATCAGTTGGTTGGTGTTCCCGGCCACTAGCTCTATCCTGAAGTTATTTAGTGCCTTCTCTTTCACCCCTAAAGTCATCTCTTTACCATACAAAAAATATTGTCATCATTCAGGAGATTCCAAGGTTTTTAGGAGCTCTGTATCAGGAACAGGGATGACGAAGTCCAAACATTTGTATTTTATTATCCCACAGGGCCCATTTCAAACATGTACACGTGGGGAATTCACTTCACATGGGACTGTGATGAATCGCTGTGGCTACCCTGGGTATTTTCCTCTTGTCCTGCTATCCCTCTGCCTCGTACAGCTTGCACTTTTGAGGCAAGCAGTTTGGAGATGTTGCTGCTGATATGGTCCCTGCCATCCTATCAAACCTGATCGCCTCCTAGGACTTTACACTTCTGCTCCACCCTCTGTGGAGACCCAGTGCTGTGGAAGTTAGCCCTGGGTGGGGAATGCCCCAGAACAAATTAAAGCAGGCAGTGCATAAAGTTACTTCCAGACTTTGGTACCATCAGGTTTGGGTTTCTTTTGTTTTCAATGAAAAACAGTAGCTGTGTTGGGGGTAGCCAGGAAACTGAGTGGTTGTCTTGTTAAATAACGCAGGTGGAGACTTATGAAGTTCACCTGAGGGGCTACTAAATATTAAAGATTCCCAAGCTCCACTCCAAGATTTATAAACTCATACCGTTGAAGTGTGGAAGAGGGAGGGCATGCATTCATATTAATAAGCTCCACATGTGATTCTGATATGTAGCCTCATTCTTTTTATTCATCCAGTCATCCTCTTGAAATTTCTACCTGGGTCTCAGTGGAAACATGTACATCCTCTCCCACCTACATCTCCTCATGGTAGCATATAGAGACACTCATCTGCAGGGGAAACGATATAGAATTTTGAAGACATAGCCCAGGACTTAATCAGAAGAGTAGCCAAGCTCCAAGAAAAGTTCATTTCCAGCAAAGGCAGGTCAGCTATGCCAAAGTCAAGGTTCTAGTTGGGAAAGAATGGAACTCAGGGAAATGAGATGGGGACATCTGGGTTAATGTTCCTGCAATCTTAAATTTCCCTATTTTTCTAAACACTCTGAGCCTGAATGACAGGACTATTCTTTCCTATTAAGGCTTAGACTCATTCCTTTCATGAGGGTGACACAGAAGTTTCTCCAAGCAAAGACATGCTTGGCCTGCCAGGGAAGGAATGAGATGATATTCTCGAAGGAACTGCAGAACCTGGCCAGAAAAGAGTGCATGGGATTATATTCTGACAGTTCTGAATCAAGGAGTTGGGGAAGCAGAACACAAATTTAGATAGAAGGGAGCTTATTGATATGGAAGCATTTTATTTTTTTTTAAACTCCCTAGCAAGGACCTCAGGCGATGATAAAAACACACTCCTAAGACATCTCCCAGAAGTATGGCAAAAGTGATGGCTCACTCATTAGGTAGAAATGCCAGAATTACCATGGGAGGTGGTAGGAGATGGGATTAGAAAGCTTATAGAAATGTGTGTGTGTTAGAATGAATATAATACATAAGGCTGGATGACCATCCACGGAAGTGTCCAGAGGAACAATAAAAAATGTTCTGAGAGGGGCACCAGCCTCAATAAGAAGGTAAGTGATGGTTCTCTGTAGGGCTGTGAGGATAGGAAATAGTGCTGCAGAAATAGGCTCCCTAGTGACAGTGGGAATGATAAACCCTGTAGCAGTGGCTAGGTGGCAGTGCTTAACTGTCAGAAGCCAGGTGGGTACAATTATCATAAATAACAGCAAAGCTATCGTCAAAGGATGCCTGACCTGCAGCATTAGGAGATATTAATAGAACACAGCACCCCTAGCGGTAAATAAATAAATAAACAAATAAATAACTCCCCCCAAGAATGGATGATTAGGAGGCTGAGAGTAGTCACTCCAAGAAAATATCATGATTCCTTGCTCAGTTTTCAGATATGAGCCAGTTTTCAGGTCTGAAACTCATTCACTGAAGGAGAGGCTGGGCTCCCAGGAGGAAGGACCCTAAACACCACAGGAAGTGTACATAGCTAGCACTGGGTCTACCAGTTATCTCCCAAAGGGATTACAGCCATTTACTCCACTGGAGAAATACTCAAACATTTTAAGAACTCTCGAGCACCGGATCCGAGTAGATATCTAGGAACTGCAAGTATCACCATGTTCTCATTGATATGGTAGGAGTACATGGAGGCCAGGTAATAATTGGAAGTTTGGCCCAGATCTGGCTCACAGTTGTGTTTATTAGGTTTGCAGATTTCCCCAAAGGCCATTACCCTGGTTCCCACATGTATAAAGGGAATATATGTACTTGGTATTTGGCAAAACCATCATTAGTTCCTTGGCCTCAGGGGTAAGAGCTATTATATTGAGAAAGACTAAGTGAAATCCTTTGACTGTGCCACCATTCCCACTGCTGGCCAAGTTAGTAAATCACAAACAATATCACAATATCACATCCTAGTGGGAATGGCAGAAATTAGCTCTGGTCTTAAAGATCTGAAGGATGCAGGGGTCACGGTCCTTATTATAATCTCCATTTAATTGGCTAATCTGTAGCAGCAGACAGATCCTGAAAGATGACAATGAATTATCTAAAACTCTAACAAATAGCAAGTCCAATTGCATCTACCTTTTGCTACAACAGATGAACATGGTCTGGGCACCAGGTATTGACTGGCAAATGCGTTCTTTTCGTCTCTATCTAAAAAGACTCAGGGACAATTGATATTCACTTGGAATGGACATTGGTATATATTTATAGTTTTGCCCCATCCTCCTCCATCCTCTTTCATAATATAATCTAAAGAGACCTGGGTCATCTAGCCATCCCACAGAATATCACACAGGTCAGCTATGTCAGTGACACCCTGTTAATCAGATGGATGAGCATGATGGAGGTCTGTCTTGGTAAGAGCACGAGGGCCCTGATGCTTGAGCCACACAATCAAGAAGACTCAGTGGTACTGGCAATGTCAGTGGTGGTAAGCCATGCACTTTTGGAAAGTCCCAGTGACTTTCCTGGGACACCTGGAAATTCTGGGACAAGGCCAGGTAATCTACAGTAGAGACTTACACATCTTCTGAGAAATGACTCATGGAGTAGGACTGGACCCGGACACTTGACCATAGGACACTAAGTGACCATGCATCTGGAATTGCCCACAATGAAACTGTTTTTGTTGCAGAATGAAATGCATTTGGTTTTTCCCGAGGTGAATACAAGGACAGGTAGTTTGAGTAGAGCTGTCTTCACTGCTAATCATTCTTGGGTGTGCAGCTGTTTATCCAGTTTAAAAGAAAGCTTTCTGACGTCGCCGAGGAAGGACTTTTTCATTTAAAAGTTGCTTTTCTGTCTTTCTCTAGAGCCTGGTGCTCTGAGGTTCTTTTCTTTTTTCAGTAGGAACTTGGTAAACGCTAACAGACTTCCTGCAACCCAGTGCAGCACCGTCAGTCAGTCTTGGCCCCAGGCGAAATCACAGAAGCAGCAAACGTTTGTCTTGCGTTCTCTAGCATCTCTATGCTGTGTTCTTTCCCCTACTCTCAGCGCCGCATTACCTCTGTGATTTCATTCTCTTCAGAAAACTCAGCTCTAGGAAAAGGACTGATTTAATTATTTATAGCTTGGTGTGGCTTTCAGTCAGCGTTGCTGTCTTTTCCTGGAGTATTTGCATTAAAAAAATTTTTTTTTGCCTCTTTTTTTTTTTTTTTTTTTTTTTTTTTTTGCTTTGGGAACAAAACATACTGTAGAAAATCTAAAAAACTCTGTTCCTCCCCTTCGAAGTCTCTATTTTTGTTTTAAATTTGATAGCATTAACTTGTATTTTGAGACCCACAAAATGGACGCCACCCCAGTGCCAGTGCATGCCACGGTCTAGACCCAAGTCAGCCTGCTCTTCTGGAGAAGCTACAAGGACCGCTAATGCCAATCACAACCTCCAACGTGGCTTTGGCTAGCCTACCTTCCCTGGCAAACAGAACCTGTTAGCCTTGTAAGGAAATCCCCTGACTTCCTACCCAATCACACCCTGTTTTGCCTTGTCTCTTCTAACGCCATATTAAGCTCACTCTTACCCAAAACCCTGGGGGTAGAACAGCACTCCTCCAATCCACATTTTCCCTTGAGTAAAGGACAGCAAAGTCATTACTAAAGTGTCATTTGTCATTTGACAAAGTAGATGTTCAATAAATTCTATAATTATTTGATTAATATTTGTTTCCCCTTATAACTGGATATGCAACAAGGGACCCTGTTTTTTTTTAGCACTATATCTCAGCATCCAGGATAATACCTAGTACACTGTGAGTAATTTTTAAGTCAGGTTGAATATAAATGTATTAATAATTATATACAGATGTATAAATTTATAAATAATTGTTGGATAATTGAGAGAATGTCTTAGGGATAAAAGGATGATGGGGTTCTGTACAGAATGTGCCACTCTGGCAGGTGAATAATTTTGAGCTAAGGATAATCAAGGTCCAACAGACTTAAGAAGAGTGTTTTTACCTTCTCAATTGCCTGAAAGAATTTACCCAGAGAGCCTATACCAAGAAGAGAGTATTATCAAAGATAGCTTTTTTTTTTCTTACATAAGAAAGACTTCTTTGTAGGGCACAGCAAATATTCTTTCACCAAACATTGGCTTTTCCCATCTTTCTATGGATTGTCTTCTTCCCCTTTGAAGTCCCAGGCCTCTCCCCCTTCTCCTCAGCTCCGGGTGGCATATAAACTTCAACTGCCCAACTGTTGGGGAACCTCTCAAGTCTTTGTGGGGCCCTTGTACATATATAATTAAACTTTGTTTACTTCTGTTAATCTGAATTATGTCAATTTGTTTATTAGACTAGGCAAAGAACCTAGAAGAAGGGAAACACTTTCCTTCCCTACAGTTTTGGTGCCCAGTGTAGGACTCTGCCCTGGTTGGACACTACTCACTACAGCAATGTTGCAGCTGAGAGAGCCTGGCACCTCTGACAAGCACTGACCAAAGGTGAGAATTCGTACCACATCAGTCTCTGGGATGTCTGCCTGCAGGGTCTACTGGAAGAGTGGTGAGAGACATTTTCTGTGTATGAGTTTAGCAGGAGAAAACATCTGTGTGAGCTAGTTCCTTGGGCATAGCAATTTTGGTAAAGAGTTTAACGAATACTACTGATTTCTACTGATTCCATTCCTCCAGAGATAATCATTGCTTTCTTTTGTTTTTATCTTTTGTGTTATTTATCATAAGGAGGAAAACCATAGATCTGATGGAGTTTTCCATTCATCTGGTTCTATGTCCTGAGAGCTTGGCCCTGTGACGATTGAGAATGTTCTCACCAGTCCCAGCTATCCAGAAGGTACAAATTTAGGTGTGCATCTGGCAGTCCGTTGAATAGACTGGGGTTCTGAGACACAAAGTCATAAGTAGAGTTCTCTTTGTCCAGCTGTGCTTGCTCTTAAAGGAGTTTGTCCATAAGGGCCTTTGTCATCTCAACCTCCATTGCTTTGTTAGTACTGGAAAGTCTCATTCCAGTAGCGTTGGCCCAGTCACAGAGTGGTAGGTCTCTGGCTGTAGGCATCCCACATTCCCGTAAGAGACCAGAGACACCGTTTTTACTACACAGTTCTTAACATCTGTCACAAGAAGGCCCTTGCTTTCTGAGGCTAACTCTGGGAGTGAACTCTCTGGATCTCATGAGGGCTACACCTTCTGCACTCTCTCGTGAGATGGGTCTTGTGACCTTGGGTAAGTCATAAAAAGTCTTATTGGTTTGAGTCATTATTGAGATAAAAATAAGATCCTACTCATCAATGGCCAGATGACGAATTGGAAAGACTTCTATATTTGAAGAAAGAAGTTTTAGAGAGCTCTCATCCTAGACAATGGTCTTATGGGTGCCCATGGAAAGACCACATGAAAAGATAGATAGATTCTTTCGTCTCAGGTCATAATCTCATGGTTGGTGAGGTTGAGGCCAATGTCAGGCCCTGCACTGTCGGATTCTCTCTCCCTCTCTCTCTGCCTCCCCCCACTCAAAATAAATAAATAAATAAGTTAAAAAAAAAGATAGATACAAAGAAATATAACTGCTAGCCTTAGAGCTTCCCTTAACAAGATAACGCAACAGAATTAGAGAACAAAAGTTAAAGTCCCCATGCAACACAAAACCTCCTTAAAATCTTGCCTGGTCTCCTTAGCAAGTTCCCTTAGCTCATCAAACCCCTCTAACTTCTCCAGAAAAATCCCTTAAACACCTAGATGCTTATGTTAGCTTCCTTTGCCTTGTAAGGGAAAGCACTCTGGTCTCGTCTCTAAGCCCAGAATGTACAGTTTACTCCTGTAAATACTAAGAGCCCTTAATTTAACAAAAGCATCTGGAATGGACAATAAAACTCAGACACAAAACTTCTTTTTTTGGCTCTGTAATCAGGCTTTGCTAGCTCCAGGTATTCCCAGTGACATATTCTTTGCAGATATATCCTAGACCCCACCCAAAGAATTCATGTCCCCTGGACAACAGGGGATCTTTAAAATTATAAGGTCCTTTCACCTCCACTTTCCAAAGATCCTACCAAATTTAAAGAAAAACATTGAAAAATTAATGCCCTATCATAGAGGAAACAGATGGCCAGAATTTCTTCCAGGCCCTTCTACAAATGACCAGAAAATAGCTCAACTGCAGGCTGGTATTCAAGATTTGATAGGGTCAGTATTGGAGGCTTTCCCCCCTAAAGTGAACTGGTCTAAGGTTAAACTGCACACTCAGAAAGAAGATGATCGTCCAAGGGCCTTTGCTGAAAGCTTCATATGGACTTTCAAAGGCACTGCACTAAACCAGGAGGATCCAAAATATAGAACTCTTTTAATTTCCATTTTAGTTGGAAATTTTCTCCCTAAATCAAACAAACAAACAAACAAACAAACAAACAAACAAACAAAAAAGGCAGATTTAAAATAATGTGGCTGAGTGGGCACATCAACCTCTAAATGTGTGGTCTTTGTGTGTGTGTGTGTGTTGTTGTTGTTGTTGTTGTTTAGTAAACTTCATGCCAGCAGGAGGCCCCACGCAGGGCTTGAACTCACAATCCTGAGATCGAGAACTGAGCTGAGATCAGATGCTTAACTGGAAGAGCCACCCAGGTGTCCTTTAACCCTGAATGTTTTAACGAAAAAGGCTATCAAATTCTTCAAAGGTAACTTCCGAGAATGCAAACCAAAAAAAAGTTAGAATCAACAATTCTTGATTTACAACTTGAATTTTTAGAGAAATAAAAACATAACTCCAAGAGCAAGTCCAAGTCCATTCAGCGCCTTTCCTATTTGCCTCTGGACATTTACAGATATTGTAAAACAAATGAGAACGTTGAAGTATAATTGTTCCGCACTTAAGAAAAAGAGAAGAAATTTAAATAGTAATTACCCTAGACTTGTGATAATAGAGAAAAATAGAGAAATATACCCAGAACTCCTCGGAGAAAACTTGCATTCTTTCTCCATTGCTTGAAGATATAAATCTTACAATGTCTTTGAAATGTAAACACCCCAGGAGGTAACGAAAACAATGGTCTGAAACTATTTAAAAAAGGGGGTGGGAGTGGTGGAGGAGGCCTTTCAAAAACACAAACTGCTAAAAAGGCTCTCTTGCCTAAACTCTGGAGCATCGCATCCTTAAGATTACTTGTCAAGGTTGAATACAAATCTTAATAGTCTTCTCCACAAATACTAGCAAAAACCTTTTAAGTGGGCAACCTTAACTTTTTCTGTCTGCCAGAGACAGTTATTTATAAACTATCAGGTTTTGTTTTGTACCAGATTCATGGCTGAAATTTTAAAATGAAAGAAACCAGATCTTGGTGTCTGTCTGTCTATGTATATCTATATGTATACATGATAGATATGGCATTTTTCTACCTGTAGATTGTGGTAAATTAATTTATAAAAAAGCTCTATCTGATTGGCTTAAAAACAAGTGCTTTTGAACTATTTCTAAATCTCAGAAATATAATAAAAACTAACTCAAACATTTTTCAAGCTCATGTGATCTAGGATAATTTTTGGTAAATAAAGCAAGTTTAAATTTGCTACTATCATTAATACAGACATGTCTTTAGAGTTATCAGCATTGTATATAATTCTTTTATTCTACCTCGGTTTACTAAAAGTAAAATAATCTCATGTTATCTCTGTTATAAACTTTGTTAGCAAGAAAAATAACCTAAAATGATGGCTAACTGCTTTAATGTTTCATGAAATTTTCATGAGTAATCTAAGTATGATTGTTACAAACAAGTAAATAAATGTAAGTGGGATAAAAATTTGCAGGTGAACTTTTCAGTAATAGTTGTTTTATGGTAGGTCTACTTCAAAATAGTTTCCCAAATCTTCTTGGTAACCCCCATCCATAGAATTTTGCTAAGTTAAATTAAATGATGGGAAGTCCTTAAATATCTAGGTTACTTCCAAATAAGATAATATAATAGAACAATAATTACTCAACACAGATTTTCTTCTGCAGAGATGCTAAAGATAGTTACAGTCTATTAGTAAACATGTCTGTGTAATGCTGAAAATTCTGCTATAAGAAAACATGTTTCTTGATATTCTAAAAGTATTTCTAAATATGCCAACCTACAGAATGCTAATATACAAGACAGTTCATAATTGTTTCTTATCTACTTTAACTAAAAATTAAGGTTTTAAGAGTTAAAAAACTCTAATATATGTAATTAATGCCATTAGAAATAGAAAGGGAAATATCTCTGAATGTGAGAAAAACAAGATGTGTGTTTTTAATAAAATTAAGTATGAGAAATGGAAATGCATTTTTTTTTGTTAAGGAAAATAATTTTGTCCTGAAGAGAGGTTAATTGTTTTTAAAGTGTTTGTTTGTTTGTTTGTTTAAAGAGAGAAGCAGAGGAACAGAGAGAAGGAGAGAGAGAATCTCAAGCAGGCTCCATGCTCAGTGCAGAGTCTGACATCAGGCTCGATCTCACGACTGTGAGATCATGACATGAGCCGAAATCATGAGTTCAACGCTTAACCAACTGAGCCACCCAGGCGTCCCTAATTATTTTTAAATGGGAAAGAAAAATCATAAGGCAAAATTTGAATGTAAAAAAGAAAGTTGTAGAAGATATATAGGAAAGGAATCTTGGAAAAGGAATTTTAGTCAAACAAGCTAAGATTAAAATAAATTTAATTAAGTTAAATGAATTTTAATATCAAAAATAATCTGGTATAAAATTAGAATTTAATTTTTTCTCTGTTAAGAGGGAAAGAAAGTTTTCTTGGTCTGCTCTTGATAAAAGATTGTATAAGGTTTTTCCTTACCTTTTAAAGTAATCTGCCTAAAAACCAAAGATTTTGTACCTTGTCAAAATAATTTCCTGGCGTTATCAGGTCTTTGATTACTTAGGAAAGCTGAGTATTCTCTATTAAAAGAACAAACATTTAAAAAAAATAACCATTTAGCTTTCTGAATTTCCCTGTAAAGTCTTCAACTGACACTATGGTTAAACATATAGCTAAGTATTCTTTCACAGTGATCTATGATCTTATTTGACCAAGTTTTTAAAAATCTCTTTGATATTTTTGACAAACTTCTCAAAATCAAGTTCTAAATAAAGTGTTTTTGATTTTGAACTAACTTTGGGAATTTTTTAGCAGGTCCCTGGAATATCTCAAAAGATTTGGTCTCTCTCCTTATAAAAAGAAAGATGTTAAACTAATTAGGCTCAATTGATATGTTAAATTACATGGGAAACATTGTCAAATGAAAAAGTAATACTGGGGTCTGTAGAGCACGGGACTCTCGAGATCTCAGAATCATGAGTTCGGGCCCCACATGGGATATAGAGAGTACTTTAAAAAAAAAAGGAATACCAAGCATTTTTCATGTTGTATTTTTTAACTGTTTATTTTTGAGAGAGAGAGAGAGAGAGAGAGAGAGCTAGTGAGCACATGAGAGAGACAGAGCGCAAGTGGGGGAGGGGCAGAGAGCGAGGGAGACACAGAATCCCAAGCAGCCTCCAGGCTCTGAGCTGACAGCACAGACATGGGGCTCAAACTCATGACCTGCAAGATCATGACTTGAGCTGAAGACTGATGCTTAACCGACTGAGCCACCCAGTCCCCCTTTGTATTATTTAGTATGTGTTACCAGTATTCTACAAATTGTATGAAATTTCTAGCAATCTAATATGTCCTGATGTAACATTATCAGTCATAATTCCAGTTATCTTAAAATGTTATGTGTCACAAATAAAGATTTGCTTGTCAAGTTCATTGTAGTAGACTTTTATCAGATCTTTAATCATGGCTATTTTTAAGTCTTTTGTCATTTATAGATGGCTGTTGTTTCTCTGATGCTTTTGCAAAAGTGTTCCTGCAAAAGTACTTCATCTTCAAGAAGACTTATGGAAAGTGCTCTAGAATACAGATTTCTGATAACTTTAAGATCAGAAAACTGAACTGGCTAAGAATTTCCAGAGCTAATAGAATAATGCGATTCAAGCAGAACAAATACTAATTATATTGTGTTGAATGAACTGAGGAGTATGCTTATAATTTTTTATAATTCTTTTTTGTTTAAAACATGGCCAATTAAAAAAATATTTTGTTTTCCACATTTAGGGAAACTTTTTCTCTATTCTTTTTTAAAAATTTTTTAAATCTTTATTTATTTTTGAAAGAGAGAGTGTGAGCAGGAGAGAAGCAGACAGAGAGGGAGACACAGAATCTGAAGCAGGCTCCAGGCTCTGAGCTGTCAGCACAGAGCCCGATGAGGCGCTTGAACTCACAAACCGTGAGATCATGACCTGAGCCTAGGTCAGACACTCAACCGACTGAGCCAACCAGGTGCCCCTTCTCTTTTCTTTTAAGCTACTTATGACTTAGAACAATTGGGAATATATACTCTTGGAAACAAAGATAAAACTTTTCTCTTTTTTTCCCTATTTGATGCCTCTAGAATTCATAAACTCTCAGTGAGTATTCTGATTTTCATGGCAATACAGTTATTTGCATAAGGTCACTAAGAATCTGTTTTTCTTATAATAAAGCACACTTGAAAATATTGGTTGCATTACCAAGGCTTTGACTGGAATGTTGTATTTGAGAGAGATGTACAAAGACTCAGATATGACTAGACAGCTTTAAGGAACTAAGGTTGACTAGAAACAATAATGCCCCTTGGAACAAATGGCCTGGTACCTTACAGGGATTCCAGCACATTACAGATGAGAAAGAAAGGTGACTTCCTGGCAAGTGCAGAAATTTCAGGATATTTTGAGACCTTGAAAGGATAGGAAGTAACTTAAATCTATAGGCATTGCAGTCAAGTCTGCTGGCAAGTCTTTGCCTTGGCTTCCTAGTCTTAAAAGGCTTTTAAAAGTCCAATCTGACATCCCTTATAAAAGGTTCCAGCAAAGCAGATTAAAAAATTCTATATTGTCAATCACTATTCTTATTATATAAATAATCAAGCCAAGTTTATTAAAACTAGACCTACTTCTTTGCAAACAAGCTAGTCTATGGCTATCTTTGATGGAAATGGGGGTGATTGTAGAGAACAAAATGATGTATCAATAGAAATTATAATATACACTTATGGAGATTAAACTCTAGTTCTGTTAATTGTTTTTGAGGTTTTCTTTTCTTTTTCTTTTTTTAAAGCTCGACAGTCTTTTTTTAATGTTTATTCATTTATTTTTATTTTTTTTAACATTTATTTTTGAGATGCAGTGAGAGACAGAGCACAAGCAGAGGAAGGGCAGAGAGAGAGAGGCAGACAGAGAATCTGAAGCAGGCTCCAGGCTCTGAGCTGTCAGCACAGAGCCTGACGTGGGGCTCGAACCCACAAATGGGAGGTCATGAGCTGAGCCGAAGTCGGATGCTTAACCGACTGAGCCACCCAGGTGCCCTTTTCATTTATTTTTAAAGAGAGAAGGAGAGAGAGAGGAAGGGAGGGGCAGAGAGGGAGGGAGAGAAAGAATCTCAAGGAGGTTCTCTGTTGTCAGCACAGAGCCTCTTGATGTGGGGCTTAATCACATGAACTGTGAGATTATGACCTGAGCCAAAAATCAAGCGTCAGATGCTTAACCGATTGAGCCACCCAGGTGCCTTGAAGTTTTGCTTTCTACCTGTAAATTGGACTAGATTCTAAATTCTTTTAGTTTCCTCCAATATTTGACTATAACTCTACAAACTAACATTTCCAATTTTTCTTCTACCCTTCTGACTTAGAATCACTGAGAACTAAAACTGCCCTTTTACTGAAGCCATGTAAGCTAACATTGGCCAACTTGATGACGCTTCAGAGAAGTCACCACAAAAACTCATGTGTGGACAACCTTTTTGCCTGTGGCTGTGTGGGCCACTCTGAGAGATCACCAGAGGCTTTCAGATTACAGACCAGGAAAATCTGTCAAATTGCCACTGTCTGCCCTTAGTCCATCTAAAGATGCTTCAAGACTGACAGCTAGAAGTCTTTTCCGTTGGCTACGCTTCCAACTCAAGAATTGGTGTATAATTTGTTCCAATTATTAACCATTGCTTTGTTTGTTTGTTTCCATAGAAATGTCTTTTGAAATACCTGATTTCTCACTGAATGCAGGCCTAACTTTGGGAGCCCAGTTGCATCACCACCTTCTAAAATGAGACACAACTGTTTAACTGAACTGACCTGTTTTCAAGACTAAGAGATTAATTCAATGAAATAATGGAGCCATCTTCCAGCTCAGCTTTTAATGTGTGAAAGCCCCAGGGAAGTTTCAGAGAAGGTAACTGATGGGGTTCAGGGCAGGCCATCCCAGAATGTGCCATTTTGGCAAGTTGATTATTTCAAGATGAAGACAATCAAGGCCCAGCACATGTACAAAGAGATTTTTACCTCCCCTAAAAGAATTTAGATAGGGAGAAAGGAAAAAGTTTTTCATCCTTATAAGAAGAAGCTCCACTAGATGCTTGTTGGGATGAACACTGGGTGTTAAATGTAGGGGATGGATCACTGGATTCTATTCCTGAAATCATTATTGCACTCTATGCTAACTAACTTGGATGTAAATTAAACAATAATAATAATAATAAACCCCACCCTGTGATTTCCCACTGAGCTTACATCTCTGGCTCTTACCTACACACCTGTTCCAAGCCCACTCCCCGCTATTGCTGACCTGGGACTTTCACTTTGCCAATAGGTCAGGGAAGGACAAAAGAAAAGGTGAGAAGAGTAGGAGAAACTGAGGAGTGAGGAGCATTGTTAGCCCATGGGACCATGGGAAGAAAGCACCTGCTGAAATTGTCCAGGGGGGTGTCGGATGTTAAAGAGACAGCACATGTAGGGTGTTATGCTTAGTAAGGGTCTTCGACATCTAGGCTCTTTCAAAGCCTCTTTACCTGGCTTGCAATGGCCAATATCTCCCTGTGTGGTGATTATTATTATTATTTTTTTTTCTGGGAAGAAGGTTTGTAGCTTTAACACAGAGGAGACTGTGTTACAAAAAAAGATTATAAACCTCTGGATTCCAACATGAGGGGAAAAATTTTTTAAGTGCTGGCTGAAATATTTTTACCCTTTAAAATTTATTTTATTCCACAGTATGGTTTTTTCATGAGAATTCAAAAAATCAAGAGTTATTGTTCACTTTTGTTATTGGTTTACTACATATTTTTCTACTAGCCTTTAAAAAGATATGACAAGTAGTTACAAGAACAATCTTGACAATTTAAAGAATTGATACAATGGAATATTCTACATTTCTAACAGAACCATTTGTAATATATAAAAAAGGTTTAAAAGGAGAATAATTAGTTAAAATTGATAAAGCCACTATAGTAGAATGACTCAGTTTCTCTACTTCCTAGTCTAGAAAGGCTAGCCTCTTTTTCCATATAATTGTTTTCCAGTTATAAAAGTTAGTATATTCACTTTGTATTAAAAATGAAAAAAACACAAAAAGCCTAAGGAAAGAAGTCACTCATGAACTCACCACCTAAACAACTGTTGAATTTCCATATACATACATTGTAAGTCATTTTTCTTAGGTTTTACAGGGACACTTATGTGGCTTAGGCGGTTTAGCATTTGACATGATTTTCCCTCTGTGTCAGTCTTGTGTCCTAATCTCTTTTCTTATAATCATATTGGATTAGGGCCCATTCATATGACTTTTTTTTTTTTACATTAATTACCTCTTCAAAGGCCCTGTCTCCATATACAGTCACATTCTGAGGTACAGAAACAATCCTGTGAACACCTTGATCTTGGACTTCTAACCTCCACAATTGTGAGACAGTAAATTTCTGTTATTTAGCCACTCAGTCTATGGTAATTTGATATAGCAGTGCTAGAAAACTAACGCAGTGTCCTCACTGAAATGCCTGACTTCTGAATAGCTCACCTTCTTCAGCTAGAACTTGTTGCAGGCACTTCCTTCAAGAGATAAATTTTGGCAGAACCCAATTCAGCCCATAACAGTCATGCAGTCAAATGAAGGCAGTATAGCCCAAGGGTTAAGCAGACTATACTTAGAGTCAGAAAGTCTGGGGTTAGATTTCTGACTTTACATTTAGAATCTCTTGGAACCCTAGCTGCCTCCTCTGTTAAATGGGAATGAAAATAATTATGGCTCTAGCCCTACTTTAAAAAAAATTTTTAATCTTTATTTATTTTAGAGAGAGAGAGACAGAGTGCCAGTGAGAGAGGAACAGAGAGAGAGGGAGACACAGAATCGGAAGCAGGCTCCAGGCTCTGAGCTGTCAGCACAGAGCCCGACGCGGGGCTCGAACCCACGAACTGTGAGATCATGACCTGCGCCGAAACCGGACGCTTAACCGACTGAGCCATCCAGGCGCCCCCATGACCTGATATTTAAAAATAATTTTTCTTAATCTTTGTTTTTGAGAGAGAGAGAGAGAGACAGAATGCAAGTGGGGAAGGAACAGAGAAAGAGAGGGAGACACAAAATCCAAAGCAGGTTCCAGGCTCTGAGCTGTCAGCACAGAGCCCAACGCAGGGCTCAAACTCACACACCAGGAGTTCATGACCTGAGCTAAAGTCAGAAGTTCGACCGAGCCACCCAGACGCCCCTGGCTGTAGCCCTATTAAATGAGATGATGTGTGCAAATGTAGAATGTGAGGACATAGTTAAGTATGCAACAGCTTCCAGCAGTGGTACTGATGGTGTTTTTTTGTTGCTGTTATTGTTTGCATTACTAGTTTCCTTTTCTGTAAAATGGGGCTAAAAAAATGTCCACCTACTTAGAGTTGCGAAGATCATATATAATTCACAGCAAATAAGCTTATGCTTTGCCTGCCACAGAGTGAGTTCTTACAAAATGTTAATTGTGACCTTTATCTTCATGGGATAAGAAACCAGTTTCCCTATGTTTATCCTACTGAATAGGATCTGACGTCGCAAAAACAGTGTCTATATTTAATAAAATGCAATGTTCTTGTCAGAGCAGTATTAACCAGGGAGACCATCTATTTTAGGCAGGAAACTCATATTTTAGTTATTAACACCTGAAATGAAGCGATACAGGAGAATGCACGACTTATGAAATTATTCAGCTAAAGGCTAGTGGGATCTATATTTCTGAATTGCATAGCAAAGAAACGTTCAGGTTCAATGTAGGTGATTAACCATTCGATAGCTTGTCAGGCTTCCACAAATTCTTCCTCTATTTTTTAATACGCCTTGCTGTGTCTCTTGTAATTAAGAAATGGTGCTGGGTTCTTGTCATCCACCATTAAGAACTAGTCACAGATAGTTTCATAACATCTGCTTCTTGCAACCTTCTAATTACCCATAAAAATCTGGCAGAAGGACCTGACAGTTTATCTGCAACACAGAATATGAATACAAAACAAGGTGCTTTGCTCCCGGATATAGAATCATGGTATAAAACAGGTACTCTCTAACCTCTTATTTTGCATGCAGCTATGTCTCCTGTTCAAATCAGAGTTAGGTGCATGTCTTCTCAATAAAGACTCAATTTTGAAAAGCATCTTTTGACAAAATGAATGTGGGTCAGGAATATGTTAATGGTGCTGTGTCAGAATCTGTTGTCAGTTTCTGCTCTGTTATTCACTTTTACAATCCAACCAGACACCGATACTCCCTGCTTGTATCTGCAGGCTCTGAGCTGTCTGTGCCCTGATAGGAAGAAGTGAGGAACTCTTGACTGAGCTGGACACTTGCCTCTAGCAAAGTCCACTCTTAGCCTCTTGTCGCTTGTTTCTTGTAGCAGGTGCCTTTCTTGCCCACCAACGTGCCTGGCTTTCTGACTCAATTCCTCACCCTGACTTCAGGAAACCCATCTTCCTAAATCCCTACATTGTGTGCGTTTGATGTGCTAAACCACTACTTTATTCTGATTATTGGTCACAATGTGTCTGCCCTCAGCCAACCTATGCCTCCAACATCTATTTGGACCCATGGATGATTTGCTTATTCCGTCCTTTGGTTCTGAATGCACAGATACTTACCTGCCCATTTGGTTTCATATATATATGTATATTTTCTTTTTGAGAGAGAGAGAGAGGGAGGGAGTGTGAGAACACGCAGAAGCAAGGGGGAGAGGAGCGGGGGGCGGTGGGGGGTGGGGAGAGAATCTTAGGCAGGCTCCATGCCCAATGCAGAGCTCAACTCAGAGCTTGATCTCATGACCGAGACTGAGCCACCAAGGTGCCCCCACCCATTTGGTTTTAGACTCCTAGTTTGTTGAGGCTTCTGGTCCTATTGTGTCTTATAATCTCAGGGCTATAAACCCTCAGTCTTGCCTCAGCGCTTGTGGTCTTGCTGTCTTTTACCTTCTCTATGTCCTAGTATCATTGGGATGCATAAACATACTCATTTTTCTATTTATCATTCACCACGCACTTTTTGTACCTATAATGATCTTGAGGGGTAGAGACCATGATTTGTTTCATAACTTTGGGTAAACTGAAGAGCAAATGGGCTCACTGTTTTACCTAAGAGCAGGGACTAGATTTGCATTCAAATCTGTCCTGCTTTGGCTTGAGTTCTTTCCAGTCACTGACCACATGTGTCTCTATGTTACTGCGGAACAGTCATTTATCTGTGGTAGTCATTTCTCTAGTAAACACTGAAAAAGTAGCTGAACTTTATGAGTATACTTCTATAAATACATGGTCATACTGAATATTTAATTTTTGAATTTTATCAGCTCCACAGTCCCCATTTTACAAAAAAAATGAATTGAGACATTGAGTTTTAGGGCATTGAGAAGTCACATGGTAAGTCAGCAAGAAAGCAGAAGGGTCCTAGCATGGTGCTAGAAAATACCACTAGATTAAGAGGCAGAAGAAATAGGTCAGATCCAGGTCTGGCTGAGAATCTTGATATTTAGTAAATTACTTGACTTCTCTCTTCCTTCATCTTGAAAATTGCTCACTAAGTTTAGCTACAGGTTTTCTGGCAGCTAAAGTATACACTCAGTGGTCACTGGCTAAGACACGTAAAGTTGTCTCATCTTATTTCTGGGTCACAAAGATTCATTTCTAAATAAGCGACCTCATATATTAGGCATTGGGAGTACTATTACTATTCTAAACTGTTGTGGGCTCTTGAGTAGGAATCACCTGGGCCATTTTCATGGCCAGAAAAGACTCTTAACTTCTTCATCACATGTCAGAGCCTTGGGCCGCCATTACACGCCCTCTGGGCCTGTCATGTCTCCCCAGCAAGGCTAAGACACCAATGACTTGAGGAAAAAGAGCAAAGCCAAGCTGAGATGTGGATCCTGGCCTTCTGGTGAGGTGAGAGGAATGGGGTGAGGAAACTGGGCTGTGAATCTTGGACCCTGGAATTCTTTGCTATTCCAAGGGTGGTCCTGGCACTACTGTGGCATTGCCTGGGATCTTGTTAAAAATGCAGAATCTTAGGGTCCATCCTGCATATGCTGAATCATTTGTACAAGATTCCCAGGCGACTTGTATGCACATTAAAGAAGCACTGCGGGTTTATTAATCTATAGAAACGTTTAAAAATTAACCTCCAGGTGGCAAGAAGTGTTTCACAGAGCCTCTTCAGAGGGGCAAAGGAAATTGCTGTTGTTACTGGCATGGGCTGGGAGTCTGGACATAATTATGGTAGATAAAGTGACTTAGCCAAAAGCTAAGCTTTCAGGAGGGCAAAGGGGAGTGACGTGGGCTTTTGAGGTGAGGCCATTAACAGTTGGATTATAGCACAATGTGCCATAATGGTGTAGTAATGAAATGTAATTGATATGGTTATGTTATACAAAAGGACTCTCGCTTTGTTCCGGCCTCTCTTTCTTCAGAGAAGGCAGATGGTCACAGGGTAAGGCAACCAGGCAAAAGGAACGCACTCTGTAAACATTTTAGTTGCTCCTTTGGTTTGTCCAGCTTCGGCTAAGGCCTTCCTTGGTGCAACTACCAGGTAGGCAGTCTCCAGCCACAACCCTCCTACTTTGTTCAATCAGCTTGACTGTCTTGGAGGGAGTGGTGATCTGAAAGCCCAGTCCCTGGGGGTCTGAGTGGCATTCCTGTCCCCAGTCTCACCTCTGAAAACCCTTAGAGAATGAACTCCAGCTTGCAGACAACATCCGTGGTGTCACAGGGCTCCAACTTTGGATATGTCTTTAATGGGACCTACAAGGCATCGCTTCAGTATGAATCTGCTCCTCAAAACCTCAAATGTGGGCTTTAGGATGCTGAGCTCACAGGAGCCTCCTTGCTGAGCAACTGTTTGCTGTTTCTTGATTTATTTCTCTTGATTTTTCCACTCTCTTGGGAGCTCAAAACTTTTTTTTTATTGGCTCTTCACCGGTTTCTTTTTCACGAGGGCTTTCCACCTGCCCCTGGGAAAATGTAGTAAAACTTTGAAGTTTATTCTGAAAAAATTATTATTTATTTCTGATTTATGCCACACCTATTTCCAAAAGAAAAGAAAAGAAAAGAAAATCCCACAGTATGATACATATACTGAATGTGAAGCTAAAAAATGAAAATCAGCTAGGTAGATAGGAGAAGATAATTATTCTAGAAGTTAAGTTTGATCACAGTAGTGACTAGATTGCCCCAAAATTTTAATGCTGAGTTGCTGGAAGCCAAAGATGTGCATATAGCTACTTATTCCTGGTTGGTGGGCATTTTACAAGTTTCTTAAAGCAACTTTTTCTGAATACTGAGTTTGCAATAATAAATAATATTTTTGAGTCCTTAGATTCTACTTGCTAAGCTCTTGGTCTGCACTATTTTATTTAATCCTCACACCAACATTAAGAGACAGGATATAGTGACAGTCCCATGTGTGAACTCCACAGCGAGGGATCCCAAGTTTGGATCTCATCTCTGCTCCTCACAAACCAAGTGACACTAAGCAAATCCCTTAGACTCTCTCTGTTTCAGTTTTATTATTTATAAAGGTGGAATATCAGTCATACCTTATATGGTGGTTGGGAGCATTCAGTGATTTAATATACACAAAGCACGCAGTGTCTGACCCTTAGTAAGTACTTGCCATTATTATCATTATTTCCCCTTGACAGATAAGGAAATTGGGTCTTAGACAGGTTAAATGACTGGCCCAAAGTCCCCTAGCCAATCAAATTGGCAGCAGATCTAATCTGACCCCTCTTAAACACTTCACACACTGGCTCAGAAAGTTCAGCCTCTTGCTGGAGGTATGAATAAGGAATCACTGTGAGCCTTGTGCAGTCACTGCTAGGTTACTTTTGGTGAGAGTTATCTTTGGCGGTACTTCTTCCAGCTGTTCAGCTTGGTCTGGGATGGTATCTGCTTTCAATATGACTTTAAGTAAAGTTTAAAAAATGAGGGACATGTATGGCAAATCATAGCGTGTATTTGTTTATCTATGGATTCTACGTGTTTATATTTATTTCTAGCCCCCAATTCTTCCCAAATATAGTTGGACATAACAGAAATGTAGGTCGGTCAGTATCTATCCAACTGCTACTGTATTTAAAGCCCACTTCAATACCACATGCCTTGGGGAGCTGCTTGCCTTGTCATTTCCCATGATCTGAGAGAGTACACAAGCCTCCTCAGACCTGGGTAGTGAGGCAGGACATTAAATATGGGTGTAATTCCCCCTCTGCCCATCAGGTGTCCCACCCAGCCCTGCTATCTGACTACAGCAAGGAAATCTGGCCTTCTTCACCCCTCCAAAGAGGAAAAAGGGATCGAAGGTGGGAGGGGTGGGTGTAGGGGGGAGGGAGGGAGGGAGAGAGACTACGACAAGGCTTCCAGATGCTTCTTGCCTCCAGACAAAAGGAATTTTTCTCATTGTTTTTCTTTGATGCATAGGTACCTCTCTCCAGAAAGCCTGGTCAGTTCCTTATCATTTAGGGAGCTTTTATTTTCACTAATGAACTGGTGTCTGGGCCAGGCCTTTTCATCTCTGAGTGTGAGGTTGGGGCTGCGGTCTGCATCCCCTTCCTTTTGCCAGAAAGTTCCCAACAGTTTCCTATCCCTCCTGGGCTCTCCTTCTTCTTCCAGGGTCTGATCAAAAAAGAGATTAGGAAGGTACTGACCCTGCTGGGCCATCTGGTTCCTCATTACTTCCTTAGTCAGGGGAGGCCACAGACAGGGACCAGCATGTGGCTGTGGCACTAACTAGCCCTCTTGCAAACCATAACCTAATTCATCCATGATATTAAGATTGTCGTGATGTAAATACTTCCCTCCTCACTCTCAGATAAGACCACCATTAGCTCTCCTGGTGGGAGGTGTAAGGGAATTTGAATCCACTGAGTTTTAAGAACTTGGAGGCATTTTAAATTCCAGAATAAATCCCTTATCCTTTGCAGGTGGTTGGCTCCTGCCTGTCATCGGTTTTCCTTCCCTTCTTCCTTTCTTTTGGAGGACCACACACAATTGGCGAAGCCGGGGTCAAGATCAGGAGGAGAGGGGGCTCTGAAGCCATGTGGTTTCTCTCTCCGACGTTGCTCTCTGCACGGGTCTCTCCTGCAATCCTTTATCCATCAGGGTAGAGCACCCCAGCAGACCCTAGACATTTGCCAGAGACGGGAGGCATCTGAATGGACGCAAATGCTCTGAGTAGACTGGCAAAGGGGTGTCCTGATTGTAGGTTATTCTGGGATTGAAACTTCACCCAGAGATCTGCCAAGAATATGGGCAGGATATCCTCATTTAGCACCGGTTTTAGGAGCTTCAAGGTGGGATATTTCCCCCATAAAGGACCTTGATAACAAAGACCAGAAGACGGTCCTACGGGAGTGTCTAGCTTCTGTATCCACTGCCTCATTATATGCATGGCTTTTAATATTCGGAGAGCCTTTTGCCAATACACATTTTCTAGTGAACTGGGAAACTGGAGACCAGATGCAATGTATTATTGATAGGATTGTAATTTACTCCTCTCGGGTTGTACCTACAGTGTATACCATTAGCACAAAATATTAAATTACCAGCAGTTGTATATATTTGTCTATTCAGGGTTGGCTCAATGATATTTGCCTTTCGCCTCAATAAAAGATCATGAATAAAGAAAGCAGGGCAATATTGTTTTTTTTTGTGGTTGTTGTTGCAAGGGAATTTTGATTAAATCATTTTCTCTGTGTTGTGTTTTGGCGAGCCATGCTTTGCAATGAAGATATGAGACATAAAATAGTGGGGGCTGGACCAGGAAGATGGATGGGGCAGTTTGTGCCCAGCTCAAGGCACACACTGGCTTCCCTGGCAAGCTGCTCCGGGCCAGGCTTAGGGGTTTCTCCCTTTGCAGTGGAGAACAGACAGTCTGTGCTGTGCGGGCAGAAGCAGGTGGACAGCGTAGAGCCTGGTGTTAGAAATATAGAGCCCTGTGTCTGTGCTGTGAAGGCTGTGTTTGAGTGGGATTTGGGGCTGGGTATCCAGCAAGGCACCTGTCCTTTGTAGTGCAGGCATTATGCCCTGGCTGGTGTTTGACAGGAGGGGCTCTGGCCACCAGTTTGAATTCTAGCCCCCACTTGGGCCTGTTGAAGGTTGATCTCTCTCTCTCTCTCTCTCTCTCTTTCACACACACACACACACACCCATACATGTATGCACGCACATGCACACGCACATATACACACCCTCTTTCTTTAATGAGAATCCAGGTCATAGGGCTCAAACCAAGCTGCAAATGGAAATACCACATCATTTCTGCTCTGTGGCCCTTTTGTTCTTTCAGCACCTCGAATGGAAGGTATTTGCTGGTTAACTAGCCTGAGTAACCCCCCTACCCCACCCTCAACCGCATTCACTGCATAATTTTTATGGGTAAACATCTTTTTCAAAAAATGTCCACGGCTTGGCCTCCCCATTCTTCTGTTGCCCATGGGCTCCGAATGGGGAGATGAGGGTGACAAAGACAAAGTTCTGAATCCATACTGATTTGGAAAAGGAGATACTTTGTTGGAATGCTTATTCCTTTGAGCTCCAGCCATCAGTCAGGGAACCCTTTATTCCTCAGGGACAGAGTCCCAGTGCGGGGTTGGAGGGGGTGAAGAGGCCCTTCCCCACTGAGGTCATTGGCTGGGGGAGGAACCCAAGTGACAGGTAGTCTGCAAAGCTGGAATTTCTTTACAGTGCTTCCTAAGACAAAGCACCACTCGGCCAGGGCCAAGGTATCTATTGAGTTTTGCTGCCTGGGGCACATTCTGGAGGTGAAAACCGGTTTTTCTGAAGACTTGTCAGAGCAAGGCTTTGTTCAGAGTTTGCCTCTTTAGCTAGACTGGCTTCCTGAAGGAGACCCCATTTACCTGACAAAGGGGCAATTAACATAAAGGCCTGGCCATCTCCTCCACACCTGGGAGGGACTCTCTTTGGATTTAGGGTCTCTCCCTCCTTCCCACAACCTTCTCCTTCCTAAAGGAGAGATGTAGAATAAAAAAAAAAATCACACAAGCTTGTAAAGCCAATGAAATCAGCACTAAATCTATCAAAGCAAATCATAGACCCTGACAGCTGAGAAGTATTATTTGTTTTTTTCCTCCCAGATTTCTACCAAGCCTGGTGTTTTAAGCATATGTCTTAGGGAGAAGAGACCCATATAAAGGCAATTACAATTGGTAAATGATTAATGTTGGATCTGACATTTTTATGTGTCAAATATGTTTAAGTGCATTAACCTTTGCAGAATTTACACCCATACTATATGAGATACATCTTGTATAGCATCTGAAATATCTGCAATCTGCCTTCACTTAAATCTTATTTACATTTATTTTATTACAATATAAATGGGTTTAAACAAATCTTAATGGAGTTTTTTACCCCGTTCTGCAGGTCCTGTTGGCACTGTGGGGAGGCTGGGGGTAGCGGGCCTCCTCGCAGCTTGCAAACAGAGTTCCAGCCACCTGCCTGGAGGACCCTGGAGAGAGGGGCCTGTGGCCATCGTCCAAGCTCCTGTCTCCAATCTAGCCCAAAGGGGAGGCGACCTAGAAGGCCAGGGAGTCCGAATCCCACAGCATGAATCACAGAGGCAGGCTTTCCAGCAGACAGACAACTTTTAATTTTTATAAGTTACAGAAAACACACATTTCCAAAGCATCCATTTGAGACGAGAAGGAATGAGCGGCTCCCATCTGTGGTGTTTTTTTTGCAATCTGCCCATCGCCCCTCCCCCCCCCCCCACTCTGCAGGAGGAGATGCACTCCAGATGTCTTCCTCCATCGCTCACATCCCTCCCTGGGCCTTTCTTTTTCTAAGTCAGAGCTACTCTTTGCTGCTACTGCTGCTGCTGCTGCTGCTGCTGCG